>SJXQ01001966.1:0-71915 GCA_006408695.1 Aepyceros melampus
AAAGCAAAACAAACTAAAAAATAAAAATTAATTAAATTTTTTAAAAAAATGAATGAAAGACATAAACATAAGAGCTAAAACTATAAAACACTTAGAAGAAAATATAAAAGAAAAGCTTTATGACTTTGTATTTGACAGTGACTTCTTGGATATGACACAAAAAACACATGTACCAAAAAACAAAAAATAAAAAACTGGATTTATAAAAACCTTGTATGTCAAAAGACACTACCAAGAGAGTGAAAACACAAGCCAGAAATGTGATATAATATTTGAAAAGCATTTGTCCACTAAGGAAATAATATCTGGAATATACAAAGAACTCCAAATCAACAACAAAACAGCGTAAAAATGGGCAAAGATCCATCCATGTCTCTACAAATGACTCAGTTTTGTTCTTTTTTATATGTACCACATCTTCTTTATCCTGTCATGCAGAGTAAAACAAATCAGAAAGAAAAAACAAACATCATGTATTAACATATATATGTGGAATCTAGAAAAAGTTATTTGCAAAACAGAAATTGGGGAGCCTTGTGGGCTGCCATCTATGGGGTCGCACAGAGTCGGACACGACTGAAGCAACTGAGTAAAGAGCAAACTTATGGACACCAAGGGAAAGGGAGAGTGGGATGAATTGGGATTTTGGGATTGAAATATATACACTATTGATACTATGTATAAAATAGATAAATAATGAGAATCTATTGTGTATTTCAGGAAACTCTACTTAGTGCCCTGTAGTGACCTAAATAGGAAGGAAATCCCAAAAAGAGGATGTATATATTATATATATATATATACACACACACACATATACACATATATGTGTGTGTACATATAGCTGATTCACTTCACTTTACAGTAGAAATGAACACAATACTGCAAAACAACTATACTCCAATAAAATTAATTTTTAAAAAAGAACAGGGAAAAATGGGCAAAAGGACTTGAATAGACATTCTCCAAAGAAGATATACAAACAGCTGAGTGCATAAAAAACTGTTCAACATCATTAGTCATCACTGGGCAAATGCAAATCAAAACCACAGTGAGGGACTTCTCTGGCAGTTCGGTGGTTAAGACTTTGACTGCCAATGTATGAGGTGCAAGTTCAATCCCTGGTCAGGGAACTAAGCTTCCACATGCCTCCTAGGCAAAAGGCCAAAACATTAAAAGAAAAAAAAAAAGCCAGAACGATATTGTGCAATAAAGACTTCAAAGTCTGTCCATGTAAAAAAAATTTTTTAATCACAATGAGATACCACTTCATATTCTTTAGGACGACTATTATAAAATTTTTATTTTTATTTTTTTAATTTTTGTTTTTATTTTGCTTTACAATACTGTATTCACTTTGCCATACATTGACATGAATCAGCCATGGGTGTACATGAGTTCCCAATCCTGAAAATAAATAATACAGAAACTTGCCAGGATGTGCAGAAATTGGAACCCTCATACATTGCTAGTGAGAATGTAAAATGAGGTAGCTGCTCTGGAAAAGTTTGGTGGTTACTCAAAAGTTAAAACTAGACTTACCATGTGAGACAGCTATTTTTTTTTTTTTTAATTTATTTTCAATTGAAGGATAATTGCTTTATAGTACTGTGAAACAGCAATTGTCAATGTTCAGTTCACTTCAGTCACTCAGGCATGTCTGACTCCTTGCAACTCCATGGACTGCAGCATGCCAGGCCTCCCTGTCCATCACCAACTCCTGAAGCCTACTCAAACTCATGTCCACCAAGTCGGTGATGCCATCCAGCCATCTCATCCTCTGTCATCTCCTTCTCCTACCACCTTCAGCTTTCCCAGAATCAGGGTCTTCTCCAATGAGTTGGTGCTTCACATCTGGTGGCCAAAGTACTGGAGTTTCAGTTTCAGCATCAGTCCTTCCAATGAATATTCAGGATTGATTTCCTTTAGAATGGACTTGTTGGATCTCCTTGCAGTCCAAGAGATTCTCAAGAGTCTTCTCCAATACCACAGTTCAAAAGCATCAATTCTTCAGCGCTTAGCTTTCTTTATAGTCCAACTCTCACATCCATACACGACCACTGGAAAAATCATAGCTTTGACTAGACAGACTTTTGTTGGCAAAGTAATGTCTCTGCTTTTTAATATGCTGTCTAGGTTGGTCATAGCTTTTCTCCCAAGGAACAAGTGTATTTTAATTTCATGACTGCAGTGATTCAGGAAACCAAAAACTAAAGTCTGTCACTGTTTCCATTGTTTCCCCATATATTTGCCATGAAGTGATGGGATCAGAAGCCATGATCTTCGTTTTCTGAATGTTGAGTTTTAAGCCATCTTTTTCACTCTCCTCTTTCATTTTCATCAAGAGGCTCTTTTGTTCTTCACTTTCTGCCACAAGGGTGGTATCATTTGCGTATCTGAGGTTACTGATATTTCTCCTGGAAATCTTGATTCCAGCTTGTGCTTCATCCAGCCCAGCATTTTGCATAATGTACTTTGCATATAAGTTAAATAAGCAAGATGACAATATACATCCTTGAAGTACTCCTTTCCCTATTTGGAGCCAGTCTGGTTGTTCCATGTCCAGTTCTGACTGTTGCTTCCTGACCTGCATACAGATTTCTCAGGAGGCAGGTCAAGAGGTCTGGCATTCCCATCTCTTTAAGGATTTTCCACAGTTTGTTGTGGTCCACACAGTCAAAGGCTTTGGCATAGTCAATAAAGCAGAAGTAGATGTTTTTTTGGAACTCTCACTTTTTTGATGATCCAGCAGATGTTGGAAATTTAACCTCTAGTTACTCTGCCTTTTCTAAATCTAGCTTCAACATCTGGAAGTTCATAGTTCACATACTTTGAAGCCTGGCTTGGAGAATTTTGAGCATTACTTTGCCAGCGTATGAGATGAGTCCAATTATGTGGTACTTTGAACATTCTTTGGCATTGCGTTTCTTTGGGATTGGAATGAAAACTGACCTTTTCCAGTCCTGTGGCCACTGCTGAGTTTTCCAGATTTGCTGGCATATTGAGTGCAGCACTTTCACAGCATCATCTTTTAAGATTTGAAATAGTTCAACTGGAATTCCATCACCTCCACTAGCTTTGTTCTTAGCGATGTTTCCTAAGGCCTACTTGACTTCGCATTCCAGGATGTCTGGCTCTAGGTGAGTGACCACACCATCATGGTTATCTGGGTCATGAAGATCTTTTTTGTACAGTTCTTCTGTGTATTCTTGCCACCTCTTCTTAATATCTTCTACTTCTGTCAGGTCCATACCATTTCTGTCTTTTATTGTGCTCATCTTTCCATGAAATGTTCCCTTGGTATCTCTAATTTTCTTGAAAATTTTCTTTTGCAAAAAGGCAAAATGGCTGTCTGATGAGGCCTTACAAATAGCTAAGAAAAGAAGAGAAGCTAAAAGCAAAGGAGAAAAGGAAAGATATACCCATTTGAATGCAGAGTTCCAAAGAATAGCAAAGAGAGATAAGAAAGCCTTCCTCAGCAATCAATTTAAAGAAATAGAGGAAAACAGTAGAATGGGAAAGACTATAGATTCTTATTGTTATATACCCTCAAAGATATTCAAAGTAGGAACTCAGATATTTGTACACTGACATTCATAATAGGATTATTTGAAAGCCAAAAGGTGATCCATCAATAGGTGGATGGATCAGCAAAATGGTATGTATGTATAATAGGATATTATTCAGCCTTAAAAAAATGAAATTCTGACACATGCTATAGCATGAGCCTTGAAATCATTATGCTAAGTGAAATAAGCCAGACACAAACAGACAAACATTGTATGATTCCACTTACATGAGAGACAAAGAATAGGTGAATTTGTGGAGACAGAAAGCAGATTCAAAGTTACCAAGACTGGGGGGAGGCAGGCAGGGAGTTATTTTTTAATGGGCACAGTTTCTGTTTGAGATGATGAAAAATTCTGGAAATGCATAGTGGTGATGGTTGCATAATAATATGAATGTAGCTAATACCACTGAATTATACACTTAAACATGGTTAAAATGGTTACTTGTATATTTTATGAGTTTTTTTAAGGGCTAAGAACAGCAAGCATTTGTTTTTCCTCACAATTCTGCAAGTTGGCAGTTTGAGCTGTGCTCAGCTGGCAGGTCTTCCAGTCTCATCTGGGTTTACCCATGCAGTTGAGTGGGCTGCAGGCTGGCTGGCCTAGGATGTCCTCAGCTGGATCACCCATCTTTGCTCCATAAGTCTCATTCCCCAGGCTATCTCAGGTTTGTTCTCATGGCAAGTGGAGAGGGTCCAAAGCTGCACAGCCTCTAGACATGTACGCTTGCATAGGCATAACATCGCTTTGTCTGCACCCTTTTGGCCAGAGCAAGTCATGCGGCCAAACAGGCAGAGAAACAGATGCCATCTTCTGATGGGAGGAACTGCAGGGTCACATTGAAAAGGACCCGGTACAGCCAGGAGAGGAGAATTAGCATCATTGTGCATCAACCTACCACAATCTGACAGAACATGTCAGGACACCAAATGGTTTGGGGCTCATGTGTCTAACCTAGGAGTTGTTTAAAATAGAGGGTCAGTGCCTATTCTAGGAATTTAAAAGTGTAGGAAAGTATACATACTCACTGTTAGCACACATAATTTTCTCTCCTAGGCATTAAGCGTCTGTCAGATTATTTTTCAATCAAGACAATTCCTTTGCAAACTTGGTGCTTTGTATTAGCTGTAACTCTTGAGAGCAGCTGGAATGTGGAGAAAGTCTTCAAAGCAACAGAATTTTTGAGCTGGAAGGGAGCCAGGCAAATCTCAGCACAAAGGGAATGGTAGACCCAGCAAAGTAAAGTAGCTTGACAAGGGCTTAATAATTGCCCATGACAGAATTTGATTTAGAACGCAGGTTGCTGACTCATCTCCCACACTCTCTCTACGATATAGTGGTGATCTCATTTTTCTTAGAATATACAGACAGCTCAGTCATCTAAGGAACTTGATCTGTTCTTTAGGACTTTGCAACTTAAAATTGTCTTTCAGGCCATCAGCCTTACTGAAGAGCTTGTTCGAAAGTCAGGATTTTGTGCCCAATATAAGACCTACTGAATTAGAGTCTGCAAGCTAACAGTTTTGCAAGCTCTTGATAAAAGTGAAAGAGGAGGGTGAAAAAGTTGACTTAAAACTCAACATTCAGAAAACTAATGTCATGGCATCAGGTCCCATCACTTCATGGCAAATAGATGGGGAATCAGTGGAAACTATGACAGACTTTATTTTCTTGGGCTCCAAAATCACTGCAGATGGTGACTGCAGCCATGAAATGAAAAGACGTTTGCTCCTTGGAAGAAAAGCTATGACCAACCTAGACAACATATTAAAAAGCAGAGGCATTACCAACAAAGGTCTGTATAGTCAAAGCTTTGTTTTTTCCAGTAATCATGTATGCATGTGAGAGTTGGACTATAAAGAAAGCTAAGCACCAAGAATTGATGCTTTTGAGCTGTGGTGTTGGAGAAGACTCTTGAGAGTCCATTGGACTGCAAGGAGATCTAACCAGTCATTCCTAAAGGAAATCAGTCCTGAATATTCATTGGAAGGACTGATGCTGAAGCTGAAACTCCAACACTTTGGCCACCTGATGTGAAGAACTGACTCATTAGAAAAGAAGACCCTGATGCTGGGAACGATTGAAGGCGGTAGGAAAAAGGGACAATAAAGGATGAGATGGTTGAATGGCATCACCAACTCGATGGAAATGAGTTTAAGTAGGCTCCAGGAGTTGGAAATGGACAGGGAAGCCTGGCGTGCTGCAGTCCATGGGGTTGCAAAGAGTTGGACATGACTGAGCAACTGAACTGAACTGAACTTATACAGTGTGCAACTTTCTGTCTAGAGCCTGACAAAGCACGTGGTCACTGGGCATTGTAGGTTCCATACGTGGCTCTGGCACCTCCTGGCAACTTCTGAGAGTATCCTGTTAGATCTTCTCTGTCCACCTGACAGACAAGAAAATAAAGAGAAGAAAAGATATTTGTTTGTAAATATGGCTTGGACGGACACACATCAAAACCTGCTCATGTTCCATGAGTGACGGTTGATCTGATGGTCCATTTAGGTGCAAAGGATGCTGGGAAATGTGGCCCCTGGTTGGGGACAGGCTTGCAACAGTAAGGTTACCCTGAGGAAAGGGAGCATGTATCTTTGGTGGTTACCTAGCGTGTCTGTTAACACCACATTAATCAAGAATACCAATATCCAAGCTTATTGGTTTGTGAGAAGGGGACTCCACCTTCATTTGCAATTTATTTTCAAACTTTTATTTTCAATTTTTTTTTTAATTTTCTTTTTTGGCTGTGCCACATGGTATGCAGAATCTTAGTTCACCTACCAGGGATCAAATCTGTGTATCCTTCAGTGGCAACATGGAGTCTTAACCACTGGGACCGCCAGGGAAGTCCTTAAATTTTTACTGTGAAATATTTTTCTTAAAATAGGGTATTGAACACCTCTTGTGTCCCCTCTCACAGCTTTTAGGCCAACCTTGCTTCCTCTGGCCATTGCTGAGGCATACTACCACCACCTCGGTTGAACCACTTACCTCTGCTTTCGAACCTGGTGGTTTTTTACTGCTGAGAATTGAGCCCTAACAGTCCGCAGACAACCAGCTTGGAAGCATGTCTTATCCCTTTCCCTGTTTACTCACCACACTATTCCTTCACCTCACTTTCCAAAATAAAGTGCTCACATGCTGATCATTGTCTCAGCTCTGTGTGTCAGGAAACCAAGCTAAAATGAGAATATAGAATATGGAGAACTTAAAGAAAATAATACTCAATTCTTACATCTCTTGCTCAAAAAACAGATTGTGGAATATTGTCTCATTAATCTCCAAGTGCTCCCTGCACCTAGAAATAATTTTTGGTTTAATTCAATGCATAAATTAATGAGCAGAGATACTCCATAAACTAAACTGCTACCTAGACACTAGAACCAAAAAGTGGCTAGCAAATAGCAGTAAAGTTCTCAACTATGGTACTCCAAGTCTCAAATGGACTTAAATACAAACATAAAACCCTTCTAACTATTAACTCTGGACAAACTGACTTCAGTTGACTTCAGCCTGGCTGCTTTGCATGTTGCAAGCAGCAAGAACTAGGGCTATAAACTATACATTTGCTTTGCCAAGTTAACAATAAATAGAAAGTCACCTTTGAGGATTATCCTTGTATGAACTGATCACTAAATGTGTCAGATTTATTGTGCTTTCAAAGGCAGAGAAAATCCAGTTACTCTAATGATGAAATCGTGATCTCTACAAAATTCACAGAACCTTCCCGATGCATTCTGTTAATATATTTTTTTAATTTTCTGTTGAATATAATATTTTTAGTAAAAGAATTTGTTTTTTTTGATTTTTAATGATTAAGACTATTACATAATTTATTTTAAATGGCTTTAATGGTTAGAAACCCTCATCACCTCCTCCGCTCTGAGATACCCTGCCCTAATTCTCATACTTTGAAGGAGTATGTGATTCTCGACTAACTCACCTAATTAGCCTCGCTCTCTGTGGTTACCAAAAAAAAAGTGTGTGCAGAAAACTGAAAGAAGTTAGAAGATCTGAGTTCTTTTGATGTTAAAAAAAAAAAGCCAACATTTCTTCCCATAAGGATGAAAGTATATCAGATCTGTTTATTTGTTGGGATTATGTACCCAGCTGTTTCTAGCCATATTCCTTAGTGGAAAAAAAGGGAATTGGTTCTCTGCAAAGAGGGTACAAGTTTAGATGGATTGTTTGAAAGTCAGTTATTTTCTAAGAGGTCCTGGCTTATTCCTCCACTCAGAGGACTGCCTAGCTTATTGACCTCCTGAGAAGTGTTTACCAGAAAGACAAAATGAAACACATTCTTGAGGAGGATAAAAGTCATTGTTTCAAAACGAAATGTGAGGTCTTATTAGGACAAAGCTGTTAATCACACCTTTATTATTGTCAGGGTTAATACAGTTTGTGTGAGCAGAGGCACTTTTTCATCTCTTGCCGGGATCAAGGGGAGACAGCTGTTCTTAGGGACAGATCCATTATAGCTTATCACCAGCCAGCAGCCTCAGAAAGAAGGACCATGAAATATGGCCCCTGTCACTGGGAGCCAGAGCTGACGGTGAGCTGGTCCAGGCACAGAGGAGAGACGATGAGAACCATGGCGTCAAACTCAAGTAGATTGGGTCGCATTGATTTTTAATGCCTGACTGGTCTGCAACATGAGGTTTACTGGTACCTTTGCAGTTATTGTATTATTGATCTCTGCAAAACTGCACAATCTCGCTTTCATAAACATCAGATGCTGAAAGTAATAAATAATAGTTCTTACCATTTGAAGGCTGCTTAAACTGTGTTGTAAAATTCTGCATGTTTGGATTTCATTATCCCTTTGCCAATTAGGAGTCCTTTTTTTTTTTTTAATTAATTTTTATTTTTTTAGTTTGTTTTGCTTTACAATACTGTATTCATTTTGCTATACATTGACATGAATCAGCCACGAGTATACATGAACTCCCAATCCCGACCCCCACCTCCCAGATTGCCTCAGGTTAAATGTTTTTTTCTGATTAAATAAGGTTATTATACCCTTCTTTAAAAAATAATTGGAGGATGAGTCAGCAATTTATTTTTAATGTTGATATTTTGTTAACCTCTTCTTGTTAACAATGATTTAATAGTTTTCACTGAAGGAAAGAAAATTAAGAGGGATTCGTGTATCAGTAAACATTTTCAAATGCTATAAAGGAGATCCAAGAAAATGCCTCAGGTAGACTGTGCTTTCAGTTCTTGGAGTTTTGTTTGTTTTCACTATAGATGAAAATTTCTTCTTTCCAAATATTTGCAACCACACTTTCATTTCTGTAGTACTCAGCTTTTATGTATCAATAACTCCAGGCTTGGAACTTTATGGTAAGATAATGATACTATTGAATATGTTCTAAAATGTTGAGATCTATTAAATCTTCATTTCGGTTAAGCATAAATACTTCACTTCATAGGAAAGGCAGAAATATTGACCAACTACAGCAATAACCAACCACAACATCAAAAAATGTACACAATATATACATAGATAACATTACTTATGTAGTAATATATATGATATATTTAACACTATGCTATATATCATAATAAAATATGCATTGTATATTTAATAGTGTATATATATATATATATATATATATAGCTGAATCCTATTATACTGAAAAGCATATCTCAGTCTAACTTATTTTTATAAAAGTAACCCTGATTATAGGAGAATCTGGAAAATACATAACGCCATGAGTATGTCACCAAGTCCAAACTCAGTTCTGCTTGCCACACAACAGGCCAATAAATCAGGAGACCAGTTGTTTGGAAGAGGAATAATGACTTTATTCAGAAAGCCAGCAAACAGAGAAGGTGATGAACTAGTGTCCCAAAGCAACATTTTACCCAATTAGAGTTCATGCTTCTTGTATATTGAAAGGGGAGAGGGTGTGGTTGATTGTTGCAAACTTCTTGGTATCAGAATCCTTTGTTCTTCCAGCTGTCCAGGTAGATCAGGTCATGATATTCCTAAAAGCCTCCATAAGACAAATGTTATTCTCTGTTCTGCAACTTTTTATCTCTATATAAATAGAAGAGTGTTATACTTTTAAAGGTCAAAGCCTCCAGAATGGATTGTCCTGTATATTTCTGGCTACAGGCAACATTCTTTTACAGAAGGTACAGAGCCAGCATGACTAAGCACAGGCAACAGAGCACAGAGGCTGAAAGTAAAAGACCAACAAGGAGTCAGATTCCTTCTTCTCTATTACAAGCACACAGCAGGAACAACAGACTAGCAGCAGCAGCAGCATTTGAAATCCAGAGTCTGAGACCCCTCCTCAGACCTACTAAGTCATAATCTTCTTTAACAGGGGTTTCAGTGATGTGAGTGCACCTTAAAGTTTGAGAAGCACTGGTCTGAAAACAAACCACCCTTCAGTTCAGTTCAGTTCATCGCTCAGTCGTGTCCGACTCTCTGCAACCCCATGAATCGCAGCACGCCAGGTCTCCCTGTTCATCACCAACTCCCGGAGTCCACTCAAACTCATGTCCATCAAGTCGGTGATGCCATCCGCCATCTCATCCTCGGTCGTCCCCTTCTCCTCCTGCCCTCAATCCCTTCCAGCATCAGAGTCTTTTCCAGTGAGTCAACTCTTCGCATGAGGTGGCCAAAGTACTGGAGTTTCAGCTTTAGCATCATTCCCTCCAAAGAAATCCCAGGGCTGATCTCCTTCAGAATGGACTGGTTGGATCTCCTTGCAGTCCAAGGGATTCTCAAGAGTCTTCTCCAACACCACAGTTCAAAAGCATCAATTCTTAGGCACTTAGCTTTCTTCACAGTCCAACTCTCACATCCATACATGACCACAGGAAAAACCATAGCCTTGACTAGACAGACCTTTGTTGGCAAAGTAATGTCCTTGCTTTTGAATATGGTATCTAGTTTAAATTCAAGACATTCATAATTGATAGCTTTTTAAAGTCTACTACATCAATTATCCTTTTTATCCAAGTATACAAAGCTGAGATTTATTTCTTCTATATGTTGTTTGCAGCTTCTTTTTTTCCTACATTATTGTCAACCTAATTTAAAAGTAAATTCTACCCATAAAATAGTGATGTGTCTACCTTTATTAGTACTTTTTGTATGCCAGGAATCATGCCAACTGCTCCACACATGTTGTTTCATTAAATCATCACATTAACTCTATAAGACAAGGATTTATTCTTGCCATTCTATGAATTAAGAAACTGTGACTTAAAAGGTTATAAGGTAAACAAACTTGCCCAATATCACAAGGCTGACAAGTGGTTTGAGCCTAAGATTCAAAACAGGGATAATAAATACATGCTACTTGGTTTTTTTTTAAATATGTCTTCAGTTCAGTTCAGTCGCTCAGTCATGTCTGACTCTTTGTGACCCCATGAACCCCAGGCACCACTCCAGGCCTCCCTGTCCATCACCAACTCCCGGGTTTACCCAAACTCATGTTCATTGAGTTGGTGGTGCCATCTAACCATCTCATCCTCTGTCGTCCCCTTCTCCTCCTGCCTTCAATCTTTCCCAGCTTCAGGGTCTTTTCAAATGAGTCAGCTCTTTGCATCAGGTGGCCAAAATATTGACATTTCAACTTCAGCATCAGTTCTTCCAATGAATATTCAGGACTGATCTCCTTTAGGATGCACTGGTTGGATCTCCTTGTAGTCCAAGTGTTGGAGTCCTTTAATGGACCGAACCTGGTGGTCTGGAGTAGACGATAAGAAAGTGAAAGAGAGAGAGCCAGAGGGAGGAACAGAGAGAGAGAAAGAAAGAAAGACATGGGGACCCAAGCTCTGATGGAGCAAAGGTATTTTATTAGCAGAAATGCAGGCTTATATACCTTTAGTAAGATGACTACTCAGCTATTACACAGGATGAAATTTTATCAATAGCCACAATATGGATTGTCTAATACATACAAGGTCACTGATGCTGAAAAGAGTCACTGAAGGAGTTACTGAAAGGAATCCAAGCAGATACCGTTTCTCATGATCTCAGTCCTGAGAGCTGCATGCAGCTCTACTCATTCTCAGAATAGGAACTGATAAGGAACAGAGAACTTAGGAGAAACAGCACATAGGAATCCTCCTGTTAAACATTCCCTGACATCCAAGGGACTCTGAAGAGTCTTCCCCAACACCACAGTTCAAAAGCATCAATTCTTCTGCACTCAGCTTTCCTTATAGTCCAACTCTCACATCCATACATGACCACTGGAAAAAGCATAGGCTTGACTAGATGGACCTTTGTTGACAAAGTAATGTCTCTGGTTTTTAATATGCTGTCTAGGTTGGTCATTACTTTTCTTCCAAGGAGTAAATGTCTTTTAATTTCATGGTTGCAATCACCATCTGCAGTGATTTCAGAGCCCAAAAATAGTCAGCCACTGTTTCCACTTTTTCCCCATCTATTTCCCATGAAGTGATGGGACCAGATGCCATGATCTTAGTTTTCTGAATATTGAACTTTAAACCAACTTTTTCACTCTCCACTTTCACTCTCATCAAGAGGTCTTTAGTTCTTTCTTCACTTTCTGCCATAAGGGTGGTGTCATCTGCATATATGAGGTTATTGATATTTCTCCCAGCAATCTTGATTCCAGTTTGTACTTCTTCCAGCCAAGCATTTCTCATAATGTACTCTGCATATAAGTTAAATAAGCAGGGTGACAATCTACAGCCTTGACATACGCCTTTCCCTATTTGGAACCAGTCTGTTGTTCTATGTCCAGTTCTAACTGTTGCTTCCTGACCTGCATACAGGTTTCTCAAGAGGCAGGTTAGGTGGTCTGGTATTCCCATCTCTTTCAGAATTTTCCACAGTTTATTGTGATCCACACAGTCAAAGGTTTTGGCATAGTCAATAATCAGAAATAGATGTTTTTCTGGAACTCTCTTGCTTTTTTGATGTTCCAGTGAATGATGGCAATTTGATCTCTGGTTCCTCTGCCTTTTCTAACACCAGCTTGAACATCTGGAAGTTCATTTTTCACATATTGCTGAAACCTGGCTTGGAGAATTTTGAGCATTACTTTACTAGCATGTGAGATGAGTGCAATTGTGTGGTAGTTTGAGCATTCTTTGGCATTGCCTTTCTTTGGGATTGGAATGAAAACTGACCTTTTCCAGTCCTGTGGCCACTGCTGAGTTTTCCAAATTTGCTGGCATATTGAGTGCAGCACTTTCACAGCATCATCTTTTAGGATTTGAAGTAGCTCAACTGGCATTCCATCACCTCCACTAGCTTTGCTCGTAGTGATACTTCCTAAGGCCCACTTGACTTTACATTATAGGATGTCTGGCTTTAGGTGAGTGATCACACCATCATGATTATCTGGGTTGTGAAGATCTTTTTTGTTTACTTCTGCTGTGTATTCTTGCCACCTCTTCTTAATATCTTCTGCTTCTGTTAGGTCCATACCATATCTGTCCTTTTTTGAGCCCATCTTTGCATGAAATGTTCCCTTGGTATCTCTAATTTTCTTGAAGATCTCTAGTTTTTCCTATTCTATTGTTTTCCTCTTTTACTTTGCATTGATTACTGAGGAAGGCTTTCTTATCTCTCCTTTCTACTCTTTGGAACTCTGCATTCAAATGGGTATATCTTTCCTTTTCTCCTTTGCTTTTCACTTCTCTTCTTTTCACAGTTGTAGTAAGGCCTCCTCAGACAGCCATTTTGCTTTTTTGCATTTCTTTTTCTCAGGGATAGTCTTTTTTTTTTTTTTTTTTAGTTTGTTTTGCTTTACAATACTGTATTTGTTTTGCTACACATAGACATGGATCAGCCACGAGTGTACATGAACTCCCAATCCCGACCCCCACCTCCCCCCTCCCGCCCCACACCCTCTCTCTGGATTATCCCCGTGCATCAGTCCCAAGCATCCTGCATTCTGCATCAAATCTGGACTGGCGATTCGTTTCACTTATGATATCACACATGTTACACTGCCACTCTGCCAACCCATCCCACCCTCTCCCTCTCCCACAGAGTCCAAAAGGCCGTTCTATACATCTGTGTCTCTTTTGCTGTCTTGCGTACAGGTTTATCATTACCATCATTCTAAATTCCATATATATGTGTAAGTATACTGTATTGGTGTTTTTCTTTCTGACTTACTTCACTCTGTATAATCGGCTCCAGCGTCATCCACCTCATTAGAATTGATTAAATGTATTCTTTTTAATAGCTGAGTAATACTCCATTCTGTATAGGTACCATAGCTTTCTTATCCATTCATCTGCTGATGGACATCTAGGTTGCTTCCATGTCCTGGCTATTATAAACAGTGCTGCAATGAACATTGGGGTACATGGGTCTCTTTCAATTCTGGTTTTCAGGGATAGTCTTGATCCCTGTGTCCTGTACAATGTCATGAACCTCTGTCTGCAGTTCATCAGGCACTCTGTCTATCAGATCTAGTCCCTTAAATCTGTTTCTCTGTTCTACTGTATAATCATAAGGGATTTAATTTAGGTCATACCTGAATGATCTACTCAGTGAACAGTCTTTTTTTTTTCTTTTAAGTAGCATTTAGCTCATAGCAATATTAATATTTCTTCTTCTATATTAACAAATGCATAGAATTCTGTTTACTGGATTTACACAATAATTTTGCATGTAAACTGAACATACTTGGCACAGAAACAGTGAACTTTCCAATTCTAAGGCCATAGATTAATTTGTATGCTGAAACGGTGGCCCCCTAATTCCCACAGAAATCTAATCTACACATACTGGGCGATAAAAAAAAAACTGTGGAATAGTTGTTTATGATGGTTTGGTTTTTACTTTTTCAAATATATGATTTTTATAGCACAACTGAGAGAAAAATCTATCCTAAATTATGTTATTGCTTTCAGTTCAGTTCAGTCGCTCAGTAGTCACTTTAAAAAATCCTTACATATAGTATAGATTTAGATATTAGAGATATCTATTATGCCTATCTATAGATATCACTGTCCAGATAGGTGGAAGAATGGGTGGATAGGTGGATGGATGGCTGGATGGATGGATAAGATAGATGCTTCTTTTTGTCAACTACATTCTTTTCTTTCAGTATTCTCCAGAACTGGAGTTAATTTCAAGTCTGCCCACTCAAATCATGAACTAACTTGTAACGGTATTGGTGGGGAAATAGTGAGATTTGAGGACCCAGCAATTTCAAAGGAAGTGTTCAATAATGTTCTGACTTAAATGAGTCACATCACACTGAGAAGGCTTTTTTCTTCTTCTTCTTCTAAATATCTGTGTCCTGGTAGGGAATTTCCAAGTCTAGCCCTCAATATAGTCATTTCTTAATTTGCTAAAGATGAACCAACAGGTTCTCTGTGTATAAATTCCAAAGGCAAGTGATTGTGATGCAAGTTGGAGCAGGGAGTGTTTCTTCTGTGATCACACTGCGTCCTGATGGCCTTATACGTGTGGCACTGTAACACATCCTGATCATCTCAGTAAGTGACAGTCACTCAGCAAGTGACAGTTTACACATGTTGTTCTCTCTTGGACCTAGCTTACAAATTCTCCTGTTCCTGAAAACTTTCCAAGATTTTTAGTTTATTTTTCTCTGATCTTTCCTTTACTCTATAATTTTTTTTTTTGTTTGGCAGCTATAGTCCATTTTATTGCCACTATTGCCTTCCTAGGTATATATCTTTTTTTAATTAATTAATTAATTTTAATTGGAGGCTAATTACTTTACAATATTGTAGTGGTTTTCACCATACATTGATATGAATTTGCCATGGGTGTACATGTGTCCCCATCCTGAACCCCCACTCCCACCTCCCTCCCCATCCCATACCTCAGGGTCATCCCAGTGCATCAGCCCTGAGCACCCTGTCTCATGCATCAAACCTGGACTGGACAAATAAAAAGCCTAGAGATAAATCCACACACCTATGGACACCTTATCTTTGACAAAGGAGGCAAGAATATACAATGGACAAAAGACAATCTCTTTAACAAGTGGTGCTGGGAAAACTGGCCTACCACTTGTGAAAGAATGAAACTAGAACACTTTCTAACACCATACACAAAAATAAACTCAAAATGGATTACAGCTCTAAACGTAAGACCAGAAACTATAAAACTCCTACAGGAAAACAGGTAGAACACTCTCTGACATAAATCACAGCAGGGTCCTCTATGACCCACCTCCCAGAGTAATGGAAATAAAAGCAAAAATAAACAAAAGGGACCTAATTAAACTTAAAGCTTTTGCATAATGAAGGAAACTATAAACAAGGTAAAAAGACTGCCTTCATAATGGGAGAAAATAATAACCTTCACCTTTTAACTTACCTTCACTGATGAGTTGTATTTAAACATTCTAAATTCATTTTCTATTTGCACATTTGTGTCCACCCAAAGGCAGTCTGTTTAATGAGAGTATCAATGTGTTTTAAAACTGCTTTTTAATCCCTCACACCCTCCATCACCGTCTACATTTCCAAGGGCATCAAAGAAGTAAATAATAAGGGGGAAAACTAGAATGAACCACATGGTACTAGATTAGATTCAGAGACATCCATCTGAATTCGTGTTAAGTTTACTATAGATAAGGGCTTCCCTGGTGGTGCAGAGGTTAAAGTGTCTGCCTGCAATGTTGGAGACCTGGATTTGATCCCTGGGTTGGGAAGATCCCCTGGAGAAGGCAATGGCAACCCACTCCAGTATTCTTGCCTGGAGAATCCCATGGACAGAGGAGCTTGGTGGGCTACAGTCCACGGGTCGCAAAGAGTCGGACACAACTAAGCGAGTTCACTTCACTTCACTCACTTACTACAGATAGAGATGAATGAGTGGAATTATAGACATGTGTGTACATGGGTCACTGTGCATGTGACTGTTTCATGGCTCTTGTCACTGAAGGGGCTTGGAGGCAGTGACAGTCCGGTAGCAGTGTGCACACCCAGCAGCCAGGCACTGGTTTCTAATAGCACTCTCCACTAAAAGGGGCCAGGGCACTGTGGGGAAATGGCTGATTTTAGGGCAGGGGCAGAGAAAATACAAGCTAAGCTCAGGGTGTTCCAGGTACTTTCTGGCACTGTCAGAGTGCCTTGTTATAGGGGCACAGCAGCCAGTCTCAAGGAACTCTTAATAACCGAAGCTGAAACAATTTGAGCAACAAAACAACAAAGCACAGGTAAACTTCAGAGGTATTGCAAGGTCAACTCCAGACCACGATGATAAAGCAAATACTGCAGTAAATCAAGACCGACACATTTGTTGATTCCCAGTGCATATACAAATGATGTTTATGCTATCCTGTAGTCTACTGAGCGTACAATAGCATTATATCTAAAAACAATTATGTCCACAAGTATTTTAATTTTAAAATACTTTATTGCTGAAAAATGCTAATGATCATCCGAGCTATCAGTGAATTATAACCTTTTTTGCTGGTGGAGAGTTTGAAATATTTCGAGAATTACCAGAATGTAACACAAAGGCAATAAGTGAGAAAATGCTATTGGAAAAATGGTGCCAGTAGAATTGCTTGAGGCAGGGTTTCCATAAACCTTCAATTTGTTTAAAAAAAGGGGGGGGGGGGAAGAAATCTGCAAAGCACAATAAAAATGAAGTATGCCTGTATTGAATTATAACCCAAAGTATAATTCAGTTGCTAAGCTGTGTCCAGCTCTTTGAGACCCCATGGACTGCAGCATACCAGGCTTCTCTGTCCTTCACTGTCTCAGAATTTGCTCAAATTCATGTCCATTGAGTCAGTTATGCTATTTAACCATCTCATCCTCTGCTGCCCCCTTCTCCTTTTGCCTTCAGTCTTTCCCAGCATCTGGGTATTATTCAATGAGTTGGCTCTTCGCATCAGCTGGCCAAAGTATTGGGGCTTCATCTTCAACAACAGCCTTTCCAATGAGTATTCAAGGTTGATTTACTTTAGGATGGACTGGTTGTATCTCCTTGCAGTCCAAGGGACTCTTAAAGAGTCCTCTGCAGCTCCACAGTTCAAAAGCATCAATTGTTTGGTGCTCAGCCTTTCTTATGGTCCAACTCTCACATCTGGTATATGACTACTGAAAAAACCATAGCTCTGACTATATACAGACCATTGTTGG
This sequence comes from Aepyceros melampus, assembly GCA_006408695.1. Classification (NCBI taxonomy): domain Eukaryota; kingdom Metazoa; phylum Chordata; class Mammalia; order Artiodactyla; family Bovidae; genus Aepyceros; species Aepyceros melampus. Next base: position 17,652 of record SJXQ01001966.1, read on the forward strand.
CAAAGTGATGTCTCTGCTTTTTAATACACTGTCTAGGTTTGTCATAGCTTTCCTTCCAAGGAGCAAGCATCTTTTAATTTCATGGCTGCAGTCACTGTCCACCATGATTCTGGAGCCCAAGAAAATAAAATCTGCAGCTCCACAGTTCAAAAGCATCAATTGTTTGGTGCTCAGCCTTTCTTATGGTCCAACTCTCACATCTGGTATATGACTACTGAAAAAACCATAGCTCTGACTATATACAGACCATTGTTGGCAAAGTGATGTCTCTGCTTTTTAATACACTGTCTAGGTTTGTCATAGCTTTCCTTCCAAGGAGCAAGCATCTTTTAATTTCATGGCTGCAGTCACTGTCCACCATGATTCTGGAGCCCAAGAAAATAAAATCTGTCACTGTTTCCACTTTTTCCCCAGGTATTTGCCATGAAGTGATGGAACCAGATGCTATATCTTAGTTTTTTGTATGTTGAGTTTGAAGCAAGCTTTTACATTCTCCTCTTTCACCCTCATCAAAAAACTCTTTAGTTCCTCTTCACTTTCTATCAAAGTATAAAACAAGTAAATATTCATGATTCTATCCCTACTGATTCACATAAATGATATAAAAATGAAAATAAATAAATAGGGAAAGTGGGCAAGTGTCCTATGCAAAAGAATTCCAAGTACTTTATGTAGATGCACCCCACCAGGAAGGTAGATCTTGACTGGACACCCTTGAGTATGGGCTGCACTTAGTGACTTGCTTCCAAAGAGTGCGGTGACAGGGGAGAAGGAGGGAAGCAAAACTTTACAGTGTGCAAACTTGGCAGCTATTACCGTGGCCAGGTGATCAAGGTCAATATCATCAGTGATAGCCATGCTGATGGTGTGTATCCTGGATGTGCTGTAATGAAATTGGTACATTACTCTGTGATCTTCCTTCCGTAAACCAATAACCTCAGTTTAAACATGAGAAAAATACCAGATACACCCAGTTGAGGGACATTCTGCACAATAACTGACAAGTACTCGTTAAAATTGTCAAGGTCATCAAGGAAAGTCTGAAAATTATCTCATGTCTAAGGAGACATGACAAATAAAGGTAGTGAGGTAGACTGGATAGGATGCTATCTTCACTTAGAACACTAAGAAAAAAATCTAATGAAGTCTACATAAACTGGTATACAGTTTATGTTAATAGTAATGCAAAATGTTAACAACAGCACCAGCAACTTCCCTGAAGTTTCCGTGGAGAATGGCTACATCTGTATGTATGGCTGGGTCACTTTGCGATGCACCTGAAACCATCACAGCATTGTTAATCAACTGTACTCCAATATAAAATAGAAAGTTTAAATTTAAAAATGTGATTAAAAAACATTGGGACTAGGTGAGACATATATGAGACCTCTTTTTGCAGCTTCTCTGTTAATCTGAAGTGTTCTAGACTTAAACATTTATTTAAAAGAAAGGGTGAAGAACAAGGCTTAAGTCCAGGACTGACTGAGGTGACAAAAAAAACAACTTCTTTCACTGTGGTAGTTGGAGAAGCACTGATCTATAAACACAGGTCTAGGAGGACTTTGACTTTTTCTTCCAGTTTGAAATCTCTGTACTAACTGAGATGGCTTTGAACTCCTTGCTACTTCCTCCAAGGTATTTTTCTCTTGCATTCCTGGAAGTCTGAAGTCACACTTTGTTCTTTTATCCACCCTTGTCATATTTTACTGAAAACCTTGTCATTGTCAAGGTGCAGCTGACTAGCTTTGTAAGTAGTTTCTGATTTCTTTCCGCTCCTGCTATTCATCCTGGTGTTATTAAGGTTCCTTAAAGGGAACATTTGGGCTTGGCAGTTTGTCACTAAGGTTCAGGTACAACCACGTCACTACCAGGCCATCCAAAGTTTGGCAATGATGATACCGATGATACACACACAGTCAAGAAACCATTACAGTTATATCACATTTGATCACAAATTAAATCATACAAGTAATCTTTGTCTCATTCCCTATTTACAGCTTAGAAAGTTTCCTATTCTATGAAATCTGATAGTTTCAATTATTATGTGTCTTTCATAAAAAGGTTAAAAAAATGTGCACCTCTTTCTAAGTACGTTACTGTTTAAGTAACAATGGTTTCAATTTTGGAAGTAATCTGGATAATGAATGTAAAAAGATAGTAAGTATAGTTTTATAAGCAAAGAGTTATGACCTTAAAATTATAATCATCAGCTTATTGTTAGATAGCTAGGGTTTAGGGAAGAAGCAATGAACTGGCACATAACACAGTGATACCCTAAAAATAGCCTTCTAAATGGCTTTTTGATATTTGATATCTCTATTGAGACAGGTAAGGAAGAATTTGCAGTTTGAGACTACTGTTTAATATTTGATTTATTTCACTAGTCAAGAAATCAAACAACCAACAGGCTTTTTTCTTTATCTTTTTTAATGAAATGCTCCTGGGGCCTATTTTCCTCTGTGGTTTAAACTGGACGGAATCAGGATAGGATTCTTCCATCAGTTTAAAAGTGTGAAATGTTTTCTTTAAACAGTGTTCCCTTTATTATTCCCAGACAATCGTTAGAGGAAACAAACCCTGCAAGGAGACCTCCATCAACGGCCTGCTGGAGGATTTTGACAACATCTCCGTGACCCGCTCCAACTCCCTGAGGAAGGAAAGCCCACCCACCCCAGACCAGGGAGCCTCCAGCCGTGGTCCAGGCCATCGGGAAGAAAACGGCTTTCTCACCTTCTCGCAGTATTCCAGCGAATCTGACACCACTGCTGACTATGCCTCTGAGAAGTACAGAGAGAAGAGTCTCTATGGCGATGATCTGGAGCCGTTTTATAAAGGCAGCCACTCTGCCAGGCAAAATGGGCACGTACTGAAGACGCAACACGGGGAGGCCTATTACCCTGAGCTGCAGCCTCTGCAGTCCGACAGAGCCCGGTTTCCTGCAGAGTATCATGCGCACTTGGACTCCCTGAGCAGACCCAGCGAGTACAGTGACCTCAAGTGGGGCTTCCAGAGAGCCTCGGGCAGCTCCCCTCTGGATTATCCATTCCAGTTCATGCCTTCTAGAACTGCAGGGACCAGTGGGTGCTCAAAGGAGAGCCTGGCGTACAGCGAAAGTGAATGGGACCCAGCCTGGATGACTATGACAGGAGGCCGAAGTCATCATACCTGTGTCAGACGAGCCCTCAGCCCGCCATGCGGCAGAGGTCCCGGTCAGGCTCCGGGCTCCAGGAGCCCATGATGCCCTTCGGAGAAAGTGCATTTAAAACCCACCCCCAAGGACACTCCTACAGCTCCTACACGTACCCGCGCCTGTCTGAGCCCACAGTGTGCATTCCAAAGGTAACGTTCACTGCCTCCCTCCCTCCAGCACGCGGGACCTCCATGAGGTGTGCTCCCACCTCCCTCTTATTTGGATTCTAGAGCGCTGGTTAGTCTAAGTGAGAATCCGTATCAAAATTCTGCCTGGTTTCCATCCTCAAGCCCCCAGAGCAGAGAATTTAGGGCAAGACACATTTATTCATTAAAGTCAAATCCTCTGTGGAGTTCCTACAGGCTTTCTGGGCTAAAAGGCAAAAGAAAAAAAAATTTTTTTTCAAAAGATATTCTGCTATATTAGTGATAAATGTTCTGTGCTGGTCCGGCACTGTGTCTTGTGTTACGGAGTATAGTTATAGACTGCCAGAGGGAAAAATCCAGTAGTTCCTCCACTCTAGTAAAGGGTACCCAGAACTGCCAACAAGGGGGAAAAAGTCAGGATAATGTGGTAAGCTTTTAATAAAGTTAATTATATTCAATTCAAGGGATTGTTGGTATTTTGAGAGTATTTTGTTTTTACTAGGTTAGCGTTGACATGTCGTGTGTGTGTGTGTGTGTGTGTGTGTGTGCAACTTTAGGATAGATGGAATCTGCTTGCTAGGCCTTCCTTGGTGTGCTTTTTATTTTGTTTTGTCTTATTGTAATTTCGCTTTTAATATTTTTTTCCTTAGTGTTAACAGTTGTAAATTTGCTTTGAAATGTGGCTGGGCCATGATATCCCAAAGTTTGGGAGCCACTGTTGGAGGAGTTACTGACTTTGCAGAATACCTTGGAAAGTGTGCCAGCAGTTTATTTTCCCAGTTAACTTAGAAATGTTTTTGCAACCTCCTGCTACAGCTAAGTGAAGATGGGCCATTTGGCTGTGAGCTCTAGACTACAGAGGTCTCAGACCAGTTGAGGGAGACTTGGCTTCTAGAAGCATGATCGTGGACATTTGCAACCCAATACTATCTCTTCAACAGCTTGGTGAGCCGCACAGCAAATCTTGGAGGGCAGGGCTTCCTGCATCGTCTGATTGATTATCAGTGCCCAATATTTTTCCTTTGTTTATTATTTCTCATAAACATAATCCAAGATGTTGAAGTCTTTTAGGGACATATTGAGAGTGACTTAAGCCATACTTTAGAAAAAGCAAAATAACCTCACTTTAGTTACCAATATATAAAAATAAATCCTAAGGAAATAAAGACCAGAAATATATACTGCCAATTAAAATGTAAATATTGAGAGTGCTTTCCGTACTGTGTTATCTATTTGAACTCCCATGATGAAGGTATCATGACTGCCTTTTCCCATGTTCTCCCCAGGGCAATGGTTGGAAAGAGGTCTAACTAACTGACAGACAAAAGCTCTAGGAAGCCATCTGCATGTGTCATGTGCAGGAGATCATTTGTGTAATTTCCTGTGCACATCACCCAACCCACGGTTGTAGAGCATCACAGTTGCAAAATGAACTAAGCAGATTAACACATTCTGTAGCCAAATCTAGTTACATTCTCCAGTTTGTGAACATCAGTGCTTACTTAGGAATAAATAATGTGCTTTCAGCTTTACCAAGTTTATAATTGACAAAATTTTAAGATATTTGAAGTGTACAAGATGATGATCTGATCTACATATACACTGTGAAGGGATTTCCCTCCCTGAGTTGACATTCATCACCTCACATATTTACCTTTTTGCTTATGTATGAGAAATATAGGTTCTACTTTTTTAGCAGATTTCAATTCTACAATATAGTACTATCAACTACAATCACCATGTGATACAATCCATCCTCAGACCTTAGAGCTGAAAGTTTGTATCCTTTAACCAACTTCCTTTTCTCCACTTCCTAGACCCTGGCAACTACTTTCCTGTTCTCTGTTTCATGAGTTTGACTTCTTCCTTTATTTTCTAAATTTCACATATAAGTGATACCATTTGCAGTAGTTGTCATTCTCTGTATGGCTTATTTCACTTAGCATAATGCCCTTCAGTTTCTTCCATGTTATTGCAGATGACAAGATTCAAGATTTCCTTCTCTTGTAAGGCTGAAAAATATTCCTTTATATATACATTTCTTTGAGTCACATTTTCTTGATCCATTCATTTGTTGATGGACACATAGCTTGTTTCCATATCTTGTCTATGCTAATAACGTGGCAATGGGCATGGGAGTACAGATAACTTTTCCAGATAATGATTTTGTTTCCTCTGGATATATACCTGGAAGCAGGATTGCTAGATGGTGTAGTAATTCTACTTGCAATTTCTTGTACACTTCCTCACTGTTTTCCATTGTGACTGTGCCAGTGCACATGCCCACCAACAGCTCCACATCCTCGTCAGTGGCACTAGTGGCAAAGAACTCTCCTGCCAGTGCAGGCGACATAAAGAGAGGCAGGTTCGATCCCTGGGTCAGGAAGATCCCCTGGAGAAAGAAGTGGCAACCCACTCCAGTATTCTTGCCTGGAGAACCCCTTGGGCGGAGGAGCCTGGTGGGCTACAGTCCATAGAGTCACAAAGAGTTGGACATGACTGAAACAACTTAGCACACACACCTCTTTAATAATAGCTCTCCTAACAGGTTGAGGTAGTATCTCATTGTGCTTTTAATTTGCATTTCCCTGATGATCAGTGATGTTGAGCCCCTTTTTATATACCTGTTAGTATTCAGGTCCTTTGCCCATTTTTAAATTATGGTATATGGTAATATGGTATTTTTGCTCCTGAATTCCTTGCTATGAGTTTCCAGCATACTTGATATTAACTGCTTATCAAATATGTGATCTGAAAATATTTTCTCCTGTTCTGTAGGTTACTCTTTCATTTTGTTGGTGGTTTTTTTTTTTTTTTTTTTTTACTGTACAACTGAAGGTATCACATTTCCGCATTGCAAACTACATTACAAGTTATAGTAATCAAAACAGGATGGTTTTGGCATAAAACACACTTAGATCAGTGAAACAGAATACACAACCCAGAAATAAACCTCACATACATGTAGTCAGTTATTGAAGAAAGAGCCAAGAATGTACAATGGGGAAAGGATAGTCTCTTTAATAAATAGTGTTGAGAAAACTGGACAGCCATGTGTAAAAGAATGAAACTGGACTCCTATCTTAAACCAATGGAACAGAATACAGAATGCAAAGAAACTGGACCCCTATCTTAAACCAATGGAACAGAGAATTCCAGCTATCCATGGAATTCTCCAGGCCAGAATACTGGAGTGGGTAGCCTTTCCCTTCCCCAGGGAATCTTCCCAACCCAGGCATTGAACCAGGATCTCCTGCATTGCAGGCAGATTCTTTACCAACTGAGCTATCAGAGAAGCCCCTTTTTTGCTCAGCAGAAGTTTTTTAGTCTGATTTAGTCCTACTTGTTTATTTTTGCTTTTGTTACCTTTGCTTTTAGTGTCAAGTCTAAAAAAGTCATTGCGAAGAACAATGTCGAAGAGCTTTCTTCTAGAAACTTTATGGTTTCAAGTCTTTAATCCATTTTAGTTGAATTTGTGTATGATTGGTTTAAGACACGGGTCGAATTTCATTCTTTTACACATTGCTGTCCAGTTTTCCTAGCACTATTTATTGAAGAGACTACCCTTTCCCCATTGTACATTCTTGGCTCCTTTTTCAATAATTGACTCCATGTGTGGGGTTTATTTCTGGGCTGTGTATTCTGTTCCACTGATCTAAGTGTGTTTTATGCCAAAACCGTCCTGTTTTGATTACTATAACTTTGTAATATAGTTTGCAATGAGGAAATATGATACCTCCAGTTGTATTCTTTTTCCTCAGAATTGTTTTGGCTATACATGGTTGAATAGGATTTGTCTGTGCAGTATATTTAAATGCTTGTGTTGAGAGCTGTTTTAGGTCATTGTCATTGAGAAAATTGTGTTGCAAAGCTTTAACCTTTCAGTCATAGACATATTTTGCCCATTAACATGTTTAGTCATCCAGCAGTCATTTTCAGCATCTGAAAAATCAAGATATTTCTCTTAGAATTCTCAGCTTTTGAGTCTCAGGTTTCTCTTCTGAAAGATGAAACCATTTGTTGTCCCTGGGCCCACGTTTCCACATAGCACTGGAAACAGAACTGTCTGGAGATAAAGGCTTGCCCAATTAGAAAAGATAAGCTCTGCCTAGCACACTTCACTCATTTTTCCCATTAGCCTAATCCCTTGGGGCATTTAAGATTTAATATAACCACCAACATTCCCTGCCTATTCATTTCACAGAAGGGGACACTGAGGTCCAGAAAGCCACATGGCACACTTAAGGTTTCATTTGCTCAGTACAAAACAAGAACAAGAATCCAGGCCTGGAGTTTCTCCCAGTTCAACATTCTTCCCATTATATTGGCATATGTAATTTTAGGGGTTCAACTGCATTTGCCAGTAAAACCCACGAGAGGTCCTGGTGGCCACCAGAACTTTAGGTTCACTGGAGGAATAGAGAGAAGATGGAGTGAAGGATCAAGGCCGGGAGGGAGGAGGCAGCAGGGAGGGGATAAACTGTCCCATCCTTACTGTGCCCTCTTCTTGCAGACTCCCAAACATAAAGCAGAGCAGAGCTGCCCTGACATCTGTTTTTCTCAAACCCAGAAACAATGTAGAAACTATTATGGCTCAGGAAAAACGCACATAACACTCCTACCAAGTCGTTTTCATCCCTTGTAATCAGAACTCCAAGCTGTTGTTCCATCTTTCATAGGAGACCCATGAGAAATTCACAAGCAGGTCTTGTGGGAGGGTTAGGAGGTGAGGGGCATGTTAGTAATTAAAATGTTTGCTTAAAAATATAACATCATTCTAAAAATAGTTAGGTGCTTGTGTCCTTAGAACTAAACTCTTGAAAATCTACCAAATGCATTTGGATTTTCTGCTGAAAGAAGAAATAGCGATCATGACTCAGATAATTTGACTTTGCATCATGGAAAATTCTAGAACCAGTGGGTAATGTTCACAATAATGAGAGAAAGCGTGAAACTTGGTTTCCAGATAGAGCAAAAATGAAGAGGGTGTGTGTGTGTGAGAGAGAGAGAGAGAGAGAGAGAGAGAGACCAGTTTTACATTTTGGCTTAAATTGAAAAAAATAAAATTACGCATGTTAACCTAGAGTAAAAAAAAAAAATCCTGCAATGTTATCTACCTACCTAATTTTCCCATTAGAGTGACAAGAATTAAGGTTGTTATGAATATGTAGATACTGGCATCCGTCTCTCTATTTCTAAATGGTTTTTCTGCTGGGGCTAAGCAGATGAATCCTTAAGAGGTCAAACCAAATCCATACAGGACTTACAGAACTACAAAAGTGTGGAAAGAGACTGTTTTCCACCCTGCCCTGCAGACAAGCCTGCATTAGAGGGAGGGAAGCTGGCTGGAGCTCCTGGCCACGCATTTGACTGTGCTTATTCCGACACTCTCCAGGGACCAGGCGGCTGCTGGCTCAGGTGTCTGGTGCTGGCCTGGGACATCCATCCCTTGTTCTGGCTCCAGCTGCTGAGAAGCCCCTAGTATCATCCCCGATCTGCCAGTTGACTAGGCACTGGCTGGGTGTCAGATCCATGTGTTGCCTTGTTGAGCATCATGTCCTGTAAATTCTTGCCCCGTTTGAACAGATGAGCCCACCAGGGCTTTGAGAGGCTCAGTAAACAGCCTGGTCAGCCTGCTCATAGGAGAGCTGGGACCCAGCTTTCTGGGCTCAGCCCCTCACTAGACACTGGCTACATCCTCAGTGGCACCTCAGCTTTTGTGGGTGCCAAGCACCTCAGCTTTTGTGGGTGCCAAGCCTTAACTTGGCTTCTTACAATCTCCTCTGACACCTGCAGCAGTGGAGGGTTGGGTTGTGTTATCCTGTTCTACTCTATAGCAGGATTTCTCAGCCTGGACACTGCCGACATTTGGGGTCTGGTAATTGTTTGTTGTGGGGGTGCCCCCTGCACTGTAGGATATTTAGCAGCATCCTTGTCGTCTGCTCACTACAGGCCAATAGCACCCCTCCCTCACTTACAACAACCAAAATACCTCTAGAAACAGCCCAGTGTCACATGGGAGCAGAAACAGCTCCAGCTGGGAACCCTTTCCCCCTCACTGTCATTTCTCAAGTGCTTTCCAGTAGTCAGGGCTGTAGGTCAGGAAGATACACTCTCTGGCTTGAGTCTTGATGTCACCGTTTACAACTGAGCAAACTCCTAAACTGTGCCTTTACTTCTTTAGGCACAGTTATGCCTAACTGTGAAATAGGCATAAAGACACCTTATGATGCAGAGTGAGGTTAAATAAGTTAATACTTACAGTAGCATAATTATTAATATGTATCCTCTACATACATCAGTCTGTGTGTATAGCTTTCATTAGATGGATGACTGCTGTGATGTGATGCTGGGGTTTACCATGTGGCAGGTGCTATGCTAAGCCTTCTGCAAACATGACCTGATTTTGTCCTCATGACAACTCCTGAAGAATTCAAGATCATTTCCCGTTTTACAGTGAAGGACTGAGACTCAAAGAGACAGAGAGAGAGAGAGAGAGAGAGAGAGACCAGTTTTACATTTTGGCTTAAATTGAAAAAAATAAAATTACGCATGTTAACCTAGAGTGTAAAAAAAAAATCCTGCAATGTTATCTACCTACCTAATTTTCCCATTAGAGTGACAAGAATTAAGGTTGTTATGAATATGTAGATACTGGCATCCGTCTCTCTATTTCTAAATGGTTTTTCTGCTGGGGCTAAGCAGATGAATCCTTAAGAGGTCAAACCAAATCCATACAGGACTTACAGAACTACAAAAGTGTGGAAAGAGACTGTTTTCCACCCTGCCCTGCAGACAAGCCTGCATTAGAGGGAGGGAAGCTGGCTGGAGCTCCTGGCCACGCATTTGACTGTGCTTATTCCGACACTCTCCAGGGACCAGGCGGCTGCTGGCTCAGGTGTCTGGTGCTGGCCTGGGACATCCATCCCTTGTTCTGGCTCCAGCTGCTGAGAAGCCCCTAGTATCATCCCCGATCTGCCAGTTGACTAGGCACTGGCTGGGTGTCAGATCCATGTGTTGCCTTGTTGAGCATCATGTCCTGTAAATTCTTGCCCCGTTTGAACAGATGAGCCCACCAGGGCTTTGAGAGGCTCAGTAAACAGCCTGGTCAGCCTGCTCATAGGAGAGCTGGGACCCAGCTTTCTGGGCTCAGCCCCTCACTAGACACTGGCTACATCCTCAGTGGCACCTCAGCTTTTGTGGGTGCCAAGCACCTCAGCTTTTGTGGGTGCCAAGCCTTAACTTGGCTTCTTACAATCTCCTCTGACACCTGCAGCAGTGGAGGGTTGGGTTGTGTTATCCTGTTCTACTCTATAGCAGGATTTCTCAGCCTGGACACTGCCGACATTTGGGGTCTGGTAATTGTTTGTTGTGGGGGTGCCCCCTGCACTGTAGGATATTTAGCAGCATCCTTGTCGTCTGCTCACTACAGGCCAATAGCACCCCTCCCTCACTTACAACAACCAAAATACCTCTAGAAACAGCCCAGTGTCACATGGGAGCAGAAACAGCTCCAGCTGGGAACCCTTTCCCCCTCACTGTCATTTCTCAAGTGCTTTCCAGTAGTCAGGGCTGTAGGTCAGAAGATACACTCTCTGGCTTGAGTCTTGATGTCACCGTTTACAACTGAGCAAACTCCTAAACTGTGCCTTTACTTCTTTAGGCACAGTTATGCCTAACTGTGAAATAGGCATAAAGACACCTTATGATGCAGAGTGAGGTTAAATAAGTTAATACTTACAGTAGCATAATTATTAATATGTATCCTCTACATACATCAGTCTGTGTGTATAGCTTTCATTAGATGGATGACTGCTGTGATGTGATGCTGGGGTTTACCATGTGGCAGGTGCTATGCTAAGCCTTCTGCAAACATGACCTGATTTTGTACTCATGACAACTCCTGAAGAATTCAAGATCATTTCCCGTTTTACAGTGAAGGACTGAGACTCAAAGAGACTTAATATTTCTAGACGTCCAAGGATGTGAGAAAAACAGCTGAGCCAAGATCCAAAGTTAGGTCCATTTGACTCCAAAGTCTATTGATTCCAGGATGTTCCTGTTTCTACAGGGGAAAAAAAAACGAGGCGCATAAGGCTTTGGGGAATGGATGTAAGCCCTCGGGGCCCAGATACTCACACCACAGGCAGCCCTCACCCTGCTGACAAGGAATGGGTGCTGACTCACAGATGGATTTGGTGCACGGGAGCGCACTTTATTCTGTCTGTTCTTGGTGGGCTGGAATCCTTTGACAGGCTTCTTAGAGTCACCAGACTGTGATCTCTAGGTAAAGCATTAAGAGTAGGGATCCCTGGAGTCTCTCATATGCACTCCCTCAACCTTGAATGATGGTCTTATTTAATCTTGTAGAAGAGAGTTCAGATTTTTCACCCATTACAGAAGACACTGAAGAGTACACGTTCCAGAGTCAGATCCCCAAGATTCGAGCACTCTCTAGCCATGTGATCTTGTCTGTGCCTCAGTTCCTTCATCTGCAAATAGGGCCTCTCAGTACCTGCTTCCAGCTTGTCCTGTGGCTGGAAAAAGGTTGATAAGCATAAAGGAGTTAGCACTTGGCACATCCTCAGTATCAGACCTTATACTCGGAATGTTTCTGGTTGGAAAACATGTCACCATATCTCTCGTGCCAGTCATAGGAGCATCCTATCGATATAAACTTTCACACATTTTCAAAATACGGTAACAAGTTCTATCTGACTCTGCCCTCACAGTCACTCTGTGCAGTCTCATAATTACAACTGTCCTCACCTTAGAAATCTGGGTCACAGAAGGCCAGAGCAGCTGTGTGACTTCCTCAAGGTCATGCAAAGCTCTATGTCATGACTGAGCTGGCTGAAGGACCCCAATCCTGCCACCCCAATTCTTTCTCTGGTCTCCAAAATGGAAATGAAATTCTCAGGCCTCCTATGAAAGCCAGATGCTAAGGGAGAACAGGAAATTTAGCAGCATGAAAGCAAGAACCAACATCACTGTAGATGGATAGCTGTGATGACTCCTTGTCAACCAACCCTTTCACATTACCCACTTCATCTCCACTGCACAGAGCAGCAAAGTGAGCCATGCTGGGCCCACGTCATTCCAGATAAGACAGTGAAGTAAGGAGTTCTGAGTGAAGATAGAGGACACAAGGAAAACAATGGCATGGTTCCCAGACCCTCCTTCTGGAGTCACCAGTGCAATGACTTTTCATTGCTTGGCTATCACTTTGCTTTCCCTGGAAGGAAAGAGCTGTTGAACCAGTGAGCTCAGCCTTACTGAATCAAGTTTAGTGACTTGCCATTCTTTGTGGTACTGGCATACCCGGATTCAACCAAGGCTCCAGGAACAAAACTGCAGCTCCTGATCTCCTAAGGGTCCCAGCAGAACACGTTTCAGAGACACTTTAGGGGCCTTGTGGGTAATGAAATGACTAGGCTGGTGAAATCGGACAGGCTGCACCAACAATCTGAGAAGGGGAAGGGCTGGGAGGGAGAGAGAGAAAGAAAGAAGTGCTTAATCGCCTAATAGAATAATGGAGAGTGCTGCCTGTAGACCTTTTTCCTTTACATATGGGCTCCTGTAGGCTATTCATTAAGGCTCATAAAACACACAAAGAGGTGACTCAGACAATAGCTCTGACATCTGTCCCTTCTGATGGAGACTTGAGGCATCTTTTGCATATGAATGAACTCATCTCCCCGTGAATGTTATTATGGTACAAAGTAAATAGTATTTGGTCATTATAAGTGGGTTTTCCCATTACCAAATTAAAAGTGAAATGAATCTAACCTGGCCTTGTCTGCCCCAGTGCTCTCGGAGGCCCTGACATTGTTGAACCATGTTCTTCAGCAGTGAACTAATCCCCAGAGGCCCACCCTCACCCCCACCCCACAACATGCCTGCAGCTGGAGACAGAGCACAGGTCGGGGTAATCTGCTCTTGAATACAGGATGCATCTGCAGAGTTTGGAGCAGCAACTGTGGGGGGTTAATTGGATATACTGACTCCAAGGTGGGGGGACAGCCTGCTGATCAGAGATTGCTTCACTTCTTCATGTAACTCGAGGCTTGCCTCTTTGTACGGTCATGAGCCACTCGTCAGACTCTCAGTGTGTGTTTACCATCCATTTGGTGGATGTATGGGAAAGGCAAGCAGGGAAATGCATGACTCTTCAAACTTCATGTCATAATGTGTAAGTTCCTACACGCCTAGATGGGTATCCAGCATCACGGATGGGAGATTTTCCTGCAAAAAAGTTAAATATGGTGAATAGCTTTCTGCTACATGCAGTTTGGAAACCCAGCAAGTATCTGACAGTCCAGAACTTCACATACTTCCCAAGTTCCCTGAACAAGGATCTTAAGGAGATACCTTGATCCCTGAGGTCCTAGGGGGTCCAGCTCGTGACCCCTGCTCCCCGCTGTGATGTGTGTGCCTCTTTCACCAAAATTGAATGCCAGCTCAAAGTGTGTGCTGTATCTCTGCGTCATCGGCCAGTGTCATTGACTCTGAAACAAGGCCACTCCATTTTGTAAAGGAACATAAGTAATTCGGAGGAAACTGACCATGGCTCAGCACGTGTCAAGGTTTTGCCTCAAGCTGTGGGAACAGTAGCTACTGTTTATTAAAATGCCTTTGGAGGTGGAAAACTCCCCACCATCCTGTAATAATAGCACTGGTGTCAGCAGCCACCTCAGTGGGAGAAGCAGAGGCTGGAAAGTCAAGGGTGGAGACACAGAAGCCCATCAGCCCCCTTAGCAGCACCTCTGCCCCACGGCAGGAAGGCCTGGGGTTGCAGAGCGTAACCAAGGGATGCATGTCGTGGGATTTAGTGAATCCCCTTCCCCTGCTTATCCATCTCCGAAATGTTCCTGCAGAGAAAACCACCTCCAGATTCTCTCCCAGGTCCTTACGAGCAAATGTTTTCCTTTTCCCAAGCCAAGCCTGGCCCTGTTACATTTCCCTCTGAGTCAAGTAAGCCAGGGTAAGATGTCCTTTTCTTACTTAGAGCCCTATGGTTCACTCTTATCCTGTATTTGATTTATGGAGAACAAGCAGCACACAGTCTGGCTTTTTTCATTCCGGGCACGAGCACTCTCTTTGCTTTGTTGTACTTTGCAAAGGTGTATTAAAGCATCACACTCAGGCACTGGAAACAGCTGCCTCTGCATTCTCTATAACTGCAGGGCGTGGAGAGAGAGACTCTATCCTTCATGGAAGCTTCTGTAGTCCCCATTATGTGGGTGCAGACTTATACCGTGCACACACACACACACACCCCCATCCAGCACAATCCAGCCGCAGCCTGCCTGTCACCAGCATGGAAGGCCATGATGACAAATAGATGCTGCCGCAGGAGTTTTTTCCTTCTTTTTTTTCTCTCTCCCTCCTCCCACTGAGCCTTTTTTTCCTCAGCCTTGGCATAAAATGGCCAAATGATGTTCCACTGCAGAATTCAATTTCACAGTTCAGTTAGGTCCTTGATTACACTGCCAAATTCAGATTAATGTGCGTTTAACTAACATGGATCACAGGAATTCTGGCTGACAGCCAGCTGTAATCAAAGCAATTGATAGCTGTATGGAGTTTTATGTCCTGTCCACCCCAGGACACCACTGGTGAAATTGATTGATTAAATGAATTCATTGCTATAATTATTTATAATTTTGATCATCACCAGCCTGTGTCTGACCCTATCTTTGAAGATTTTGTGCTTATTGTGCAAGGGCAGTCTAGCTGAGTTGTTAATGGAGAATTATTTATTCCCTTATAATACTGCTTTTTTGTGTATGACCTTTCTTAATTCTTGATGAAGTTTGAATAAAGCCATGAAAAAGCAAGATTTAATTTACATGGAATTCTGAAAGTCATTGGGAAACTAAAAAATGAATGTTATTAACCATTTCAAAAAGGAAGGAAACAGACATTTTCTACATTTGTTTTCAGTATTTTTAAAGATTCCTGTAGAGAGAGTTCCTTTCAGAATGTATCTGATTTTTAGGTCCTTTCAGAATGTATCTGATTTTTAGCTGAGGTCATCTTGTGACCTCAGCTAAGCAATTTGTCAGTCTGGTGACATCAGCCTAGGTGATAATTTACAAATCGATCTGGTCTTCTCTCTTATTGCTGCACCTTGCCATATGGAAACCCACCTTCAGTGTATGTAGAACACGGTCTTATTTGTATGAAGCTACTTTTCCACAAAATCACAGGACTTTTGTCTTGGTGGCTCTTCACTGCTTTCTCTCCTGCCTTCTGCCTTCCCACCCCTGTGCCCTTGAAATAAGGTCTTTCTGCAATAAAGTCTTTGAGCATACAGTAGATGCATAGATCTTTTGGAAATGGTTTGAGACGTGGGTGGTGAGAGGCACATTGGATTCTCTTTTTAAATATCTATACCTTTCCCTAGTCTAATTTTACTCCATTGTGGTTTTACTAAATGATAAAATCTTACCTTCATCTCAAGATACTGCAGGCCTGCCCACATGGACTCCAAATGTACTCCTTTTTTCCCTAGAATATATTTGTAAGTCAGGCTGTAGAAAAGGTTGCCAGGTTCAAGCTGTACTCCTTTAAAAGTCTTTCTTATAGGCACAAGTGTGTATGTATGTACAAAATAGTATATATGGACAAATTCATCATTTTTGTTTCATCCATTTATGATTTTAAGGTATCATGGGAAAGGTTATTTAGGTATGAAAATTAAATAGTTCTAACAGTTTAAGAGCCATGTAAAAAGGCCAGGAGACCTTGTTATAGAAGAGAGCTTAGACAAACACCTAGAAGAAAGTTTGAGCCTTGAGATGAACACAAAACTCTGCTGTGGCCACAGAAAAATGAAAGTGATGCATTCATTTTCCTGTAACGATCAACTCATTTTGCTGCAATGATTGATTATCCCTTTTTAATATATTTTGAGCTGATTTATATAAGCCAAGACTATTAAAACACACAGTTAATTTTTCTTCCATCCCCCTCCCTCAGGCACTATCACCCATCATTTTCTGCCGCGTTCTTGCATCCTGCCCCAGGCTGCTTAGACATCTGGGCCCCTAGTGAAACACCCAACCAGGCTTTGGTGCTGTAGCTGTCTCTCTATACCGTGTTCGCCTCAGTCCTGACCCTGGCTACCTTCCTACTGTTGAAGGATACCTTGAGAAGCTATCACAAATTCTGAGGTGGTACTGTCTAGATTTGAATCCCAGCTCAATTTCTTAGGAGCTATGAGACTTTTCCATGACCTACTTAAACCCATGGTGTCTCAGTTTCCTTATCTGTAAAATGGAACAGTTTCAGGACTTTATCTCATTGTGTTACTTGGGATTTAAACACAGGCACGTGTATGAAATGCTTAAAATGATCCCTGGCACATAGAAAGCACTCAGCAAATGGCAGGTATCATTATTAACATCAGTGTGAGTCACTCCTCCAGGACAGGCTTCTAACAAAGCAGTTGGTTAAAAGAAGGGACCCGACTTTGGCTCCCAGTAAAACATTCCAACTTTTATCAAAAAGAGAATGTTAAGCCTTGATTTGTAGAGGTGACAACGAATATAAGAATTGCCAGGGCAGGCAGTAAACCAGGCTGTGGTGCTGGTGTGCCCATCAGCTGGGACGTGGACACTGTCCCACTGGGGGTGACCTGACCTGAACCAAAGAATCAGATGGTAGATTGCGGTTTGGGGCACTTGAGCTTGGATTGCTTGGGGAGAGTTCGCCTCTTTTGTTCCCTGAGGTTGTTCCCTTGTTCCTGAGGTTGTTCCCTTGTTCCTTGGGGAGGCGGCCCTGGCCACGCGGTGTGAGCGCCAACGCTCCTGACCGTGCCTCTGTCCGATGACCACCATGCGGCCAGGTGTGGCAGGCACCCTGCTGCACCCGGCTTCACTTCTCCGGGGCATGCGACGGTCCCTCACTCCTTCCTTCCCGAAACACTGTCCTTCTGGGCCTCAGGACACCCTAGGCTCTTCGTGCCTTTCCTGCCAACGTGGCTTCTCCTCCTCAGCTCTGATGCAGCTTCCCCCTTCTCTTTATAGACTCCACATGCTGGAGTCCTTGAACTTTCTCTTGCACGTTCAATGCTGTGGCTTTTAATACCAGCTAAATATTGACAGCTCTCAGATTCATGTCACCAGCCTCAGCTCTTCCCTGGACTGGAAGCATGCCTGTCACCTAAGAGACATCTCTGAGTGGATGATTAATAGCTGTCTCACACTTAACATGACCGTGGTGGAACTCTGGGTTTTCCCCCATGTGTACCTTTTAGCGTGTAATAAAGAATCCTGGGCTACTGCCATCTGAAGGCTTGACTGGGGCCAGAGGATCACCTCCAAGATGACACACTTGGCTGTTGGTGGGAGGCTTCTGTTTCTAGCTGGCTCTTGGCAGGAAGACCTCTCCATGGATTTTTGAGTGTCCCACAACATGGCAACCAGAGACAGCCAGAGTAATAGGAGAGAATGGAGGGAAGCCACAATATCCATACTGCCCTCAGAGGGCACTTGCTATCACTTCCACCATATTCTTTTCCCCACACAAATCCACCTGATACGGCGGAGAACGCTGCACATTCCTGTCGGAAGCAGGGGTCCCTGGGAGCCGTCTTGGAGGCTGATTCACTGCCCACAATCCTGCTTCTGCGCTTGCGCTCCTCGTATTGCTAAGTGGCCTGTTCCTCAAGCCAAAATCCCGGGAACTACCTCTGATTCTTCTGCTTCATATTCTAATCCCATCCGTCAGAAATCCTGCCAGCTCTGTCTTTAGACTTGACCCCGGATCCCACCGTTCCTCGTGCCCTGTAGAGAACCCACCCTGATCTCTGCCCACACGAGCTGCAGTGAGCTCACAGGCATCCCTCCCCCAGAGCCGCTCCTTCCGCAGCGAGAGTCAGGAGCCCACCACGCCTCTCTGCGTAGCAGCCTCCGGCGTCCTTGCCGCGGGTCCGCACGAGCTGCCTGAGCGCTGCTTCTCCGTCCGTCTTCCCCAGGCGCCTGCCCTCAGCTCCGTGCTGCGCAAGCCGCTCTGTGTTCAGAGCTCTGTGCATGCTGTGCCTGCCTGGACTGCCCCTCTCCCCCACGGTCCAAGGCTCGCTCCCTCACTTCAGCCAGGCTTCTAACTCGTGCGGCACCTCTCAGAAAGCCTTCCTTGGCCCGCCCATCCAAGACGGCATCTCGTTACTCTCAATCCCCTTCCTCTGTCTTATTTTTCATACCACCTGTGGCTGCTAGACCATATACTGCAGAGTTATTGATTTTCTTGTCTATCAGCCATCTTCTTCTCTAGTAAACTCCAGGAAGACAGAAATACTATCCATTACGATTATTGCTGGGCCTTCCCACGGCACCTGAGATGATGCCTAACAGATAATAGTTGCTCAAATATTAATTTGCATGCTAAATGAATGGGGCTTCCCTGGTGGCTCAGACAGTAAAGAATCCACCTGCAATGTGAGAGACCTGGGGTTGATCCTTGGGTTGGGAAAACCCCCTAGAGGAGGGCATGGCCACCCACTCCAGTATTCTTGCCTGGAGAATCCCACAGACAGAGGAGCTTGACAAGCTACAGTCACTGGGGTCACAAAGAGTTGGACGTGACTAAGCAATTAAGCACAGCACTAAATGAATGAATGAATGGACCACACAGGACCAGTGAATTCAACAGTGAATAGAACAGTGCAACCCTGTAGAATATTCTGCAATGGTGGAACTATTTTCTTATCTGTGCTGTTCTGTATGTCGACTCATTAAATACCTAACACATGACAATGTGAATGAGGAATGGAATTTTTAACTTTGGTTTCTCTTGATTTGAATTAGATAGACACATGTAGCCAGTAACCATCATTTAGAGCAAATCTAGATCCTTGTGGTTGACGAGGGTGAGCATGAAGATATCATTCCGTGGACATCCCAGTAGAGTAGTAGAGACTTCCCGGGATGCTATGTTAGGAAGGAGGCTGAGGTCCCATCAACAAATCTTTCTCAAGCACCTCTGTTTACCCAACACTCTGTTATTGTCAGGAGCTTGCTCAAAGGAGTGCATTGATCTAGTAACACTTCCTGCTTTGGGCAAGGAGGTGAGGGTAGTGTGCTCTGCGTATTCACCATCCTTGACCTCAGTCATTCCAGGGGTGGCCAGAGCTCCTTCTTGGTCTTTTCCAGAGTGTGATTGCTGAAATCTACCTCTACTGTCTTAGAAACCCCTCACTGGCTTCCCCCACTTCTGGCCTATCTGTCCTCCCCATCCGCTCCGCTGAGTCCCTCAATCCACTCTTCACAATCAGAGTAGAATGTTCTTGGCTATAATCCTTTTGAGGGCTGAGTAGATTTCTCTTTTACACACACACACACACACACACAGCCCTGCAAATATGTTTTCTCTCATTACATTTGTACTGTTAGTGCCTCAGACATATCTCTTCACTGCTGACTGTCTCTATCTGCCAGCACTGCTTTCCTCTGTCTAAAACAGTAGTCCTTAATCAAGGGCGATTTTGTCCATATCCTGGGAACATTTGACAACATCTTACGAAAAATGTTTTTGGCCTTAAATGGGAGGAGAAGCTGGTACAGCATCCAGTGGGTATAATCCAGGGACGCTGCTAAATATGCTTGAATGTGTAGCACAGCTATCCACATCAAAGAATTATCTGGCCCAGAACATCATGGGTACCAAGACTAAAATATCCTGGTCTTAGACCTTCCTCTGACTGTCAGAGCCTGCTCAGTCCAGGACACAGAAGGCCAAGGAATTCATATCCCAAGGAGCTGATGGTAAGCAGATTTGTACCTGAATACCTTAACTCTCTGCTCTGAGATGGGACAGTTTTAAAGTGCGTGTCCTAATAGTCTTCCAAGGTTTAGACTTGCCTAGTAGGATTAAGTTCCAGTTACATCAGGGGTATCTTGCTGTGTATGTCAGAGTTCACCAGAGAAACAGAACCAACAGGGTATGCATGTGCGTGCATGCATGCATACAGAAACAGGAAGAGATTCTAAGAAACTGACTCATGCAGTTGTGGGGGCTAGAAATTCCAGCAAGAACTGATAGAGACTTGAGCCCAAGGGCAGTGTAGGTGCAAAAATCTTCCTTTTTGTGTAAACTCAATCTTTTCTCTTAAAACCTTCAACTGATTTGATTTGGCCCACCCACATTTTGTAGGGTAATCTGTTCTACTCAAAGTCTACTGAGTTAAATGTTAATCACATCTGAAAATTGCCTCCACAGTGATATCTAGACTGGTGTTTGAGCAAGCAATGGGGCTCCAAGTGTAGCCAAGTTGACACCTAAAACCAACCATCATACTTTATGTTCACACTTTATTGACTTTTTCCCATTCATTCCTCTCTCATTTCATAAGTCCAGCGATCACCTCCTATTACTTGCATTCTAATCCAGGTCTCAGAGTCTGCTTCTGGGAATTTTAATAGGGAAGGAGAAAGAAAGAGGCCGGATGGGGAAGTTGGAGGGCAGATAAAGGGTGGGAGCAGACATCTCAGGACTTCACGAGGTAAGCCTTTGCCCCGAGCAGGTTGTGAAAAGTGGTGCTCATCATTTGGACCAGCTGTGTGATAGCTGTGATGTTCAGATAGAGCATGTGAATTTCTCCATCTATGTCTGTCTTTCCAGGTGGATTATGATCGAGCACAGATGGTCCTCAGCCCTCCACTGTCAGGGTCCGACACCTACCCCAGGGGTCCCAGCAAACTACCTCAGAGTCAAAGCAAAGCAGGCTATTCCTCAAGCAGCCACCAGTACCCATCTGGGTACCACAAAGCCACGCTGTGCCACCACCCCTCCCTGCAGACAGCTCACAGTACATCTCTACCGCTTCTTACCTGAGCTCTCTCAGCCTCTCATCCAGCACCTACCCTCCACCCAGCTGGGGCTCCTCCTCAGACCAGCAGCCCTCCAGGGTGTCCCACGAACAGTTCCGGGCTGCCTTGCAGCTGGTGGTCAGCCCAGGAGACCCCAGGGAATACTTGGACAACTTTATCAAAATTGGGGAGGGGTCAACCGGCATTGTGTGCATCGCCACGGAGAAACACACAGGGAAACAAGTCGCAGTGAAGAAAATGGACCTCCGGAAGCAGCAGAGGCGAGAGCTGCTTTTCAATGAGGTAGATGGTGTGATTGGTCAATCCTTCTGTCCTCTGTAACATTTCTTTCCCATTTTAGAAATGGCCCTTGTACATGTTATGACATCAAAGAGTGCTAAAAATGTAAATACAAAGCAGCATCCTTTTTTCTGTGCCTATATGGCTGCCTCTTTATGAAGTTCCTCCTGTGGGTCACCCTCTGTGCTAAGCACTAGTCAGGTGGCAGAAAGATGTTGTTCTCTCCACTTTAGCAGCAAGGAAACCTGGACTCAGTTTACGTGGCTAGCCCCGGTCAGACAGCAGGTCCATACCGCTACAACCGTGCCCTCAGCTGTGACTGTGAACCTTCTGCTGTGGGGCTTCATGCGAAACCACCAGTAGCTCCGTGCATTTCTACCTTCCATAGGCATTCATTTCTTTCCCACCCTCCAGACCTCACAGACAGCACCAGGTCAGTGGGACTCAGCTTCTTCCCACTCCATAGCTCCTGATTTCTGGAACTTATTTCCAAATTGCTATGCTGGAACAGACAGGACAAATGAACTTAGATAAATAACTGTATAATTTGTTATTCAATACTGATTCTGAAATTGTCACCACAAGCAGCCCCAGCACAGGAATTCCTGGATGCTCTCTAGCAAGCAGACACAAGTTGTCCTTTTTCCGCTTAAATCCCAATGTTTTTACCTTCAAGACTTATCCTTTGTATTCAGCCCAAACTCTTTCAGACCAACACAGACCTCCCAAGAAGTTAAGCTGGTCTCACGTGGCCCAAACCCTAATGACTGTGATTTCATTCACTATGAGACTCAGTTACTTTGCGTTGGTGACCCTTTTACCCAGTTAACCAACAGCAGAGTATGCACAGTGGGTTTTAAGAGCAACCTATGAGAAATCTGATCACATCCCCCAGAATAGTCAACTAACCTCACTCTTGTGAATGGAGACCCTTCTATGGTTCTGCCTGTCTTTATTCTTGATTCTTCCCAAGTCTCACTGACCTGCTGTTTGCTAACGTGATCACCATTCCTACCAGCAACTCTCAGCGCTGCCCCTTTATCTGCAATAGACTTCTGAATCTATCTCTCCCTCCCCATCATTACTTCTCCATCATTAAACTCAGCCCAGATGTAGTCACAAGAAAACAAAATGCTTAATTTCACCTTCTTAAGTCAAATAGTGTCTTTCCATTTTGCCCAGGTTGTGATAATGCGGGATTATCACCATGACAACGTGGTTGACATGTACAACAGCTACCTTGTTAGTGATGAGCTCTGGGTGGTCATGGAGTTCCTAGAAGGTGGTGCCTTGACAGACATCGTTACTCATACCAGGTAAGTTTCTTATTATCCAGACAAATAATTCAATATGCTTATTATTCTTCCCCAGGGTAAGACCTCAGTAAGTACTTCTATGAACTCTTCGTAAATTGTAAGCACTTTGAAGGCAGAGAAATGACTGCCCTTACTTCTGTATTCCCAGGTGCCTATTACAATATCATATATGTATAGTTCATTCATTCAATTCACATTCTTCCTGCCCTCTAGGAGTTCACTGATACTCATTGATTTTAAATAAGCAAGCTGCTGAGAGTTGAGTTTAAGTGACAAATAATAGAATTTCCCATCCCGATGAAGAGTTCTAAAACTGAGTTTCATTCTTCTGAGTTGCTAGGCCGTTGCTATGTGTTGATACTACCAAAGGTATCTGGGAAAGACAGGGGCAGGTAAAAGAGCAAAGTTTTATGTAATTTAACAATAAACTACATAAAACAGAGAGAGAGAGAGATTCTTCAATTCTGTTTCAAATCGCCTTGCAAGTAACCATGGTTAATTGCCCCTGTTGCCTCAGCTACTTGCTTCTCTGATATGCCAGTTGTGGTCATTTCATCAAGTATATATTAATCACTTTTATGTGCCAGACTCTTTCCTAAATACTGGGGGTACAAAATAAATAAATTATAACACCTGTGCAGAATCAGAAAGATGTACATGAGTAGCATAGAAGAAAACCTGAATATCTTTATTAGAGTCAAGAAATATTTTTGAAATACAGCAATGTCCAAGATGGGTTTTGAGAGATGCATAGGAGTTTACTACGAAGACAAGTGAGAAGAAAAGGGCATTGAAAGCAAATGAAAGAGTATGTGCTAAAACAGTGCTTCTCATATTTTAATATGCATACAAATTACCCATGGATCTTATTAAAATGCAGATCCTGATTCAATAGTGAATAGAGTGATACTTTGCATTCTAAGGAGCCTCCAGGCAATGCTAATGCTGTTAGTTCATGGACTATGCTTGGAAAAGCAAGGTTCAAAGGAACACATGTTAAAAAAAAAAAATCATGTACATTGAGGAAACTTTAAGTTTGCTCTTCTGGTAGATAAAATGCCGAAGAATTGAAAGGATTGTCATGAAGGAGTTATATCAGATGTCACTGAAATGGCATCCAAATCATAATTGAATCCAGATGAGCGACAATAGAGGGAAGCAAGATAGCAAGAAAGCATTGGGAACCCACGTGAGGGCTGAGTTTCTGCTGTTTCTCCACTGTAATGAGGCAGCGTTTCAGTCACGACCCCCTACGGCTCTGAGTCAGCGGTAGACCACCTGAAAACAAAACGATGCTGGGGAAGACACTGAGCATTTATCACCAGCATTTCAGCTGGCAGATTGTTATTAGTATAGCGAGAGGCCACAGCAACCCTTCATGGATATAAATACAGACAGACAGTGTGTGTGTGCACGCATGCGTGTATGCGTGCAAGTGTGTCGATCACTCTGCAGCCCTGTGGACTGTAGTCACCAGGCTCGTCTGTCCATGGAATTCTCCAGGCCAGAATATAGGAGTGGGTTGCCATGCCCTCCTCCAGGGCTCTTCCCAACCCAGGGATGGAACCCAGGTTTACCCACATTGCAGGTGGATTCTTTACCATCTGAGCCACCAGGGAAGCCTGAAGAGAACTGTGAAAGCGAAAGTCACTCAGTTGTGTCCAGCTCTTTGCAACCACACAGACTATATAGCCCATGGAATTCTCCAGGCCAGAACACTGGAATGGGTAGCCTTTCCCTTCTCCTGCGGATCTTCCCAACCCAGGGATCAAATCCAGGTCTCCCACGTTGCAGGCAGATTCTTTACCAGCTGAGTCACAAGGGAAGCCCAAGAAGAGAACCATGGTCATGTCCAAGATGAGGAAAAAGAGACCCCAGGACATTAGAGAACTTCCTCAAGATCACCTAGGAACCGTTCCTGGAACTAATACAGCTCCGTTCAGTGTGTCCTCTCTACAGGACCGTGGGTGTGTCAGTACCTGGAGAATTACCTGTAAGAGTCCAAAGAAGTGCGTTTGCTCTAATGACCCAAAGACCAGGCCGTGGGGCTCCCTTTCTTTCAGTTTATACCTGGCCCCTGTCATCGTTAGGGTTAAGCCTTAGGTTCTGGGAATCAGGTCCCAAAGACTTCCTTTTCCTTCCCTGTAGGTTTTCCAGACATGGACTGGGGAGCATGGACTGGTTCACTGGAACCCAAGGGAGCTACCTCTCTTAATCATTTCAAAGATGGTCTTAAACCTGACCTAGCTCCTTCAATGTGATTTCCTTTCTAGAATGAATGAAGAGCAGATAGCTACTGTCTGTCTGTCCGTTCTGAGAGCTCTCTCCTACCTTCACAACCAAGGCGTGATCCACAGGGACATAAAGAGTGACTCCATCCTGCTGACAAGCGATGGCCGGGTAAGGTTTTCACGTTTGGTCCCTCCCCAGTTTGCTCTGTCACTTCATCTGTCACTGGTTTTTCTTCCCAAGAGCACTTTCTCATAATTCTGATTTTCCGTAAGTCACCTACAACACTTCCCGGAAGGCTTACAAAAAGGAAATCACCATCCTCTGTGTCATCCTGTTAGTCAGAATTATCTGTCAACTGAATTTGAAGGATAATTTTCCACTTTAACAATAAGCATAGGAAGTAATAATATGGAAAGGTCTTTTATTTTCCTGCTACATGCTTATTTTTGTTGGTGGGGAAAAAATGACTTTTCTAGGATGTGTCTACCCTATTCATGTCTGCAGTATCACTAAGAGTCCCTGCAGGTGACAAATTCCAGTACTTTGTGTGTGTGTGTGTGTTAAGTCACTTCAGTCCTGTTTGGCTCTTTGCAACCCCATGGACTGTAGCCCACCAGGCTCCTCCTTCCATGGGATTCTCCAGGCAAGAGAACTGGAGTGGGTTGCCATGCCCTCCTCCAGGGAATCTCCCTTACCCAAGGTTCGAACCTTGTCTCTTATGTATCCTGCATTGGCAGGTGGGTTCTTTACCACTAGTGCCACCTGGGAAGTCCTTTGGGAGAGTTTAATTAAGGTATTGGTAGATCAGTCAAGAGGACGTGTCATGAGGACCAGGGCAGTTCTCTAGGATGGAACACTGATCTTGCTACCCCATGCCTGAAGAGGTAAGGTATAGAGCTCGGGACTGGAATCTGGAAGTAGAGATTGTTGCAGGAACAGGCTGCCTGGCAGGAGCTCTGAGCCTCATTGGAAGCCAGACAGACCTGCAGTGAACCTGCAGCTTGGGAGCTGGGCCAAAAATAACCCAGCCTCACTCTGCTCCTTCCTTCCAGGCTCCCACCGGAGCCCTGCATTGACTGAGTCCAGTTGGAAGCCATCAGCGGGTCAACAGAAGTTTACCTCCCAGGGCTCAGAGAAGGGATGACCTAGATCTAGAAGGATGAATGGAAGATATCCACCGCACTAGCGTATCTCTAGGCTCAGATTTCTGCATTTCCCATCACTGCAACCTACCCAGAGAATTCACTTGAAATTATCAGCCACACCAGGGTACAAAACACCACAGAACAACAGCCATGGAAGGAATGAGTTGATGTTCCCAGGAAGACTTAGTTAGAAGAGTTTTGAAGTTTTGCTATTTAGGCCCTTTCCACGGAGTCACAAAAAGAATGGAACGCAACTTAGCGACTAAACAATAATCTCCCTAAACTCCCACCAGACGTAATAGCCCCTGGATGAATGGAGGCAGTGTCCCTTTAATGCACCTGTCTTTTACCAGCCAGCATCCTTGCTCACATGGAAAACATCCATGTCACATCAGAATTGCCCAGGAATGATCAGAGGGTAGCCAGAAGAAGCTTCCCAAGCACTTCAGATTTTCTTCATTAAAAAAAAAAAAATGTTGATTTTATTGCAGAAAATCCAGCAAATTCAGAAAAGTATAAAAGATAAAATAAAGATCACCTATAATCCGATTTTCCATATTTCCATGTATATATGTGTATTTTATATAAGCATGCATGCATGTTAAATCGCTTCAGTCATGTCCAGTTCTGTGCAAGGTCCTAGGGATAAGTAAAGCAAAATCACTAATTTCATTCAGTTTATTCTAAGCATCTAGGGGTGTGATCATAAAGTGAAATTCGCTCAGTCGTGTCCGACTCTTTATGACCCCATGGACTATACAGTCCACAGAATTCTCCAGGCCAGAATACTGGAGTGGGTAGCCTTTCCCTGCTCCAGGGGATCTTCCCAACCCAGGGATCAAACCCAGGTCTCCCGCATTGCAAGCGGATTCTTTACCAGCTGAGCCACCAGAGAAGCCTAAGAAGACTGAAGTGGATAGCCTCTCCCTTCTCCAGGGGATGTTCCTGACCCACAAATCAAACCAGGGTCTCTTGCATTGCAGGCAGATTCTTTTCCAACTGAGCTATCAGGGAAGCCCTGATATCAGGGTGTGATCATAAACAGATAGATAAATATACAAATAAAATCACGACCAGACAGGCAAGGTGATACATTCCAAGTTTTCTCTGAGTTGATGATTTAAGCTGGAAAGAGGGTGGACAGTAGAGAGTCTGCAGAGGCTGTGAGAGAAGGCCCCTCTGTAGGGGGTGGTGACAGCGGAGACCGGTCAGGGAGCGGGGCCTGTGGCCGTCAGGACTGAGTGCAGTCCCAGAAGAGGAAGTGCAGCCTGGCTCTGTGTGTTGGTCAGAGTGAGCTCATCCACCTTTCAGAACAGGCTCCCTTCTGACTCCACTTACTACAGAGAAAGGAAACTTGGTTTCTCAAAAAGAGAGCAGAGAGGGAGTGTGACTACTCCAAGAAAAGGCTGAGAGTATCATTTATACTAACATATTGGAGTTTTTATAGCATTCTATAGTGCAGAAGACATTTGTTTATTGTCATGATAATGAATCGTGTGATTTTAAGTCAAAGGTCATTTTAGCATGCTCACTTGGCTCTGAGAGTTGGCTGGCCTCAGTGTAGGGGCTTGTCAGATGAGGCATCTGTGCGTTCTCTTTGGGCACAGGTCTGGTGCACGCCCTGACTGGTGACTGCACGCTTCGCTGGGACTGTCCTCTCGCACCCTACCATCGGGCCTCTCCACGTGGCCTTCCTCACGGCATGGGGGCTGGGGTCCGCGAGTGAGTGTCCCAAGAAAACAGGGTGGCATACGGCATTTTTATGACCTCAGAGTCTCATAGTGTCTCTCCCACCGTGATTATAACCCTTCCAGATTCTGGGGGAAGAAACATAAAACCCTCCTGAGTGGGAGGAGAATTGAATCACATGATAAGAAGATCTCAGGGACAGTATTGTTGTTGGCAATTTTGAAAATACTGTCTATCACACAGGTATGCTGGGTTCTCTTCTTGTTGAGAGATATTCAGCAGCATCAGTCCTGAGAGAACTGCAAGTTAAAACTATGAGATATCATTACACACCTCTAAGAGCAGCTGAAATGAAAAGTAGTGATAACACCACTGATTCATACACTGCTGGTACAAATGTAAAATGTAGAGCCACTCTTGACAAATGGCTAAGCAGTTCCTTTCAAAACTAGAAATGGGCTTCTACTATGTGACAGCAGTCTCACTCTTAGGCATATATTCCAAAGAAATGGAAACTTATTTCCACATATAAGCTTGCACACAAATGTTTATGACACTTTTAGTCATCATAGCCCCAAAGTAGAAAATATGCAAATGTCCTTCTGAAGGTGAATGATGGCTAAATAACCTGTGGTGTGTTTATACCAGGGAATACTACCCAAAGGAAAAAGAGGAATGAATGAGTGACACATTCAGGAGGATGGCACCCCACTCCAGTACTCTTGCCTGGGAAATCCCATGGATGGAGGAGCCTGGAAGGCTGAAGTCCCTGGGGTCGCTGAGGGTCGAACACGACTGAGCAACTTCACTTTCACTTTTCACTTTCATGCATTGGAAAAGGAAATGGCAACCCACTCCAGTGTTCTTGCCTGGAGAATCCCAGGGACAGGGGAGCCTGGTGAGCTGCCGTCTATGGGGTCACACAGAGTCGGACATGACTGAAGTGACTCAGCAGCAGCAGCAGCAAGGAAATTACATGGAGTGAAACAAAGTCAAACTCAAAAGGATACACAGTGCATAATTCCACTTATGTAACATTGGTGAAATAACATAAATATGGAGATGTACAGCAAATTAGTGGTTGCCGGGGTTACAGATTGGGAGTGTGTGCTATAAAGAGGTAGCATCATCATTTTATGGTGATGTTACTGTTGGTTATCAACTTGTGATAGTAGTTGTATAAGACTACAGTGTGATAAAATTGCAGCGTACACACACAGACACACACACACACACAACATACACAAGTGAGTTCATATATAACTAATGAAATCTGAGCAAGCTCTCTGGACTGTCCATCAATTTCTTGGTGTTGATATTGTGCCATAGTGTATGTGAAGTGAGTGAGTGAAGTCGCTCAGTCGTGTCCAGTTCTTTGCGACCCCATGGACTGTAGCCTACCAGGCTCCCCTGTCCATGGGATACTCCAGGCAAGAATACTGGAGTGGGTTGCCATTTCCTTCTCCAGGGGATCTTCCTGATCCGGAATCAAACCTGGGTCTCCTGCATTGCAGGCAGACGCTTTAACCTCTGAGCCACAGGGAAGCCCTCCATTGTGTATAAGATGCTAATATATAGGGAGAACCGGATGCATCTTTTTTTGCAACCTCCTATGAACCTGTATATGTTTCAAAATGTGGGCCAAATTGAGAGAAAAGCATGGCAACCTATACATGACCATATGTAAAATAGATAGCAAGTGAGAAGTTGTTGTGGGACACAGGGAGCCCAACCCAGTGCTCTGTGACAACACAGAGGGGTGGGGTGGGGAAGGAGATGGGTGGGAGATTCAGAAGGGAGAGGCCATGTGTACCCTGTGGCTGATTCATATCGAGGTACGGCAGAAGCCAACAGAATATCATAAAGCAGTTATCTGCCAATAAAGAAAGTAAAAAAAAAAAAAAAAACAGTGAATTGCTCACGTTTAAGAGGATGAATCCCTTCTGGCCTCCCTAGAGACTATAAGGGAAATTATTTGTTATCAACTGAAAATAAATTGTTCACTATTTGTCCATGATAGAAATAACATCTAGTGAGTCACTAATTTATGTTAAGCAGGGGTGTTTAAAGAGTGATGTTTGAGGTTTGAAAAGAAAATAAATAACATGTTATAGAGTGGTTGTAAGAATTACATGAAGTAATTAGTATAAAGCCATGAGAGGTAAACCAGGTACAAGGTAGATGCCCAAAATGAAGGCAATCCCCGCCCCCAACCCTTGCAGTTAAAAGTTGAGTAAATTCATCCATGATTTTTCCTTGGCCTGGGGTTTGCATTTAAGAGATGATACTTAGGGGCCACTAGACAGTGAGTGACTAACTTTTATCAAATTCATTGGCTGAAATGGAAATCAAACCCATATCTTCCTAAGCCCAATGAATGCATCTATTAAAAAGAGACATTTACTAGTGATCTTTGTAGTCTTTTGACTGTAAATTGGCTGCTACACTTTAAGAATTAGGAAATTTCACATGAAATTTCAGATTCCCCTCTCACTTAAAAACACTCTTCTGACTTCACAGAATGGAGGTGGTATGATGGGGGTGAATAGCATCATGGTGCAAATGTGGCTGGTGCCCCACTCACGTGATGCCACGTCAGCCCTCACTAACTCCACCTTCAGATGCCACCACGTGCCTCTCTTTGCTTGGGGACTTTCTCTGGACACTGTAGTCTGCTCTTCCAGTACAAAGCAGGCTAGAAATTCCAAAGGAATTAGCCTCCACACTCCCCAGAGGCAGCCCTGAAAAAGCGATGGGAACTGATGCATGAATACCTGAGTTGTCTCGCCCTTGGATGGAACAGCCCTGAGGACACCTTATGCACAGTCTCCCAGACATCCTTGACAGGGTTGAGCTCTCCTTCCCAAGATGGTAGCTTGCTTGCTGATTAGTCCTTGAATGACTGCCTTCCCTTCCCTGTTCTAGTTCTCCATTTCACTGCGAGTGATTCCTGTGTCTCCCCATTACATGACTTACACTGAATCCTTATCTCAGCGTTTGCTTCTGGGGGAGGAAGAGCTCAAGCTAACATAGTGCCAGAAATAGCAAACATGTTTGTCCCCTTTCTCCTCTAGGATTTGATGTGAGGGTCAAAGGTAAGTAAGGGGGGCTAGACTGGCAACCAGAACCTGTGAACGCTCCACAAGTCCTCTGCGGGGGCCCCTGACAGTCAGCTGGATGTCAGTGTCTCTTCACCAAGGGCGTATGCTCCTCGTTTTACAGTGTCCCCACCAGCTCACTTAATTCTTTGGTATTATTTTCCTGGATCCTCAAATTGTTAGAACTTTACCTTTAGAAGAAGACCTGAATATGATCTCCCGAAAGCTCTTCTTAAATAGACTCAGGCATGTTAGATAGCTTGCTCCCATTCATTCCTTTCCAAAAGTCTCTGAGACAGATGCAAACGCTCCCATTTTCTAATGCAGGGAGCACAGCAGGAAAAGTCAGGAGACCCCAGGGTTGAGTTTTCACTAATACTGTTGCACAGTTTGGGGCAAGTTACTACCATGCTCTGAGCTCCATCAGAAGCAGAGGGGCTGCCTGGGGCTTCCAGGCCTTTGCAGCTCAGTGCTGATGCCTTCCCTCTCCTCGAGGCTTTGGCTGCTGAGAAAGCGGTCCTTCAGCTGGAGTCATCATCATCATCAGTCTAGCCCCTTCTAGTACTTCTCTCAGTTCCTTTGTTTGTGGGTCATTGCTCTTTTTTTTTTCATTGCTCTTTTTAAAACAGAGGTTCTCAGACTTCAGTGACCATTAAAACCCCTGGAGATCTTGGCAAAAAAATATTCCTGGGCCCTTGTCTCGGATAGTCTTTTTCAGTCAGGCTGGGTGCATCTCTGAGAAATCTCCAGCTGATGATATCAGTACCATTGCCTTGTAGGGAGCACCGAGGGACAAAGGCACAAAAGCATCCATCTTTCTGCCTTAGCAAAAACCTGGAGCAGATGCAGCAGTTCTTTAGAGCCCATACAATTCACAAAACAAGGGTTTTTCATTCTGTTTTAAACTTATCTTATGGGTAGAGTCTCTTTTGCTCCCCCTTTTGCAAGTTTTTGTGGGGCCCTGATTGGTGTCTCAAACAGTAAAGAATCTGCCTGCATTATAGGACACCCGGGTTTGATCCCTGAGTCAGGAACATCCCCTGGAGAAGGGCATGGCAACCCACTCCAGCATTCTTGCCTGGAGAATCCCATGGACAGAGAGCCTGGCAGGTTAGAGTCCATGGGGTCCCGAAGAGTCAGACATGACTGAGCGACTAACACTTTCTGACTCCTAGCCGGGATGCATTGATATGGATAAGAGCTCAGGTTTAAGTAGCAGCTTTGTCTGAGTTCTAAGCTCCAGTTCCTCATCTGGCCCCTGTGGAACCAGCTACATCTCCTGTTTGGGGGTGGGCAGCATGCTCACTTCAGTTCTTTTCGTAAGGTATATGTGGTTTCCTAAGTGCCCGCATTGTACAATCCTATCTAAACTAAGGCTCAGCCTAAAGTCTCTGTGATTTGCTTTTAAGAACCGCCTACAGTGTTTTATTATACTCATTACTTGAATTTTCATATCTACTTGCAGATTTATTTGGATGAATGTTGTGTGCAATTATGTTCTTTCAGAAAATTGTCTCTTTTATGCACTTGGATGAGTAAAAAAACCATGCAAAAGCAATTATACTCCTACAACAGAAGATCAGGACTGGCTTCCAAGTGTTGAGTTTCAATTTCTGATCTTACATTTTGTCAGGGAGATAATTATTAGTCTCTCAGGTTTGATATCTTCTTTTAATGTCTGTGAAAAGAAAACCACACTAGAGATACTGAAATTAAAACTGCCAATACCAAAATGTTGATACGTTCACCTCCTTAATCATTCAGGTTTCTTAAATTTACAGGCAAACAAAACATATTGGCAAAATTGTCCCTGCTCTCTTATCTGTGTAATAGAGTTGCAAATTTACTCATGCTTGAGCTTTGGAAATAACTACACACACACACACACACACACACACACACACACACACACACAATTATATAGCTTCTCTCTTTCTTAAAATTAATCGTGACTTCTGCATAAAGCCCCAGTGGCTAGAGAGTTTTTTAACTCTATTTTAATTCAGTCTATTAAATTTAGTCTGCTTGTATAATTTAAACATTGTCTATCAAGTTGAACTGATTCCTTTAAAACCTGTCTTTCAGATTTGGCTACCACCTGTTTCTTCTTTCCACCTCCCACCCCTATCCTCCTCAGAATGGAGACAAATGGGGGTTGTGGGACCTTGGGGTGAAGGAGACACAATCCATCTTCTTGTGTCAGGGACCATCTGATGGTCCCTGCCTTATCATAACAGCCTCTTCTGCTACCTGGGCCAGTGACCAGCGAGCGTTAACTGGTCCCATCAGCTGCTGGACTTTCCAGGAAGGCTTCTCTGCAATATTTTACTCCAGCCTCTTTCCTCGAGTCTTCTTTTAATGTGTATTTGTTTGCATGGGTCTTAGTGGTAGCACTCGGGATCTTCTATCTTCACTGCAGCCTGAGGTGTCCTTTTAAGTTGTAGCACATGGAGTGTTTGTCAGTTGTGGTGTGTGGATCTAGTTCCCTGACCAGGGATGGAATCCAGGCCCCCTCCATTAGGAGCTTGTAGTCCTAGCCACTGGATCACCAGGGAAGTCTCTCTTCCCTCAAGTCTTGAAAACTATCCTTGGGACTGGCCCTCCTGTCCACCACAGGCTTGTGCTGGGCACTTCCGCATTCCTTCACTAAGATCGGGAGGAGAAAAGCTTCTAGACCCCTGCACACCACACAAAGGCCATGATGGAAGCCAGTAGAATTGCCTCAAGTTCATTTCTACCCACTCTACTGGGCCATCTCTCCATCGAGGCCATGTTGGGTGCACCCAAGGCTGGTGTGCAATGGGGTTTCATCGCTGTATCTATGCATACATGCTCAGGCGCTCAGTTGTTTCTGACTCTTTGTGACCCCGTGGCCTGTAGCCCACCAGGCTCCTCCATCCACGGGATTTTCCCAGCAAGAATGCTGGAGTGGATGCTATTTCCTCCTCCAGGGGATCTTCCCGGCCCAGGGACTGAACCCGCTTTCACATCTCCTGCATCGGCACAAGGGTTCTTTAGCCCTGAGCCACCTTACTTATGCTGTGCTTAGTTGCTCAGTCATGTCCAGCTGTTTGTGACCCATGGACTGTAGCCCACCAGGTTCCTCTGTCCATGGGGATTCTCCAGACGAGAGCACTGGACTGGGTTGCCATGCCCTCCTCCAGGGCATCTTCCCAACCCAGGGTTCTAACCCAGGTCTCCCACATTGCAGGCAATTCTTTACCATCTGAGCCACAAGGGAAGCCCAAGAATACTGGAGTGACTAACCTATCCCTTCTCCAGGGGATCTTCCCGACCCAGGAATCAAACCGGAGTCTCCTGCATTGCAGGTGGATTCTTTACCAGCTGAGATACCAGGGAAGGCCCTTACCTATACCCATTGTTAAAATGTTGCAATTTTCTCATGCTTGTTGGTTAATAGCCACTGTTTCCATTCATTGGAGTGGAGCCCAACCCTGTACCAGGACTCCTTTTGCCTCATTAAAAATGGTAATGGCTCAGGATAACTCCACAAATGTGCTCAGCTTAATGTCTAGATCCTGAATGGTCTAGATGAATCTGGTTATTGAATATGTTTACTGTTACCTCTGAACATAGATGCATGTGCCTTCTCTTCCTTGTTTGTGTGGGGTGTGTGCTACTCAGATATTTTTAAAGCTTGAAATGGTTATAAATGTCTAGTATAACAAAGACTCGGGGCCTGATATAAGTCACTGTTCTTTGTCCTCTTCTGCAAATAATCCTAGGCTAAAAGTGATGGGCTATAAGGGTTTTCACTTTTCAGAACTGCCTTTTACAACAGGGCAACAAGAATTATTGTTGCCTCCTGGTGGCTCAGACAGTAAAGCGTCTGCCTGCAGTGCGGGAGACTTGGGTTTGATCCCTGGGGTTGGAAGATCCCCTCTGAAGAAGGAAATGGCAACCCACTCCAGTACTCTTGCCTGGAAAATTCCACTAAGGAGCCTGGTAGGCTACAGTCCATGGGGTCGCAAAGAGTCAGACACGACTGAGCGACTTCACAAACACACATAACAAGAATTATGGACCAGCTACCATGGCCACAGGCCACTCTTTCTGTTTTTGCCACACCGTGTGGCTTGCAGGATCTTAGTTCCCTGAGGAGTGGTTGAACCAGGCCCCAGCAATGAAAGTGCCAAGTCCTGACCACTGAACTATGAAGGAATTCCCAGGGCACCTTTCTTTATACCACATGGAAATTATATAATCTGAAGCATCTGAGTATGATTCTTGATATGCCAAAGCACTTGAGAAAAATCATCTCTCTGTTAAACC
Organism: Aepyceros melampus; assembly: GCA_006408695.1. Classification (NCBI taxonomy): domain Eukaryota; kingdom Metazoa; phylum Chordata; class Mammalia; order Artiodactyla; family Bovidae; genus Aepyceros; species Aepyceros melampus. Next base: position 52,874 of record SJXQ01001966.1, read on the forward strand.
AGCTTTCTCTAACATTCCATCTGGAGCAATCCAATTTGATGGAATCCCACCCCAAACCACACTCCCCAAGTCTTGGCCTGACTGGTGAGAAGATCATGAATAAGGAAATGGAAAAAGAAAAAAAAAGTTGATAATTTCCAAAACATTACCTCCATTTCATCTGTGTTACAGCTTTGATTCTAGAAGCAATTGTCTTCGGTAAGTCAGAGATGATTTTAGAAGGAAAACAATGTATCTTTGTCATGTAATCTCCTGTCTCATGTATGTGTGTATACTGTATATACACAATCCTGTCTGACTCTTTGCAAGTCTTTGAACTGTAGCCGTCCAGGTTCTGTTGTCAATGGGACTTTCCAGACAAGAATACTGAGGTTGGTTGCCATTTCCTCCTCCAGGGGATCTTCCCAACCTAGGGATCAAACCCATGTCTTCTGTGTCTCTCTCCTGCATTGCAGGCAGATTCTTGACCCACTCAGCCATTGGGGAAGCCATATTCTGTATATAAAAACTCATATATATGTCAATATCAAATAAAGTAGATCCAATAACACATTTTTTGAGTACCTACTGCTTTCCCAGATATTAACAAACACAGTATGGCTTCACAATTAAAAGACAAATCTATTGGCCCTGAGCAATGTCATTCCTAGCTGGAGTGACAAAATCAGCATTGGAAAACAGTTCAAAGTTAAATGAGTGCTAAATTCTCACAAATTTGGAGATCAGGTAGATCAATAAGGGCTCCTAAGAAAAATTCTAGAGAAGGTGAGAAGTGATCAGGGCCTTGAGGTATGCTTAAGTACTGAATATGCTTTCCCACTAAGTTTAGGAAAAAGGCAAAGATGTCCCCTTCCACCATTCTTTTTCCACCATTCTTGCATACTGGAAGCACTAGCTGATACAAAAAAATAAGAAAAGGGATACAATGTATACAGATTGAGAAAGAAGAAGTTAAAACTCTCTTTGATCATAGATGACATGCTCACCTATGTAGAAAATCTGAAAGAATCAACAAGAAAAACTAGAACTAATAAATGATTCTAATAAGGTTGCAGGACAGGAAGGACTCGGTACTGTCCAGATGCTCTTTCCAACCTGACCCATAAATTCAATATAATCTTCAGTCAAAATCTCAGTGAGTTGTTTTGTATGTATTAACATATTGATTCGAAAGTTTATTAGTTCAGTTCACTTGCTCAGTCATGTCCAGCTCTGCAACCCCATGGACTGTGGCTCATGAGGCTTCCTGTCCATCATCAGACCAATAAAACAGACTAGACGCAGCCCAGGAATAGACCCACGTAAACAGAGTCACCTGACCTTTGACGAGGGCATAAAGGCAGCACAGGACTTCCTAGGTGGCACCAGTGTGAGAGAATACGCCTGACAATGCAGGCGATGCCTGAGATGTAGGTGCGATCTCTGAATCGGGAAGGTCCCCTGGGGAAGGGCATGGCAAGCCACTCCAGTATTCTTTCCTGAAGAATCCTATGGACAGAGGAGCCTGGCAGGGTCACAGTCCATAGGGTCACAAAGAGTTGGACACGGCTGAGGACAACACAATGGAGCAAAGACTGTCTTTTCAACAAATGGTACTGGAACAACTGGATATCCACATGCTCAAAAAATAAATCTAGACATGGACCTTACACCCTTCACAAGAATTAACTCCATGTAGAAACATATACTGGATGGATGTGTAGTTTTAGAATGAAGGAGAGAAATCTGCATTAAGCCTAGGAGGGAAAAAAACAGTATCTCACAAAAGCACATAAAAGGAGAAGAGGTGAGCCCTGGGACCTGAACTCCAGGAAGCCCCAGTATTAAGGTGTGGGCAAAAGAGACAGAGCCGGAAAAAAGACTGAAAACAGTTCAGAGACGTATAAAGAGAATCAAGGGAGAATTTGTACCTTAGAGACCATACTTCTGATTTATGGCAATTTTCACTTCATATGACCATTCTGAACCATTGCCAAACAATGCCTGAAGCATTTTTTAATGCATTCGATTATCCCCAATAATCCTAAGTAACAATCCTCTCTAATCAGATCAGGTCATCATGAACAGGAATCAGGCCTCCCAGAAATAAACTGAATCCTGGTCACCTAGAATATATAACCTGGCAGGGTTCCTAACGATGTGATGTGTTCTTAAGAGTATTCTGAAAAGCTCTGGGCAAGAAATCTCAGGGTTTTCTTTTGGCTGACCTCTAAAACAACATATGTGCATGCACAATGGGTAATTAAATTGAACACTTTGAACTCCAAATACTAATTGTTAACACTCAGTTTCTATGCCCATATTTCCATTGGCAACTTGAGTTATCCTGAGAGAGGAGGAAAACCAAAGGAAAAGGGGAGCCTGTGCCTACAATGGTGTTCCAGCATCATTTACAAGTGGAGTCTGGCAATAATTCAAAAATAGAAATGAAGTTGGTTATTTGAATCATCTCAGGGCACTTAGAAATCCAAATGTGTTCAGTGGAAAAAAACCTGAACTGTAGCAGTTTGTACAAAACTCGCTTTGTGACTAGCAGGTTATTTCCACTAAAGCATGATCAATTCAGTTCAGTCTCTCAGTCGTGTCCAACCCTTTGCAACCCCATGAATTGCAGCACACCAGGCCTCCCTGTGCATCAACAACTCCCAGAGTTCACCCAAACTCACGTCCATCATCTCAGTGATGCCATCCAGCCATCTCATCCTCTGTCGTCCCCTTCTCCTCCTGCCCCCAATCCATCCCAGCATCAGAGTCTTTTCCAATGAGTCAACTCTTCGCATGAGGTGGCCAAAATATTGGAGTTTCAGCTTTAGCATCAGTCCTTCCAAAGAACACCCAGGACTGATTACCTTTAGAATGGACTGGTTGGATCTCCTTGCAGTCCAAGGGACTCTCAAGAGTCTTCTCCAACACCACAGTTCAAAAGCATCAATTCTTCTGCGCTCAGCTTTCTTCAGAGCCCAACTCTCGCATCCATACATGACCACTGGAAAAACCATAGCCTTGACTAGATGGACCTTTGTTGGCAAAGTAATGTCTCTGCTTTTGAATATGCTATCTAGGTTGGTCATAACTTTCCTTCCAAAGAGTAAGCATCTTTTAATTTCATGGCTGCAATCACCATCTGCAGTGATTTTGGAGCCCCCCAAAATAAAGTCTGACACTGTTTCCACTGTTTCCCCATCTATTTGCCATGAAGTGATGGGACCAGATGCCATGATCTTCGTTTTCTGAATGTTGAGCTTTAAGCCAACTTTTTCACTCTCCTCTTTCACTTTCATCAAGAGGCTTTTTAGCTCCTCTTCACTTTCTGCCATAAGGGTGGTGTCATCTGCATATCTGAGGTTATTGATATTTCTCCCAGCAATCTTGATTCCAGCTTGTGCTTCCTCCAGCCCAGCGTTTCTCATGATGTACTCTGCATATAAGTTAAATAAGCAGGGTGACAATATACAGCCTTGACGTACTCCTTTTCCTATTTGGAACCAGTCTTTTGTTCCATGTCCAGTTCTAACTGTTGCTTCCTGACCTGCATACAGGTTTCTCAAGAGGTAGGTCGGGTGGTCTGGTATTCCCATCTCTCTCAGAATTTTCCACAGTTTGTTTTCCTTTCCTGTCTGACTCTTATGCTGCTCCTTCAACACCCTGAGGCCAACCTGGTCCACGTCTTATTTATCATACTTAGAATATTCTAATTTTTCAATATACTTTTAGTGACAACCTAGAACAGTGTCTGAACAGATGTTGAAAGACTGGCTAGTGTAAAGTCTGGGTTTTAATTCATCTTTTCAATACCAGGCATTACTGACTTACTATGACTTCAGAAAAATTTAAGTGACTTTGATTAAATGTTGGCATTAAAAAAAAATTATCAAGAAACATCCTGAATTCATCTGGTATTTTAGGGTAGATTCTCACTACCTGTTCAAGAATGTCTTTATTCTACCTTTACATGTGATTGATTGTTTAGCTAAGTTTAAGCATCTCCGATGGAGAAGGCAATGGCACCCTACTCCAGTACTCTTGCCTGGAAAATCCCATGGGCAGAGGAGCCTGGTAGGCTGCATTCCATGGGGTCGCTAGGAGTCAGACACGACTGAGCGACTTCACTTTCACTTTTCACTTTCATGCATTGGAGAAGGAAATATTTTTTGTACAGTTTTTCTGTGTATTCTTGCCACTTCTTCTTAATATCTTCTGCTTCTGTTAGGTCCAGACCATTTCTGTCCTTTATCAAGCCCATCTTTGCATGAAATGTTCCCTTGGTTTCTCTAATTTTCTTGAAGAGATCCCTAGTCTTTCCCATTCTGTTTTTTTCCTCTATTTCTTTGCATTGATCACTGAGGAAGGCTTTCTTATCTCTCTTACATTAAGTGGAAGTAGTGGCCTTGAATTTTGATGAGTTTCTTGTTTTGGGTGTATTATATTATTTCATGATTGTATAAAAAGATAGCAGCAGCTAAACATTTGAAAGTCAGTCCTGGTGGGGCTATGAGAGATTTTTTCAGTAAAATGGTTTGTGCTTTTCCAACAAAAGGGTCTGAGAGCCCCTTCTCTGATATATCCAAGGCCTGTGAATGATAAGATGACTTTGCTTTGAAACTGAAACTTTTGTTATATTTATACATTTTGAAGCCAGTATACTTTTAAGATTTATTTTATTGAAATATAGTTGATTTACAATTGTGCCTTAATTTCTGTTATTTGGCAAAGTGGTTCGATTGTACATGTGTGTATATATATGTGTGTATATATATTCTTTTTCATATTCTCTTCCATTGTGGTTTGTCATGATACTGAGTACAGTTCCCTGTGCTACACAGCAGGACCTTGCTGTTTGTCCATCTTATACACGCCCTTTGCATCTGCTGATCCCAACCCCCACATCTGCCCATCCCCCCCTCCCTGGCAACCACAACTCCGCTCACTATGTCTGAGTCTGTTTCTTTTTCATAGATAAGTTTATTTGTATCATTTGTTCTAGGTTCCACATATAAGTGATACCATATATGGTATTTGTCTCTCTCTTTCTGACTTACTTCTTTAGTATGAAAATCTCTAGGTCCCTCCATCTTGCCCCAAATGTTGAAGCCAGTATTTTTAAATGGTTAGTTTGTTGCATTCCTTTCCTTTTCAGATCAAGCTGTCTGACTTTGGTTTCTGTGCTCAGTCTCCAAAGAGGTGCCGAAGAGGAAATCACTGGTTGGTACACCCTACTGGATGGCACCCGAGGTGATTTCTAGGCTACCATATGGGACAGAGGTAAGGAGGTGATGGTCATTGCTGGGGAGTGGACAGGGTCTGGCTGAGATGCAAGGGTTCTAAGCTCGTTAATGACCCCCAGAAACCAGCTTGATGACTTTTAACTCCACATTCGATTGCCATTCACTAGGCTTTTCACAGAGCAAGTTGTGGCAGAAGAGAGTCTGTCCACCCTTGGGGTGTCACGACAGCATTGATCGAGCAATGTGCTTAGGTCTCAAATAGGCAGTGGGGAAGAGGCACTCCAGCTCTCATCTAACCCCCAGGGCCAGTGCAACCTGAAAAGTGGCTGGAGACTCACAGATGAGCAGGTGTGTTCAGAGGATACAGGGTCAGAGAAAGCTCCACAGATTGGGGTGAATATTTGGGTAAGAAATAATGTTTTCCCATTGCAAAAAATTATATATGAATATTGAAACATATTTTAAAATATGGCACAATTTCTGTTTGTTCTGGAAAGGAAATAACCTCTCATAATCTATTTTTGTTGTTACTGACTTTTAAATTTTTCTAAATTGTCTTTTTTATTGAGCGATTCTTTAAATTCTACAATTTACAATTTTCAAAAAATTTCACACATATGATTCCATATAATCCCATAGTAACCTTCTGGTTTTTTTCAAACTCTCCTGTCCCCTTATTGCCCCTCTCTCCTTCCCTCTCCCCACTTGTAACCATAAGTTTGTTCTCTGTATCTATTAGTCTGGTTCTTTTTTGTTTTATTCACTAGTTTGTTGCATTTTTTAGATTCCACACATAAGTGATGTCATACAGTATTTGTCTTTCTCTGTCTGACTTTCTTCACTTAACATAATACCTTCCAAGTCCATCTGTGATATTGCAAATGGTAGCATTTCATTCCTTTTTACAACTAATATTCCATTGTATATATACCACATCTTTTTTTATCCATTCATCTGTTGATGGACCTTAAGTTGCTCCCATACCTGCTCCTAATCTATTAAGGGACAAGGTTTGGATATGTAAAATGAGGGGCAGAAGTGGAGGAGGGTCTTCGGGGGAGGGAACGGTGTGAATAAAGCTCTAAGACACACACACACAGGGAGGCAAGAAGCACATTTGCCTGAGCACACGGCGTTTCCACACACTGTGGTGCAGAGGGCAGTCCTGGGGGGGAGCCGGATGCGGGGTCATGGGCCAGTGAGCGGAGGACAGCAGCCGGACTGCCGGCAGACTCTCCTTCCCTGGTGTGCTGCCCTTGGATAAGTATGCCTCTTGCTTATCTCACCGTGGTCCCGAGAGCATCAGCTCTCAGTGGAGGTCGCTTCTGGGAGAGAGCAGGAATGCAGCTAACTGATAAGAGGTGTAATGAGGGACAAGGGAGCCGCCAGGGCCTGGGAATTTATAGCAGCCCTGGCACCTCATTGCCCTGACTTCCCATTCTTTAACCGGGAAGGATTGCTTGTCATCTCTCTCTTTCCTTTCCTCCAGTCCCTGACAATGGTTTTACAGAATACATTTTGTGTACACTGCTTCAGAGTGATAAAACACAAAGGAAGAAACCTAAATACGGCAGCAAAGAACTTTAAAAATCAACTTAATAAAAGAATCAGGATATATTGTGCTGTGCAGCGTGGCTCTTTGGAGTTTGTTATGAATATGCCAAAAACTTTTCTTATTTTTTTATGGTTTAAATGTAATTTTCTTCTCTGTTTGTAACATAAAACTTTGAATGGTTTTCTCATCTGACCTGATAAAAAACAGGATTTTTTAAAGGTTCTGAACTTCAGAGTAGTAAGACATTCACATGTAGCTGTCAGAATCTTCACTGAAGTTGCCTTTAAAAAGCAGGCGAAGACCAGTAGCAAACACTTGGTCACTCAACTGTTCAGCCAATAAATCTGAATTGTAGATTTTGAAAAGTTACAAATACCATATGAATTTATGAGTGAGTATGAAGCTACTGGGTTCCCTGGCCATACTCAACCTTCAGAAAGTTCTCTTTGCCTGAGATAATCACTGTGCCTAACAGGTGGACATCTGGTCCCTTGGGATCATGGTGATCGAGATGATTGATGGTGAGCCCCCCTACTTCAACGAGCCCCCTCTCCAGGCCATGCGGCGGATCCGGGACAGTTTACCTCCAAGAGTGAAGGACCTGCACAAGGTGAGAAGCAACACCCATTGCTGGAATTCCACATGGTTCTTTGATTTTTCCCTCTCTCTGAAATGTTAAAGACTGGGAGCAGGTCACATCTGGGAGTAGATCCTGGTTTCTAGGCATGGGCCTTGTTTTGTTGTTTTAATTTACTTTTTAGTCACTTTAAAGTGCTCTGTTAGCTTCTGCTGTACAGCATCACGAATCAGCTCTAAGTGTACATGTATCCTCTTCCTCTTGATCCCCCCTTCCACCCCCCACTCACCCTTCCGGGTCATCACCGAGCACCAGACGGAGCTCTCTGTGCTGCAGTAGCTTCTCAGTAGCTGCCTGTTATGGAATTAGAGTTACTGAGGTCAGGTCTCTGCTCTTCTTGTTCACTCCCTTGGGCAAGTGAGTCTGCCCCTCCCTCTCTGAAGCTTCTCTGTGAAAGTGGGCACATGAGCTCCCCTCCCATGGATGGGCGCCTCTCAGCACTTCTGCACTGGGAATTTAAGACATGCTGGGGGGTGTTCTAATGACCAGGACATCCCAACTCAAAGCCCCACATTTCCTGACTCTTCAGAGGGGTTGTGTTCTAGTTGGGGAAGCAGATAACAAACTACACAAAATGGATGATCAAAATAATTTTAGAGAGTGGTGCATGCCAGGAAATGAATAACACGCTGTGACGTGATTGAGGGGGCAGAAAAGGAACTGGGAGTTAGTTTTGGCTGAGGGTTGAAGGGAGTCTTGTCAAGGGACTGGAGCCTGATTGGCAAAAAGGAGCAAGTCATGCAAAGATCTGGGATAAAAACATCCCAGGTGTAGGGAGGAGCAGTTCGAAGACCTTCAGCCAGGGCAAAGTGAGCAAGTGAAGGATGAGGCATGTCAGACGGTGGACAGGGGCTAGATAGTACAGGGCAGTGAGCAACATGGAGAAGGAAATGGCAACCCACTCCAGTATTCTTGCTTGGAAAATTCCATAGATGGAAGAGCCTGGTGGGCTACAGTCCATAGGGTCGCAAAGAGTCGGACACGACTGAGCGACTTCACCACCAGTGAGCAACATGGTGAGGGAACCAGCGAGGATCTTTCCTGATTTCCAGGCATCATCAAGTAGAGCCAAGCTCAGAAAAAATGATGCTAAGTCAACGAACCACCACTGTGCGGCCACCAGTGGGGCTAGGCTTGCTGAGAGCACTGTTTCCACAGATGAGCCCTAAAGATACGGACCATCCCACTACCCCCCAGATACGAAGAGGGAAAGAATCGTTTGTGATAGCATCCCCTCTTCCCTCATCCCTACCCCTTGGGGAAGAGCCCCTGGAGAATCACTCATGTAGGCTGGGTGGACCTGCAACAAACCGGGGAAGCTGCTTGAATTGAACAAGAGCGTGAAAATTTTACACCATTGGACAGTTTAAATAATGTGCTGTTCTCAGTACTGTCTAACTCTTTGCAACCCCCTGGATTGTAGCCCACCAGGCTCCTCTGTTCATGGGATTTCCCAGGCAAGAATACTGGAGTGGGTTGCCATACCCTCCTCCAGGAGATCTTCTTGACCCAGGGAACCTGGGTAGGAGTATGGAATATATAAGTGTGTGTGTGTGTGCGTGTGTGTGTGTGTGTGCGAGCGCGCGCGCGCATGCGTGCACACGCATACATGTGTTTGTGTGTGTTTTAAAGAACTACTGTAAAATATATGCTTTTTATGTACTTGAATGTGCACAAGCTATACTGCAAAAAAGTAAATTACAAGAAACTAAAGGACAAATGACATCTGCTGTCACATTCCTTAGGGAAATTTGTTTCTCTTCAAGAAAGGAATTCCAGGAACTTCCCTGGCAGTCCAGTGGTTAAGACTTCCCTTCCAATGCAGGGGTTGTGGGTTTGACCCTGACCTGGGAGCTAAGACTGTAAGCCTTGAGGCCAAAAAAATAAAAAAGCATACAGCAGAAGCAATATTGTAACCAATTCAATAAAGACTTGAAAACTGGTCCACATTTAAAAAGTCTTTTTTTAAAAAAAAAAGCAATTGCACATAGCCTAGATGGTTGCGTGGTTAGAAAAATAAAGAAATAGAACTCATTCCTTGTTTATAACACTGTTCATCAAATGTGTGTAAGATAATGGAAAACAGCGTGTGTTAAGAAAGGCAATGCCTGCTTTTGCTCCCATGAGCTCTTTCTCCAAGCTGACTCTCTGGACCTTGGCGCTGTGGGCAGAAGGCTTTCCGGGAGTTGGCTGGGAGGCCACGTGGGGGGCCTGGGTGGCCGGCGCTGGTCCTCAGGAGGCCGGCCTCTGTCTCCGCAGGTCTCCTCAGTGCTGCGGGCGTTCCTAGACCTGATGCTGGTGCGGGAGCCCGCTCGCAGGGCCACAGCGGAGGAGCTCCTCAGACACCCGTTCCTGAAACTGGCGGGGCCGCCGTCCTGCATCGTTCCTCTCATGAGGCAGTACCGGCATCACTGAGCGGGAGAGTCACCGAGGTGACGACGCGAGAACGGGCCAGGAGAATGCAAGGAACCGCAGAACATGCAGCTGGCCTGCGAGCCCAGAGCGGCTGACGGGGGGACTGAGTCACCGGCGGGGCTCGGCAGACCAGGGCGTCCTCCTGTGTCTTCAACAGGCATCTCTCCACGGACAGCTGGCGCGGTCGTTTGGGACATGGCTTTAATGAGTCATTATTATATTTTTCAGCCTTTCATCCAGCAAATCAGAAGGACTCAGTACAAACTCCGTTATGGTATATCCTAGCCACATGCAGGGTAACGCATAGGATTTTCTATATTGAAAGAATACTTTTCTGGCAAAAAAAAAAAAAAAAAGAAAGGAAAACAAAAAGCACTTTTTCTTAATGGTAGCAGTGTAATGTATTTTGCAATGAATTTGTAATTTTTCTGTACGATAGTTTTGATAATTTATAGTACTTTGATGTCGCGTAGCCATTGTATCAGTTGAAGTAATACCTGTTTACTAGCAAGAGTTTGAAAAAAAGTCTTTCCTACTTTTTTATCCCTTTCAGAGAACCAACGATTCTTTAGGAACTTTGAATACTGAATGACTCTCAATCACCGTCAGCTTTAGCAGAATATCTTTCTTATCTTAACAAGTGTCTTATGTGATGGAAGAAGACTTCAGAGTGATGGTGATGGGGGTGGGTGCACATTTCATTTATCCAGCCAAAAATAATGCAGTGAAATTTGAGCCACAGTATACCACCAAATGGAGAAGGCAATGGCACCCCACTCCAGTACTCTTGCCTGGAAAATCCGATGGACGGAGGAGCCTGGTAGGCTGCAGTCCATGGGATCGCTGAGTCGGATACCACTGAGCAACTTCACTTTCACTTTTCACTTTCATGCATTGGAAAAGGCAATGGCAACCCACTCCAGTGTTCTTGCCTGGAGAATCCCAGGAACAGGGGAGCCTGGTGGGCTGCCATCTAAAGGGTTGCACAGAGTCGGCCATGACCGAAGTGACTTAGCATAGCATAGCATTAACATACCACCAAAAATATTCCTTGGGAGAAAACTAAATATTTTGAAAAATCACATTTTCCTCAAACCTATTAGTAGTAGTAAACCATTTTTGCAAGGCAATATGTTCCCCCAGTACCTTCTCTTAAATGAATATGACGTCCCCTTGTGGCCAAATTTCCCCTCCAAGGAGCAATTTCAGTTCTAGGATGGTTCGATGTATCTGTGGATTCAGCACCCCAGTGCTAGGGTCATTTGGACTTCATTCCCTGAATTGAATGTTTCTGGAAGACTGTGAGAATTCTAGTCTCACAGAAGGAAAAGAGAGAGAACAGGGCAAGATGTTTGGTTTTGTTTGTCACTGTTTTTAAAGCTCTGTATGCTAGCACACCAAACTCTTGTCTGTGCTTACCTTTGTACCGCAGTATTCATTGCTATTGTTTCTGTACCGTACTGGAAGTCTGGACTCTAGAGGATGCATTAGGAAAAGGGGATTTTTCCCAGGTGTGATCTGAATTCAGTTGTGACCATGTTATGTGTTTCTGACATAGGAGAGTTGTGCTGCTGACTAGATCTTCTTGAATGTTGATAAACATGAATGACTACTACAATACATTTTGTGTTGCTTGTTGGAAGAATTTGCATGTTAACTGTAGGCCAATATAGATTTGCCTTTAAAACTCTGGAAAAGCTACATAGTCATTAGTTTCTATTAATTCTGCATCAAACAAAAGCCATTTGTTACCAAACTGGAAAACCAGAGGCTTTTCTTAATGACTTCACATACTGTAACAAACATGAATTTAAAGTTTTGAAAATGCTCTGGCTACTCTAAGCCTAATTAAGAATGTTTGTAATTAATAGGTTGCTAATTATTTATTATAGCTAAAAAGGAAAAAAAGGCATAAAATGACTTTCTACTGTTTAGATTTTCAGTTTTTCGCTAAACTGGAAATGCCTCATCATAAATAGGATCTATAATTTTTTTCATAAAACACAACACACTCAACGTTTTATGTAAAATGTTAAAATATTAATATAAGGATGTAAGAATGAAAATAATCTAAATCGAGAAAATGGCAGATATGGGAGAGATTGTATTCATTAACCAGGACTATGTAGAAGTAGAAAGGAAGCAAAAAGAAAATCTTTTTTTAACCAGAGCAAATATTACAAACCATTGCAGAAAATAGTGGATTTTGGATTCCAAACATTTTCGACAGTGTAATGGAGATTTTTCTGTAATTTTCTTATCACTGGGTCTTTTTTAAAGTCTTCATTGAGTTTACCAAAAGTTACTGTAGCTTAAAAGGTTTTGTGAGCACTAATTATTGGCAGAAACTGCTCTTGCAAATAAAAATAAATGTTTGCCTTTTTCTCCACTGTGTCATTGGAAACTCTAGTGATTTCCTAAATTTGTTTCTTGAGTGACAAGAATGATGTCTTTATGACCTTGGGGAATGCAAATGAGTTGCTATAAAATTACGTGTAAAATCACATTGACATGAACCACAGATAAACATTCCTATCCCCAGAGGTTACAAACATTGTAAGACAAGAATGCAGATACTGCTATGAAGAAAAAAAAATTAATTCTGAAAGTTCAAATTCAAGGAAAGCTAGATTCATGGCCAAGGATTCTTGCTCTATCTCTCTTGTTCAAAAGATGCTGCACTGATCTGAATGTTTTTACCCAAAAAAGATATAGTCAGGAGGTTGTTCTGGATCAGAGAAGCTCTCTGGGAGACTGAATGTGTGTGTTGGGACCCCTCCTCCACTTGGTGACAGGGGAGATGTTAACATTTATCCCATGAAGCTGGGAGGGATGCTGACACATAAAGAGTTCATTTCTCATCTGGAAATTTCAGAAAGTGAAAACTCTCAAGATGTACGTAGCCTGAGACTCAGGATGAGACCTCTGGATAGTATATATTGTGTGCCTGGGAAGAGAAAGATGGAAGCAACCTTCCCCAGGCAGGTCCCTGAAACCCTTGGTGGGCAGAGAAAACACCCATTTCCTCTGGCTCCAATGGTGCATGGAGAGGGAGGAGGGAGCATGGCAAGCACTTAACTAAGAAATGGGATGGTGCCCAACTTGACAAGGGCATTGGAGACATGTACCATGGGGGATCAAAGGGAAACACAGCTGCTTTTCCTTGTTTCCCCATTTTTGATTTGTTTGTTTCGTTTTTGACCGTGTTGTCTGTTGCCACGCATGGGCTCCCTCTAGTCGGGACTAGCAGGGCTACTCTTTAGGTGCAGGGCGCAGGCTTCTCGTTGTGGTGGCCTCTGCAGTTGCAGCATGCAGTTGTTGCAGCTCGCAGGCTCTGGAGCATGGCCTCAATAGCTGTGGCACACGGGCTTAGTTGCCCCATGGCATGTGGAATCATCCTGGACTGGGAATCGAACCTGTGTCCCCTGTACGGGCAATTGGGTTCTCAACCACTGGACCACCAGGGAAGGCCACAGCTGCTTTTCTACAGCGTGCAGCAGTTGGAGAGGAGCTGAATATTACTCTAAAACCACATATATCATCTACACCATGACCACTCCAAAAGCAGAGGCTGTCTTCAGGCAGATACAAATGAGATTCAGGCATCTCACCTTCCTCCAACTGCATCTCCAGGAAGCTGATTGCAGCCAGCTGGGTTACTGCCTGCTCCCCTCCTGACAGCTCCCCATAAGTTTGAGCCAGGAGTTTGTAAGAGATTTGATTTGAGGGAGGGACTCAGAAGAAGGGAAGAATAAGAAAGCACACCACGTTTCCTGCCACTAGCTATGCCTTGCTACTTCTATCTCTTTCTCCGCTGCAAGCTTAGCCCAAGCAAAGGAAAGGGGTGCTATTTTGAATTCAAATGAGATTGTCTTCTTTAATGGCTTAGACAGATAGAATCAGGCTGAGTTATTGTTGTGCTCCCTATATCCACTGGGAAGAACACACTCAGTAGCAATTACTGGAAAAATAAAATCATTTCATGAAGTTATCAACTCAGTGAGTTCAGACTCTGGTCAAATTGATCCAGTGACTATCACTGGGTCATCAAAGAAACGGTAATGAGATTTCAGGCAGAGAGAAGATGGATCTAGTCTGAAGCAGGTACAAAATGTACAAGCAGGAGCAGTTCTGTGAAAAGCAGATGAAATAGCACTATCCAGATTGTCCACCACACCCGTCAACAGAAGTCTTGAAATGTGTGTACTCTGAATCAAGAGAATAGATGAACTCAGTGTGGATTTTGACAGAAGGAGAATCTCAGACAAAGACGCACCTACAACTACTTCCTGAGAGATGACCCCAGGAAGCTCACTTGACATGGCAGAGTGTGGAAATGAGACCAAGAGGGACACAGGTTTGAAAAACGGGTGCGTATTGATGAATAGTTCACCCTTTTGGGTGCCTGGGGCTCTGTTCCACCGGAGATCTTCTGGGAGAGATGCTCCAGAATCATCCTTCTAGGAGCAAGGAGGCTAAGAGTATTTATCCACCATCTCCTATCCCTCGCTGCTTGAGAACTGCTTCTAGGGTATCATCCCCCAGAATTTCCATCTTGCCCTATGTATAGAGAAAGCTTGTTCCCTCTGACAAAGAGGGAGGGAGACACAGAAAGCCATGGACATGTACAGAAATCATCAGCAAACAAGCTCCAGAAAGGGCCAAGGGAACGTGGGTGCCACCCTGCCAGCATCTACATAAATAGATCTGATGAGGACGAAAAGGGGACTTGAGAAAGTTGAAGGGCTCCTGATTTCTGGGTCAAAATACACTATTTTAAAAGCAAAGAGATTCCTTATCCTGAAAGTTTTATCCATGTGGCAAATGCTTTGATGTTTATGCCCCATCATCATTGACAGCATTTTGAAAAAAATTAAAGGTAGAAAGTATGGCAAGGTCATGTACAGTCCACCTTAATGGGGCCTAACCAAGTCCCAATTGCTTGGTTGATGACGGTACGTGAATCATACCTGAATAGACCACATACACACACACACACAAATACACACACACACTGTTCAGTTTCATAAGGGCAGGGATTTCTGCCCATTTTCTTTATTAATGTGCCCCAACACCCAGATCAGGGTCTACAAAACACAGGACTAGTGCTAACAAATAATTGTCATTTCATTTATCACACGAGCCTTTGTAACTCCTTCCCCAGCAGACAGCCTGATAGTTCTGTCACGTTATTTATGTATTTATTTTTACTGAAGTATAGTTGATTTGCTTCTTCCGGCCCAGCAGTCTCATGATGTACTCTGCATATAAGTTAAATAAGCATGGTGAAAATATACAGCCTTGATGTACTCCTTTTCCTATTTGGAACCAGTCTGTTTTTCCATGTCCAGTTCTAAATGTTGCTTCTTGACCTGCATACAGATTTCTCAAGAGGCAGGTCAGGTGGTCTGGTATTCCCATCTCTCTAAGAATTTTCCACAGTTTATTGTGATCCACACAGTCAAAGGCTTTGGCATAGTCAATAAAGCAGAAATAATTTTTCTGGAACTCTCTTGCTTTTTGATGATCCAGCGGATGTTGGCAATTTGATTTCTGGTTCCTCTGCCTTTTCTAAAACCAGCTTGAACATCTGGATGTTCATGGTTCACGTATTGCTAAAGCCTGGCTTGGAGAATTTTGAGCATTTCTTTACTAGCATGTGAGATGAGTGCAATTGTGTGGTAGTTTGAGCATTCTTTGGCATTGCCTTTCTTTGGGATTGGAATGAAAACTGACGTTTTCCAGTCCTGTGGCCACTGCTGAGTTTTCCAAATTTGCTGGCATATTGAGTGCAGCACTTTCACAGCATCATCTTTCAGGATTTGAAACAGCTCAACTGGAATTCCATCACCTCCACTAGCTTTGTTCGTAGTGATGCTTTCTAAGGCCCACTTGACTTCACATTCCAGGATGTCTGGCTCTAGCCGAGTTTACACCATTGTGAATACCTGGGTTGTGAAGATCTTTTTTGAATACGTCTGCTGTGTATTCTTGCCACATCATCTTAAAATCTTCTGCTTCTGTTAGGTCCATACCATTTCTGTCCTTTATCGAGCCCATCTTTGCATGAAATGTTCCCTTGGTATCTCTAATTTTCCTGAAGAGATTTCTAGTCTTTCCCATTCTATTGCTTTCCTCTATTTCTTTGCATTGATCTCTGAGGAAGGCTTTCTTATCTCTCCTTGCTAATCTTTGGAACTCGCATTCAAATGGGTTTATCTTTCCTTTTCTCCTTTGCTTTTCACCTCTCCTTTTCACAGCTATTTGTAAGGCCTCCTCAGACAGCCATTTTTCTTTTTTCCATTTCTTTTTCTTGGTGATGGTCTTGATCCCTCTCTCCTGTACAATGTCATGAACTTCTGTCCATAGTTCATCAGGCACTCTGTCTATCAGATCTACTCCCTTAAATCTATTTCTCACTTCCACTGTATAATCACAAGGAATTTGATTTATGTCATACCTGAATGGTCTACTGGTTTTCCCTACTTTCTTCAATTTAAGTCTGAAGTTGGCAATAAGGAGTTCATGATCTGAGCCACAGTCAGCTCCTGCTCTTGTTTTTGCTGTCTGTATAGAGCTTTTCCACCTTTGGCTGCAAAGAATATAATCAGTCTGATTTCAGTGTTGACCATCTGGTGATGTCCATGTGTAGAGTCTTCTCTTGTGTTGTTGGAAGAGGGTGTTTGCTATGACCAGTGCGTTCTCTTGGAAGAACTCTGTTAGCCTTTGCCCTGCTTCATTCTGTACTCCAAGGCCAAATTTGCCTGTTACTCCATGTGTTTCTTGATTTCCTACTTTTGTATTCCAGTCCCCTATAATGAAAAGGACATCGGGTGCTTAGTTCTGTCTAAGGATTTAAATGTACTGTTGTGTATCCTCAAATAACTTTGCTAGTAGGGAGCACAGAGAAGGCGATGGCACCCTACTCCAGTACTCCTGCCTGGAAAATCCCACGGACGGAGGAGCCTGGAAGGCTGCAGTCCATGGGGTCGCTGAGGGTCAGACACGACTCAACTACTTCACTTTCAATTTTCACTTTCATGCATTGGAGAAGGAAATGGCAACCCACTCCAGTGTTCTTGCCTAGAGAATCCCAGGGACAGGGGAGCCTGTGGGCTGCTGTCTATGGGGTCACACAGAGTCGGACACGACTGAAGTGACTTAGCAGCAGCAGCAGTAGGGAGCAGTGAGCTCTACTATCAGATGAGAAGATGAACGCAGAGAGCTCTATAATTTGGCTAATGTTGCAAGTATGCTGGTAGCTAACTATTTTTGTTGTTGTTGTTGTTAACCAGAAGTTTTCATACTGCTGCATCCAAATTACTTGGAGAGAGCAAATAGTCAAACTGCCAATTCCAGGATCTCAGCATGGAGATTCTCAGTCTCTGGATTGATGTCCTAGAACTGCCATTTCTCAGTGCCCCCAGGGACGATTCTGTTGCAGGCTGCTTGCAAGCTGCACTTTGAGACCCAGGAGGAAAGCTGTGTCCGTCTGGTTCAGGCTGCTCAGCTGTTCGTTCCAGGGAGGTGCTTGTGCCCAGCGCCGCTCTGGACAACCCTGCCCCATGAAACACCCCAGTGCATGCTGCCTCCCTCACATGCTGCAGGTCATCCCTGCCGTCGCTCCTCATACCTCTCCATTCTCATTTCTCTGGTATCTCCCTCATCCACATGGATTTGCCAAGTCTTTGTTAATGGAAAGACTGGGAAATTGGCAAGAACAGAGTTTTTACAGTTTAGAGGAATTTCTTAGGCTGGAGAACAGTCTCTCCAGCCCTTGAGGCAGATTCACTTGGAGCTATTTCCCAAGAATGGTGGAATCTCACAAAGAATCAGACTCAGAATTGAAATTAAACTCCCTCTTCCCTTGAGAAACATGCATATGTTTCATATGGCCTGGCTTTTACAACCTGGCAGACCAGCAAACAGACACAGCATCTTTTTGTGCCCAGAGGCATTTGTGTTTAAAACTCCAGTAAAAAAAGAAAAATGATGGTTAAAGGGGTAATTGAGCATCTGTGGTTTAGCTGTTGTTTTCTTTCCTGTCTCTGAGCCTGGGAAGCAATGCAGATAGACAAGCCTCTGCCCTAGCTTGCTCCTGCCGATGGAGCTTAGACAGAATGCAGAACAATGGCAATGGACGTGAGCCATACTTCTAGGCACCTTGCCTGTCCACCCGGAGACCACCATCCCTGCCCTCATCAGGAGGGCCCCCCTTTATTTTGCTTATCTGATAATGAAGATTTTAAAGGGCTGAGAAAAATAAGGTGAAGAAAGTAGGCTGAACTTGAGACTTAATTTTAGGACTGCTAGATAAAGATGAGACAATTAATAATAATAGTAATGATCCTGGCTTTTTATACAAACTATGTATCACTGGTAGAAATAAATCACTCAGTTTTGAGAATTAAGAAATTTGGATTCTAGAAAGATTTAATTAGCTTAGCCATAGGGATGTGACCACGTGGCAACACGTTGAGGAGTGCGAAGGTACCCTGTTCTGTCTCCAGTGATCTGTGTGTCTGCGTGCTTTCCTGTTAAACCTCCTCCTGCAGAGACTCCCAGTGGTCAAATTGGCTGCTGCACACCCAGCACTGAGCCTACACTCAGCAAGTGCTCAAAAACATTTGCTGAATGAATGAATGAGCGATGATTCCAAAGCTCGTATCAATCTTGTTTTGTGAAAGTAAAATTTTTTAAAAAAAAAACACAATTTTACTTTTGTAAAAGTAGATTAAGCAAATTATGTAAACATGGAGTTTTCAGAAATACCACTCAGAAGTTTTAAAAAGTTTTCTAAAGAGGATCCAGAAAGAAAGGGTCACTCATGGATATACTTAAGAGCCTGTTTCTCCATAAAACCTTGTTCAAGATAAATAGGAAATTTCTTAAAAATACATAAGATGCTAAAAAGAAAAGAGTTTGTCATGTCTGGGGCATGGAGGGTGAGATAGTCACAGATGATGGAAAAATGGAGTGAACTGAGGTGGGACAGGAGGTGTCTTCCCCATCACAGATGAGTGAGTGGAGTGAACTGGGGTGAGACAGGTGTCTACCTCTTTCACAGATGAGTGGGTGGAGTGAACTGGGGGTGGCAGGAGTCCACCCCCTTCACAGATGAGTGAGTGGAGTGAACTGGGGTGAGACAGGTGTCTACCTCTTTCACAGATGAGTGGGTGGAGTGAACTGGGGGTGGCAGGAGTCCACCCC
>SJXQ01001966.1:72351-130992 GCA_006408695.1 Aepyceros melampus
GCTGGAGTCCACCCCCATCACAGATGAGGGAGTGGGTGAACTGGGTTGGGGGGCAGCAGTCCATCAGAATCACAGATGAGAGAGTGGAGTGAACTGGGGGGGGGGTGTCGGGTGTCAACCCCAATCACAGATGAGAGAGTGGAGTGAACTGGGGGTGGGGTGCAGGTGTCCAGCCCCATCACAGATGAGAGATTGAGCTGAACTAGGGGGCAGCTTTCCACCCCCATCACAGTTGAGAGAGTGGAGTGAACTGGTGGAGGTGGGTAGGAGACCACCGCCATCACAGATGAGACGGTTCAGTGAACTGAGGGGCAGGCGTCCACCCATATCACAGATGAGGGAGTGGAGTGAACTGGAGGGGAGTGGTGTCCACCCCCCTCACAGATGAGGGAGTGGAGTGAACTGGGGAAGCAGGTGTCCACCCCCAACACAGATGAGAGAGTGGAGTGAACTTGAGGGGAAGGGTCAGGTGTCCACCCGCATAACAGATGAGAGAGTGGAGTGAACAGGGGTCAGGTGTCCAGCAGCACCAGGGGCTTCTCCGTTTCTTTGTGCAACATGCAGCTTTTACAAGGAATCAGGGCTTGCTCCTCACTGGTACCAGGCAGACCCTGAAAAGAGATCATTCTCACAAAGACTGAGGCTGACAGAGCAGCTGATGGACAGGTCAGAGGACAGCAGCTGGTCGACACTTACCAAGATTTGCTGGGAGGATGAAATACTAAGGATGTGCTTCTGTCAACAGTTGAAGACTTGGGGAGAAAACTCACAGCTGCCTCTCGTGCAGGGGTGGTTTCATGGGGCCTGATGGATCCCCATCCTAACACCAGAGGAGAGGATCTCACTCTTCTAGCTCAGAACTGAACAATGATTATTTAGGAGGTGGATGAAATCCAAACTGCATACCTTTCTCTAAGGAATTCACTAGGTTACATTTTATCTCAAAATTCAGTCCAAGCTAATATGTTCAGTCCAGCTTTTTAATACCCAATGGAATGCCAGACTCAAGATCAAGAAACATCAGAAACTATTTCAGACCAACCATTCAAGAGGTGCCATATTATCACTTCTCGGCCTTTCAGGTAAGATCAAGTGAAGAGGGGCCATCATTAAACCTACTTATATTTGCCAAAACAAATCCATGGTTTTCACCTGGAAAAGCCAACTCCCCCGTCCCTGCTATTATGTTCCTGCTCTTTCTCGGCTTTTCCTCTCACGGGAATAAAAAGCCCATGTTCATCATCCCCCTCTCTCCTGCGGATGCCACACAGGCCATTTTTAGTCTTGTTGACTTGTTTCAAGAAAGCAGCCAAACACTAAACAGTAGTGTATTTTAATTCATTTTGAGAGACAAGCTCACGTGGATTGATTCTTCAGGTCCCCATACCTGGACCTGACATAAAGTCCAAACAACTCTGCATAGTTTACGTTAAACAAGTTCTTGTGCTGTGAATTCGCTGGGTGCAGGGAGCAGTGAAACATTCCCGGGACAATCACGAGACATGCAGAATGCCAGCCAGAAGCATGGATCACGTTCAGGGGTCTTGCTGCAGGGAGCATGAGGCTGTATTTTGTGTGCACTGACGATAGTAGAGGATAAGCCATCTGTGTTCAAGGGAGCAGAGCATCCAGTGTTCCTCTTGAACCCTAAGGGGTGTCTTTCCAAAAGAACTGTGGTTCCAATCCTTACACTTCAGAGCCAGATATTCTTCCGAGTTGTATGCATTGCTCCTTGGAGCGTCAATGCCAAGCCACCACGAGCATGACAGCTGGCTGACCCCACCCCTCCTACCTCTCAGCCTGGAAAGGCTATGTCATTCACCCCATGAATCCAAACGAATCCCCCATCCCTGTTTAAGCGTGGATGCAGGCCAAGCAAGCCTTGCGAACCCAAGTCTGTTTGACTGGAGCTATGTTGGCATATCCCATGTGCAGGTGCGAAGTGCTGTTGTTTCTCTGCCTGATCCAGCCAGGGCTGGGGGCGCGGCGGCTGGGGGCTGTCTGCCCAGCGGCCTCTAGCCCATGTGCTTATATTGGGACCGGTCCCTAGGGATCTGGACCTGGTTGGCAGTCATCTTGTGTGGATGTGGTAAATCACCAGCGTGACCACAATGACGAGGCCCAAGATGAGCCCCAAAATCAGCGGCAAGGTTTCCTCCAGCTGCTCCCGCTCATCCACTGGGCACTTATGCTCTGAAATGTGAAAGAAAAAGGCAATGAGCTCCTACCAAAAGATCCTGAATTATGATTAATTCCTACCAAAAGATCCTGAATTATGATAAAGTCCGCTTAAGAAAACCAAAAGGCAGATAGAGATGAAAAGATTTCTCCAAAAAAAGGGAAGAAATATGTATATACTACATAGCTGATTCACACTGTTGTACAAGAGAAACTAGCGCAACATTGTAAAGCAATTATATCCACCCCCCTCTCAGAAAAAGATTTCTCAAAGAAATTTTAGGGAGATATTTTCTTCAGAAACAGTATTTCCCAACCAACTCTAAGACTTAACCCCTTAATATTTCTATACAGTGTAAAATAAAAATGTATCAATTAAATAGGACAACATTCAAGTTATTGGGTTCCTAGCCTAGGTTATTAAAACATCCAGGACTTCCCTGGTGGTACAGCGGATAAGGATCCACTGTGCAATGCAAGAACACTGGGTTCAGTCTCTGCTCTGGGAAGATTCCACATCCCTCAGGCAACTAAAGCTGTGAGCCAAAACCAGCGAAGTCTGGGCGCCCTAGAGTCTGCACGCTGCACCACGAGGAAACTTGTACACAGGTTCCTCCGGAAGCCACTGTGCCTTCTTCCCTTGTGATCAGCTGTGTATCCTTACTACATCATTGCAACAAATAGTAGCCATGAGTACAATTAAAAATAAATAGAATAGTGCTGGCATGACCCACTAAAGCAGAGTTATCCTCTTTTTGGTATGAGTGTGATGAAACCATTTTCCCTTTTCAGAAAAATGCTTATAAATGCATAAAATGAAAAACATAAGATTACACAGAAAATAGACCACACTGAAATCAGCTATTAGAGTATTTTAAAATAATTCAAGGGACAGTTATATATGTATTTATTAGCACACATGTAGCTGGCTTTGATTGCAAAGCAGTGAGAAGCATAATTGTTACTTTGTGAGATCTGCACAAAATGTGGAAAGAAAATGTCTGATTTCTGCTAGTGACAAAGTCATGGGTATGACTAATACTACTGTGGGTTGTTACCTTTATTGATAATTGAAGGGAATGTTAAATATTACTTATAAATCAGTGAAAATAAAGATGGAAATGTTTGCCTTTGAAATTTACAGACCCCCTGTGAACTCTATCCGCAAACCCTATGGACACCAGGGTTAAGATCCTGTGCAGTAAACTGATGAGTTAACCCACGGGTTATATAACCATGGAGGATGGCTGCCCTTGACCCCTGCCTGGGAGAAAAGCATCCCTCAGCTTAGCCCAGCTCAGCATCCAGCCTTGGGCGCTCAGAGACCCCTGACTCTCTGTCTGCCTCCACAGCTCTTGGGCTCACTCACACCTCTACCTTGGCTGTGCTCACGGTTCTACAGAACACAACACAGAGGCCCCGGGTCTATGACTGGAAAAAAGCAACCACCAGAGCAGTTGTTGGAAAGAATTAGATGTAGTCAGATCAGACAGAAGAGGTGTGATGGGCGGCCTCCAGGTGCCAGCTCAGGTGCCCTCAACCACTTCAACAACCCTGGCGCCACCATTGCAATCCTGATGCATCTTAGGGTGTTCTTCCAGATGTGAGATTTATTCTGTTTTGTCTGATGACCATAGCATTTTAAAGCTGTCCTTACTCCCTGAAATGAGCAAAAGTGTAAGAACTCTTCACTGTCTCCAAACAGGCAGCACGGAGACGGGCAAGCGGACTGCTCGGCTCTGCTGGTGTCACGGGGCCCTCCCGCTGCAGAAAGTGGGCAGGGACACCGGCTGTGCGTGCCCTGCCATCTGACGGGGCAGCAAAAGGAGCGGGCTTGCTCCTCTTTCCGTATTTCCTCTGGGCTGGCTCCTGTAACTTTAGCGAAATGTACTTTGTGTAATGAAAAAGTGCTAAGATGAGTGGGCTTTGAAGATCTTTGGTTGGAGAAAGCAGATACTCTCAGCAAGATGTAAACACAACAGTAAATAAGAAAAGCGGTTGACTGATGGAAGCTGCTGTGTGCCAGGAACAGCGTGCACAGGAAGAGCTGTATAAACTCTTTCCCACTACCTGTGAGCTCCACCCGGACGGGGAGGGTTCCTACACCACAGAATGAGGCGCAGCACACAGGGACAGGGTCTTAGGCCCTTGGCAGTCACCATTCCCACCCATTCCCATGGACTCTAACTCCAGGGCAGGTTAGACGGCCTGGAGAGCCATCAGAGGCGGATGGCCATTGGCAGGTAACTCACACTCTTTCCCAGGGTATCCATCAGGGTGCGCCCCAGTGCTCACCGGGGCGACCTGCTCACTTACACACCTGCACTGCTGCTGCTGCTGCTGCTGTCGCTTCAGTTGTGTCCGACTCTGTGCGACCCCATAGACGGCAGCCCACCAGGCTCCCCCGTCCCTGGGATTCTCCAGGCAAGAACACTGGAGTGGGTTGCCATTTCCTTCTCCAATGCATGAAAGTGAAAAGTGAAAGTGAAGTCGCTCAGTCCTATCTGACTCTTAGCGACCCCATAGACTGCAGCCCACCAGGCTCCTCCACCCATGGGATTTTCCAGGCAAGAGTGCTGGAGTGGAGTGCCATTGCCTTCTCCGACACACCTGCACTAGCTGCTAGCTTTCCCACCTCACTTTTCCACTCCCTGAGCCATTCTTTTTAGAAACATCTAAATAGGGTTAGGTGTTTCTAACCCTAACTAACCCTGGCTTCCCTGGTGGCTCAGAGGATAAAGCGTCTGCCTGCAATACACAAGACCTGGGTTCGATCCCTGGGTTGGGAGGATCCCCTGGAGAAGGAAATGGCAACCCACTCCAGTATTCTTGCCTGGAGAATCCCATGGACAGAGGAGCCTGGCGGGCTACAGTCCAGGGGGTCGCAAAGAGTCGGACACGACTGAGCAACTTCACACACACACACAACCCTACCTAAGGGTAGGCAGCAACCTGCCCTTACATCCTTAAGAGGATTGTTTCTTGGGGGGCCCCACCTAAAACACTAGGCTTCAGGACAGTAGCAAGAACAAAGTTTTCTGTGACTGGCTGGCGACACGGCCCTGCGCCGGGTCTCTGTATTCCAGCCTTGGACACAGCTCCCTGCAGTGTTAATAACAGGACTGTCTCTCTCTGGATGCTTCTCCAGGAGGCCCTGAGAAGGCTCAGTTACCCAGGCGGTATTTTCCTGGCTGGGAGGCCCCAAGTCAACCATAGGCATATGCAATGCTCTGGATCAGCACCAACACACCCCTCCCTGGTCTGCAGCACAGCAGCCAGCCTCGGGGCACTCTGCTGGGGGTGGTGTACATTCATTTTCAATAAAATACAGATTACTTTTCCCAGAGTTCTGGGTAAAGTGCAGATCAAGTGGTATATCCCAATCACAGTGTTAGCAACAATGATAAGGAGATCAGGAATTCAGGGCACCCGACCACCTCTCTGAAGGTGGCCCCTGCTTTCACGTGTTTGGTAGTTTCTCAGTGGGAGCAGCTGAGAAACTTGAAGATGCTGAGAGTACAGGATCTGATACCCAAAGACAGGCTCCGGTCACAGCGCTGGCAGCCTCCAGAGCACAGCCCTGGCTGGTTACTTCACCTCCCTGAGCCTCAGTTTCTCCACTTAAATGGGGGCCTCAGTCCACCTTCACAGGTCTCTCTGTGTCTCCCCTTGAGAATTAAGGAGGCCCCGGAAATGGCAACCCGCTCCAGTATTCTTGTCTGGGAAATCCCATGGACAGAGGAGCCTGGCGGGCTACCTCCATGGGGTAGCAGAGTCAGACACGACTTAGCAACTGAACCGCAGCAGTGTATATGTGGTGACATAAATGCCCATTAAACCTGAACGTTTCACAAAGGGGCACAGAGGCACCTTGTCCCGTTACATTTCCTCTGTCATGACACATGAGAGCTGCCTTTAACTCAAGCCACTGAAACACTCAGTCTGCTCCGCTCCCTCCCTGGGAGGCACCACCCCCATCACAGAAGTCTCCGAACCTCAAAGGGCCCCACCACCAGGAACGAACTGGGGAAAGACATGGGGCCCCACACAGCGGGGACACACGAGCTGCCCTGAGCTGCAGATTGAGCGTCGCCACACCAAGTGTGTGTTTACAGAAAGAAGCAGCCTATAAAGACTGGCCCCTTGTGGGCTAGTGTGCACTGCAGGCTGAGACCCATTGACTCAAAAGCCCACCCATGCCAAACTCAGATTTTGACACATTCACTTATTTTAAAAACCGTCTAAACAGCTAAACATGTAAACATCTAAAGAAAATAGCCTGAATGTCTAGTCATTTAGGGCCTGTCTGCTTTGGATACAAACCTCACCCAACAGCTGTTACCCACTGAAGAGACAGATAAAGCTCTGAGCTCTGCTGCCCCGAGCTCTGCGACCCCAGGACCCCTCCCCACGCTGTCAGGGGACATCACCCAGACACTAAGCCCCCCTCACACCCCCTCCCCATCACCAGGATAGCGGCCCCCCGAGACCTTCCTCCGGATGGTCCCATTGCTGTGGGGGCTTCCCCCACACAACCTCGCCCAAGTGCCCCCCAGGAAGCTTGCGCGTTCCTGCCTCTTATCTTCATACCATTCTGAATCAGCTCACAGTGCCCCCGCCGCCAGGGCGCCTACAGTGCGTTTGCTGTGGACCAGCAGCGTCCCCCGGGCGTGGTGGGCCCCGCCTCCAGACCGCGGATAGAAGATCGCCAGAGCTGCGCACGGTGCAGACGGCGCCGGCGGGGCTACCGGACACACCCGGGATCAGTACAGCAGCCAAGTGCCACGTCCTAAAGGGATCTGTGTGATAAAGATGTCAGCCCCACTTGAACGGCTCTGTGAGTGCTGTGTGCGTGTCCACTAACCCGTTTCACTGAGCCATCCTCGATTTTCAGGAGGCAGGTGGGAGACGAGGTCAGGCGCCAGGAAACGGACTTTTCCCCTGCCGCCCTCATGCGGCGGATCCCGCATGCACATGCCAGAAGCCGTGTACAACAGCCTGCAGGCGGGGTCAACATGTGGCCAGACACCACCACCACCCCACTGGAACGCAGGCAGCCCCCACTCACACCCGCACGGGCATCAGCCAGACAGCCAGAGTCCCCTTCTATTCTGGGGAGTGGGAGCCCAGTGCCGGGTTCTGAAAAGGCACTCCAAAAGCAATCTTTCAGATTCCACTAAAACAAGTAAAATGACCTCTTACAGAATACTGGGGGCAGGTGCTGAGAGGCACAGACAGGAGGAGCCAGGAACAAAAGAAGCCCAGCCACACAAAAGCACACCGATCCAATGAGCAACTGAACCGAGGCCTCCCTCCTCCCTGCCTCCTCCCAGCGTCAAGGCCTGAGTCCCAAGGCACCATCCAGGAGGCAACATCCTAATTATTACCCAGAAAAGCCTTGGTGAGACAAGTCCAATTTGCCTGTGCTGAATATATCTGCATTTAGGAAGTTACACGTCTTTACAAACTCTCTAAGACTATCCATTTAGACCCTGGAACTGGATTAAAATTGCTTTTTGTACACAGAGATCATTAAGTCTATGCTAAAATAATCACTGATTTTTAGGACAGTAGCCCCGATCTTTATTTGGTACCCATTTACTCTTATTTTGTACACAATTTTAACATCCGTGAGATCTGATTTCTCCAGTCATAAATGACTATAAGCAACAATTTAGAAATAACCCATAATGGGTTGGGGTGAGATGGAAGGAAACAGTAAAAGCAGCAATTATAGCACCAGTGGTACCAAGAAGTAAAGAAGTGCCTAAAAACAGCAGGCCAGGGAAACACAGAGAGATACTAGGCACTACGGAACGTACACACGTAAACTCAAGTGTCTGCTGCAGGGACTCTGGGGACTCCGTGATCCAATATTTTCAAAATGAATTCCTGGTCACCAATTAAGTCCAGTTACTTTTCATTATATTTAATATTTTGAGTTTAAGACACTTCCATTTTATAAATACCTTCATAACCAACAGTATTTTTGAGTGTTGACATCTTGACATTTAGTTTCAATTTTGTAGAAAACAATTAAGAGGGAATCGCCCTCCTCCACATAACAGGGGAGTGCGGCACTGCTGTTCTAAATCTGTTAAGTTCTGATTTGTTTAGCACTGAAGCATTTGCAGCTCTCTGTTAGTTGAGCCTGGGGCTTCCCAGGTGGCACTGGTGGTAAAGAACCCACCTGCCAAAGCAGAAGACTTTAGAGATGCAGGTTCCATCGCTGGGTGGGAAGATCCCCTGGAGGAGAGCACGGCACCCCACTCCAGTACTCTTGCCTGGAGAATCCCCATGGACAGAGGAGCCTGGCAGGCTGCAGTCCAGGGGGTCACAGAGAGTCGGACATGACTGAGCAACTAAGCACAGGCAATGCACACGTTAACTGAGTCCACAGCTGAATGTCAGTTCAGCCAAGGTTCACAGGGCATCTGCAATGTGCTAGGCACTGTATTAGGTGCTGAAAAATATGAAGATGAGAAAGAAGACCTTTCCCTCAAAGAGAGTTTAACTGAGGAATTCCCAAATGCCTTCTGAATAATCTTGTGGGAAGGGATTCTATTCTGTGTACTTTGAGAGGGGTAGTTGATGAAAGCTGGACACCTTGGGAATTCTTTAATGATTTGCGTGTGACCAGAGGGGGATTCCCCAATATTCTACACATTTAAATGGTGGCATTCACCTGGGGATCCCCAGCCCAAAGGTGAGCATCCATAAAGCAACCAAAATCTCATTTTTTAACCACAAAGAATAAATGAGAATATCAAACTGTCTCTAACAACCTCCTCTAGACAATTGTTGATGCTTAGTCACTCAGTCGTGTCCAACTCCTCTGTGACCCCATGGACTATCGCCCGCCAGGCTCCTCTGTCCGTGGAATTTCCCAGGCAATACTGGTATAGGTTGCCATTTCCTTCTCCAGAGCATCTTCCTGACCCAGGGATCGAACCTGAGTCTCCTGCACTGGCATGTGGATTCTTTACCCTGACCTACCTGGGAAGCCCCTTCTAGACAATACAGAGAGAGAAAACAAATGGCTAGAGGAATTCACTTTCCTATGCTTGTCCACTGTAAACTGTTGCTAGGTTTGGATAAACTGCAGAATGTGAGCATCCCCAGCTCCTGCTGGGATGCAGAAAACCGAGAGAATGTGGACCCTCTAAACAGGCCTCTGCTAGATCCTGCCTGATCTCCTTTCAGGCCGGGAGCAGACTGAGAAGCTGCTTTTTGCACTCCTCAGAGGGAGAAGATCAGGGACCCTTCCCTCTTTGGGGCCTCTCTGGTGTCCCTCCCTGTAAATATGAACGCTGAACAGAGGCACATCTTCACGAGTCTCTCTGTGCAACCTGCGCATGTGCACACACACACACACACACACACACACCCTTATTGCATTTTGTTCACACAAAACTTAGATTTACGGTGGTAGAACCTAGGGCTGGATGTGTCTAGAGACCATGAAGATCCTGAGACCCATACAAGCAAAGACCTTTTTCCAATCCACGGCTCTCTAGATAACCTGCTTGGAATTTTCAGCTGCTTTTTCCTTGGGAAACTTGCATCACATAGAGGAGCAGACTGAGAAGCAGCTTTTTGCACTCCTCAGAGGGAGAAGATCAGGGACCCTTCCCTCTTTGGGGCCTCTCTGGTGTCCCTCCCTGTAAATATGAACGCTGAACAGAGGCACATCTTCACGAGTCTCTCTGTGCAACCTGCGCATGTGCACACACACACACACACACACACACACACCCTTATTGCATTTTGTTCACACAAAACTTAGATTTACGGTGGTAGAACCTAGGGCTGGATGTGTCTAGAGACCATGAAGATCCTGAGACCCATACAAGCAAAGACCTTTTTCCAATCCACGGCTCTCTAGATAACCTGCTTGGAATTTTCAGCTGCTTTTTCCTTGGGAAACTTGCATCACATAGGCTTTTTTCCAACTGACTGTCTTCCTATCCAGTCTCCTCTTTTGCCAAAGGAGGAGAGAAAGAAAACAATGGAAAAAATAAGGGAAATGGGGAGGGAGGAGAAAAGGAACAGAGAGAGGAGGAGAGAGGGAAAGAAGAACTTGAAGGAGAAAGAAAGAGCAGAAGAGCCATTTTTTCGCTTCCTGTAGTCTTTAAGAAGCATCGCAGAGAGAGGCAGGGCCATGCTACCCCAGAGACAACCCAAGGGTAGCAGCCTGGTACCCTACAGGTCACCTTCCATCTCCAGCCTGAGTCAACCTCAGTTTCTTTCCTTCCTCCGGACTCCCCACCCACCTACCTTCACTGAAGACAAAGTCAGAGATGATGTCAAAGGGCTGGATGTGGACCGCGGACAGGATCATGGTGACTGTCTTCTGTGGGTCGCTGGAGGCTAGTGAGATGGTCTGCTGAGCCTGACACTCATAGGACTTCCCGGCTGGGGTGACCAAGGCAGAGAGGTGATGCGAGTTGGCTGTGTGCTTCCCAGCTGCAGGAAGGGTCCAAAGCAATGGTCAGGGGCCTGTGGCTAGCAGAATCTTCCTTGTGGTGATCCAGACAGCTGGCTCTTGCCTCTTAGCCCCCTCGCTGACATGCCCTGTCACTCTGTTGGGCTAAGACTCTGCAAACATGAATGCCCCTGTCCTTTCATGAGCATGGGTTCCTTAAACAGTAATCTGGAAATTCTTTTTGGAAGCAGAGAGTGATACCTAAACCTCCAACCCTTTATAATAAAATCTAACAGAGATTCGAAAAATACACAAAGAACAGTGACTTGGTTTCTACATCTCACACTGCTCTGCAAAATATAAAATATCTCTCTCAGCAAAGCATGGTGGCTGCTAGTGCTCTGGGCTGATGACCCTGTACAGATACATAATTTCTGGAAGCCTGCCACCCTCCCTTCTTTCCTTCCCAGGATTAAGATTTTTCTTTCTTCAGTCTAATTTAACTGTGGGAAATATTTGAACATAAACTTTGATAAAGAGATGAAATTGCCCTTTTTACTGGATTGATAAGGGGTGAAATGGAAGAGATGATATATGTATTTTTGTATATATTCAATAAAAATCTTGTCCTAACTCAGGTGTCCAGGTGATGGATGGCTTCATTATTAGTAGATCAGATAAGCTACAAAATAAATATATAAATTTCAATGTGATCTTGGATGGTGCCTGAAGATGCCAACATTATTATTTGGAGCTTGGATGTTCCTTGCCACGATACTTTTGGAGGATCTGGGAGAACTGTTGTAGTGATGGGCATGAAAAAAGTAATACATTTAGGACAGGGTTCAGAATCCACTCTGGGGCGTCTGCAGTCGACTGAAGATGTGGTGAGGCCTGAGCCATGGGCCGAAAGATCTGAAAGGCCATCAAATTCTGACCCAAAATGAAAGTCATAACTGCCTCCTTGGTGTTTTAGTGCATAACAATTTTTTTAAAGGGGTGGGGGGAGGCAGAAGTAAATAAAAATACAGCCTTAGTCCTCCGCGTTCCTCTAAAGGAAAAATTTTGAGAAAACCATCCTGAGGCAGCCCCGGGCAGACAGGCCCTCAGGAGGCGTCTCATCCCAAGTCAGGCAATAGGCGAAGGCCTTCAGGCCCGGAGTTTGCGGCGCGTCTCCCAGGCCTGAAGGCCAGAGGACTCAGGCGCACTCTCTTCCTCCATCCCCGAGAGCCAGCCTGGGGCGTTTCCAAAACCCTAAGGAATTCCGCTTCCACACCTGTGATCCCAGCAGCGCCTGCTTTCCCCCAGGGTCCCTCTCCAGCCCTGCTGACGTCTACTCACCACTGACTGCGCTTTAAAGTGGGTCTTCTCTGAAGAATCGTAGACAAACTGGACTTTGCTCAGCTTCCACGTTGCCTCGGGTCCCTTGGACGTGTTGTGACTTTCCTGCCGAGCGGAGGAGGTGCGCGTGAACCGCCGGCGCAGAGAGGGCCGGGGAGCCAGAGGGGCGGCCCCTACCCACCCGCACCCGGAGTCTGCAGGGGCTCCGTCAGCCTCGCTAGCAGTTACCTTTAGAAACAGCATTTTGAGCGCGTACGCGCGATCCACCCAGAACACCTGCAGCTCCGACTCGTCGTGGCCACAGTGGCCCTTCACCTCGGCTCCCCGGGTCAATGAGATATCCGCTTGCTCCGTGATCAGCTGGGAACACAGACGCCCCGCACCCCCTCAGCGCGCGGGGCCCCGTGGGGGCTGTAAAGGGCGGCGGGTCCAAACTCCGGGTCTGGCGCGCCTGGGCGCTCCTTCACGCGCGCTCCCAGGTCCGGGAACATGCGGTTAGATGCTCTGCGTGCAGACCCAGCCGGCCGTTAGGGGAGCGGAGAGAGGGGGGGTTACTTTCCAAGCAGGCGGGGCGAGCAGAAGGCGTTACAAGCCGGAACCCCCATGCAGCATTCAGGAGCAGCCTGCAGGGCTTAGGGGGGAAGGCGGGCGACCCAGGTCTTCACGGGGTCTTGAGGGAGGGTGCCCTTCGCCCCTGGAGCCCTAGGAACAAGCCGGGAGGGAAAAAGTGCCTTACATCCACGTAATTGCTGGCCCACACATCATAAGGGACAATAAATTTGGCTGCAAACTCTGCCATGAGACACGTCGTCCCATTTTCCCGCACCACAAATATATCTTTTTCAGGGTTAGTGGAAAGGCCTGAGAGATTTTCCACTTCTTGTTCTGCCATGATTCGAGTCACTGTATCTGCGGAAAAAAACAAATCCTATCTGTTCAGGGCTCAGCGAGCCCACGCGTCTGGGGCTCAAGGTGGAGAGACATCACAGTCCGCAGGCTTCGGGGTGACAAAGTTCCTCGCCGGCTACCATGCCTCTGCGGGCCGTTTCTCTGCCCCAGCGGCAACAAATTCGGCTGCTGTTAATTTATAATAAACTTAAATTAGAAAACATTTAAAGCCTTACTGACTTGTAATCCGACTGGCCTTTTTTCCTCATTTTAGGCTTTTAAAACAAAGATGTCTCGCCGATGCTCTAAGCCACGAAGCAGGCCCGTGTGAGCACCATGTCTGGTGCCATACAGGTGTGTGCCTCTCTGGGGAATTCCCTGCTACCAAGGGGAAGGCCCTCCGCAACCCCCCGCCCCCACAAAGAGAACCAACCCGCAAAACGTTACGTCCACGTTTTGACCTTAAGCTACCTGCCTGCCGTACGGTGCCCGTTCCGTTCTCTGCCAAGAGTGCGCCCTGCTCTGACCGTCCCCAAAACGCTACTCACGGAACACCATCAGGAGAACTCGAAGTCCGTGCACGCCGAGAAGGGCTCTTCTGCGGAGATCCATGCTCCCGGAGCCGCGGATAAGGCCAGCGGGTGCTGCTGCAGAGGCCGCCCGAGAGGGAATCCCTCTAAGTGGCGGCTGGAGTGAGCCGGGCGAGCGAGGGGCGGGGGCCGAGAGAGGGGGCAGGAGGCGGGCGAGAGCTCGGTGCGCGGGCGGCCGCGGGGTGGACGGTACCCGAGCCGGCTGATGCGAGTCCGTTCACTGCGGAGGGGAGGAACGCGCGGCGAGGAGTCGCACTCGTCTGCTAGCGCTGAAAGAATTCGGTTGTGTTGCAGAAGTGACGGTGGCTGGGCTCCTGCAGAGGTCCAGGGAGACTTGGGAGGGCTCAGATTCTCCCTGTTTCCTGTGCTGCAGTTGTATCCGCAAAGATGATTCTGTCCTGAGAAACTTAATAGCACCTCAGACTTCTTCAATATCCTTACCGGTGATTAGGTGGTGAAGACATCACACCACTGGAGTCCTGGCTTCTGAAAATGCATCCGGTTCCTGAAAGAAAGCGGTAGAGCACCATTTGTTGCTGCTTTGGTGGAGGAGGAGGCGGCAGGAAGAGAGAAGGAAATGCTATGGCAACAGCTCCTGCATTTTGGAGACATCCCCTCTCGCTCCTGCTCTCAGTGAGATCAGGGTTTAAAGTTAAATTAACGCCTCCTCAAAGGAGGTCGTCAGTGCAGTATATCTATTCCGGCTTATTTTCTGTGAGTCTGTTCTTTGATTGTATGAGGACTTGGAACGCTGGGGTCAGCCATCCTTGCTCACTATATTGTGGCTACTCTGCCAAAAGGAATGTAAGTGAACTCGAAGTTTGTGAGGGTTATTTAGGTTCTTTTAGGACAATCACAGTTACATAAACACACACACACAGAGATACTACTCTCCAGCCTTCACTGGGACAGAAAAACAAATACTACTGAGTTAATTCCTATATTTACATTTTCAGTAGCTTGCTTAATTTAAAATTTTTTGCTCTATAAATCAGAATCAGCTCTTTCAGCAATAGATACACTGTCTTAATTATAGTAATCTCCAAATATCTTATTTCTTAAAGGCCATTTCATTATATGAATAATAAGCAAAATAACAATGTCTTAATAGGGAGCATCTTACACATGTGCATTGCCAAATTTGATTCTCCCTACAACCTGGGAAGATAGGCATACACCTTATTAAGATTGTACACACCCCAAAATTGAGACTCAGAGAACTAAATGACCTTCTTCAGTGTCATACGGTCAGTAAAATTAAAATAGAAAAAGCACATGATTTAACATCATAAGGATCATTTTCATTTTTCCTTGTATAATACTTTGACTCCAAAGTATACACTATGTTGATTTCCATTTAAAAAATCTTTATTCAGTGACCAAATAACAAGCTAAAACCTAAAATCTCTAACTCCTATTCCTGAAAGGTACAAATTGGTGTTTTACATATAATAATATTCTGACATTATGCTTGCTACAAAGTGTCTACATGATTATTGTTTCAAACTTATTCCTATATCAAAAATTAGATCAAGAGCAATTCAAATTATGAAGTAATGGTTAAGTTTATACTATATTTTACATCTTTATTTTATCTCTTATTTTGATATTTCATCCAAATATTTCTCAAGAAATTTACATAAGTGAATATATGTATCACTGAGGCAAAATTGTGATTGATACAAAGTTAATTATTATCAGTTGAGAGTGGAAGTTCTAACAGTTATGTATGCCTAATGATTTATCACATTAGTAACTGTCAGTAAACACACTTTCCTGCAGTACTGCAAAAATTAGGAAGCAATGAGACTATTACATAATGAAGCATTTATATTTTCTCTTTCCCTCTCTCCCTCCACTACTGAAATGAGAAAGTGAATATATGTATCACTGAGGCAAAATTGTGATTGATACAAAGTTAATTATTATCAGTTGAGAGTGAAAGTTCTAACAGTTATGTATGCCTAATGATTTATCACATTAGTAACTGTCAGTAAACACACTTTCCTGCAGTACTGCAAAAATTAGGAAGCAATGAGACTATTACATAATGAAGCATTTATATTTTCTCTTTCCCTCTCTCCCTCCAGTACTGAAATGAGGAAAGAAAGAGATTTCAGTCACTCAAGATTCAGTATTTATTTTTTATCACCTTATAGAGATTTTAGTGTTCTTTATCTAAAAAATTAGGATAATAGCTCAGGGGTTGTCTGTTTAGGCCAAGTGAACAATGATTATAAAAGCATTCAAAACAAAAGACAAATTAATTTAGATTATAAACATTAACTGAGTACCAATACTTGCACCATACTTGATACTTTGGAAACCCAAAGATAAACAAATACCCTTATACATGTATGAGAGATATCTGTAAAAGTTAGAATACTTTCTCTCTTACATACTATTGCAGATATTTTCAGTTATAAGATGTTAAAAGAGCAGTTGAATTAATTTATGTTATCTGCTTTAATAATACAAAATTAGATGGGAAGTAGCACTGGTCATTAATCTTAACTTGTTGTAGCTGATTTACAAGTCAAATGGCAGTTACTTTGGAAAATGTCTTCTTTCTATACCTGACATAAATGATCCTTTGTTAACCAGTACTTGAATGAGTTTAAACAGGAAGCAATTTTAATCCCTCTTCTTGGGAGAATCATTTTCAAAAAATAATTCATTTAAAATTCTTTTATAGTTGGGGAGTTTGGAATGGACATGTACACACTGCTATATTTAAAATGGATGAGCAACAAGGACCTACTGTATAGCACATGGAACTCTGCTCAATGTTATGTGGCAGCCTGGACGGAAGGGGAGTTCAGGGGAGAAAGGATACTATTATATGTATGGCTGAGTCCCTTTGCTGTACACCTGAAACTATCACAGCATTGTTAATTGGCTACACCACAATACAAAATAAAAAGTTAAACAATAAAATCCCTTTAGGTGTTTAATCTTAAACATAGCTTTACACATACCATTAACTTATCCATCTACCTGTAGTGAGTCTTAGGTTGCAATAGGAGTTGGATCATTATACCTACAACTTTCACCAACATTTTTTACTTTCTAATCATCCTCAAAATCTCTAGTTCTTTAAAATTGCAAAGAGGTAATAAAGAAGAAAGGCTTACTCTTTAAGCCCTATTTGAAGATAGTAACAGAGATTTTTAGAATCCAGTCCACTCTTCTTTTCTTGACTGGGAGAGAAAGTAAGAGGCTAACATAAACATGTGCACTCACGTGGATGGCAGCTGTGCCAGTGTTCATCAGTGCTGCTGGTAGTCAGTACACATGTCACCCAAGTGCACTGACTATGAAACCTCTTACAGATCCTCTAAGTCCTACAAAGGAATCTCTTCAGTGCTCGGATTTACTTACTGACTGTCTTTGTGAATCTCACGCATGTCATTGAGTGACTACTGTTTCATAGATGTGGAAGAAAAGACCCCTGTAGGTATAGAACTTTTAATTTTGATGGAAGAAAATAAGAAACATGAAGATTATGGTTGCCTGGCACGATGTGTGCATAGATGTTTAAGGAAAGAAAAAGTAAGATAGCCATCTCGGGGTGGTCGGTTCTACCAAAGGAGGCCTCTTGAAGAAGGCAGATCTTAAGGAAGTGGACAAATTGATCTAAGGTAAAAGGTAAAGAAGGGCAATGCGGATGGCAGGAAAATATGTTAACCATGAGAGTCAGTGCAGAGATGTAATTCTCCATTCTTCCATGTTTATCATTTGCAATAAAGAAGAAATTAGGCCCCCAATCCACAATGTTTTATAGCATTGATACATAGCTGTTATTTAACTCCTTTATTTGATAATTTACCCATATGCAAAAGACTGGAATATGCCAAACATTCTAAATAAAATTAATATTCAAATTATTAGGTGTGTCTCTTTGTACGTGGTTGCACAAGGAATTGACTTGTATTTGTAGAATCAAAGAGGAAAGCTAAAGCTTTGTTGCAGCTTTGGCTTATAGATGTTTTGGTCTACGTTATAGGGAGATGTGAAAATGTTCTCTGTCTCTGCAGTTCCCACCACCACCAATGCTCTCCTCTCACCACACACAGACACACACACACACACACACAGATAAGGAAGCACAAATGGATAACAGAAGAGGGGTAATTTAACTAAACTGGACAAGATGCACACAGCTGTTAAGCCAAAATTACTAGTTACCAAAACCTTTTTTGTGTCCAACTTATCACTGAACAATTATTGCATTTAATTTAATCACTGCCTTAGAAAACCTTTGAGACCCTCCCTAGGATGAAAACCCTTTTGGGATAGGAAGTGAAAAATAAGTGTACATAAGAATATTTTGTGCATAAATAGGCAAAGCCTAGAATACGTGGAAAGAATCAGAAAATTAAATTTAGCCCTCAGAAGCACTCAGCTTACATGATCTTGGTGAAATTTCCCTCATTCTTTCTGTCATTGGTCTCTCCTGCAGCTACTTTAAAGAAACAAAGCTATTTCTGCAATGAGGATGACTGGTGGAGAAGACAAGGCACTAGAATAATAGCCTTTTCATTGGGAATGTTCTTAGAAAATGTCCTTTTATGAGTTCATTTAGAATAAATGCCTTCACACATAAGAGAATAAAGGCCACAAAAATCTCTCTTAAAAAAAAAAAAAAAAACATGTTGAATAAGCAGATGGTGAGGCCAGGTAATTATTCCTGAAATGTTCACTGTTCAAGAGCAAAAAATGATTTTCATCTTTTGAGCCAGTAATTACTTAACTGTTTTGTAAAACTGTTTATGAAGCTACCACTAGCTTCAGTGTAAATTTTTAGGCAACTGAGTACAATCAGTCCTCTCTGCTTCCCTGGCAGAGGGGCCTGGGATTTCTCTGTGAAAGACAAGAATCAACTGAGTAGTTAAAAATCCTTTAAGGAAAAAAAGAAAATCCTTTAAGAAGTTTTTTCTCCAAGAAATATTGACAGCTATCTCAATAGGCTTAAGGTCAGACAAGCTGTGGCTTGTTTACAGTAGTTTGAATTCTGAGATAATGCAATGCTTTAAAATCTAGTTTATGATGTATCACAGGGGTTTCTTATTCCCAGTAACTACTCGTTAAATTCTCTATTTAAACTTATCTGATATTCACTTGAAGATGTGTTGGAAGGAAGGAAAATTATATTAACTGCCCTTGTGGAAGAAGGTGAGAGCTGAGCTTGGAAGGAAGCTTTGCTGATTCAGAGCTGGAGCCCGAGTGCCCCGGGTGTCCTGAGGCTGTAAGTCTAGGATGTCTCTATGGCTGTTGATTAGAAACCGCGCGAGATGGTCTGGTAGCCAACAAAGGGAAAGAGGAACGAGTCTTCAGTGTATTGGAAGGCGACTGGCCAGGGAATCTAGGCAGCGCTTTCTGGAAGGCATGGCTTCATCTCTCTGTCTCCAACACACCTTTCCTATAGGATCCTTTCAGGGCTGCCTGCCTCACTGCTATGAGAGACCTTAGTTGGACAGGAAAACAAAAACCCGCTGCGGAATTCCACTACTAAAGCTTTTTATCCCAACGGGCCAGAAGCCGCCGCGGATCTAGACTCAGCCTGCGGCCCGCGGCGTTACCTTTGGCTGGCTGGCCTCAAGCACGCGGGCCGGGTTGCTCCGGGGCTGGGCCTGGCTGACTCTGCCCGAGCGACGGGACGGCTGCGCGCGGCCCGCCGCCCAGTGGCCCGCACCCCGGTCCGCCGAGACCTCCGCCCGGGAGAGACGCCGGCGCCGGGAGCCCGGGCGGGACTTGCACCGACGTTCGCGCAGCTGCTCCAGGCGCAGACGCGGGGGAGAAAGCTTACGAAGGTGGGGTCCACGCGCTCTCCGAAGCCGGAGAGGAAGGATCAATCCCGCGGGTGCTGGGCTTGAGCAGGTACGGGCCTCGGCTGCGGGAGCGAAGCTCCGGGCTCTTTTGTGTCGGGGTCCAGGGAGTCGGACTAGGGAAGGGAGGAAGGGAGGTGCTGGCAGAGGGTTCCCCGGCGCCGGGCCAGCTTCCCGCGTTTCCCCTCCCGGGGAGCCTAGGCCTGCCCCGAGGGAGCGGGGAGAGGGTGCGGCGAGCCCCTCGGCGCTGTGTGGCCGCTCGCCTCTCGGGTGGAAAACCCGGGGGCTCGAGGGCGGGCTGGGATGCTACACAGAGGAGGGGCAGGAGGCCAGGTCTCAGAGCTTCACGTCCCTTCTTTGCTTATATTTTCCCCCTTCTCATCCTCCAGGATGGCATCCGCACCGGTGGGAGATGCCCTCGAGGGGCCCAGCGCCAAAGCTTCCAAGGCCGAGTCGGGAGGACCCGGCGCCGCGGGGCCGGGGCACTGGGCGGTCCTCGCCGCGCGTCGCTCGGTCCTGGGCCCGTTCTGGGGAGCGCACGGGGCTTTGAGATTCTGCGGAGGAGAGGCTTCGGCGGCTGGAAAAGCTCAAGAAGCAAGCACCCAGGGGGAAGCGGCTTCTCTGAGGCGGAGGGCAGGCTTGGGAGCTGGGTGGGGGGTCCCGGCCCGGGGACAGGACCCGAGAAGGTGGCTAACGGACCGGGATCCGTCCCTGGCTACAAAGTGAGGTTTGGGGCCTGGAGGAGATCACCCCTTCCCGGAGCTGCTGGAGGCCCGGCCAGTGCGATGAGGCTTAGGGTTTTGTTTTCCAGCCTGGGGTGGGGGCGGGCGGCAGCGGAGGGTATTCTCCACCCTGGGTTGTAGCTCGGGGAGAAAGTCCAGGGACAAACCGGGCGCCGCCTCTCCTCCGAGGCTCCTTTAGACGCGGAGCCGGGTACCTGCCGGCTGCTCCTCTCCGGTGACAAGCCCAGACGCGGACGCTGGGGGCCCCCACACCTGAAAAACACCATGGGGACCCTCCCCAGATTCCCTTTAAAATAAAAATGACATTAATCCAAAATTCGGATAACACTAAATCCCGAATAGTGCCCTAAAAATAACACTAACGTTCGGATTGTTTTTTTTTTTTTTTTTCATAGCGACTCCATGGTTGCTTTTTAAGTCAAAGCAAACGTGTGGGCGCCTCAGCCCTCCCGCTCGGGGCTCTCCAGGCCTCTGTCGGACACATCCGCAGATCTGTCCCGGGACTGTCTCCTGGCCCGGCAGCCTCGGTGGCACCTGCACTTCCGTCTGCACTTCCACCTCCTTCTAGGCCCAGATCAATCCCCATCCTAAGATATTCTTTGTGTTTCTAATTCTCTCCTCCCCCCTTTTTTTCTTTTCACGGAAACATCGGGCTTAGGGAGCTGGTAGCCACTGCCTCGCCCAGGTCTCTGGAGTTACATCCCAAGGCAAACGGGCCTTCGGCCACTCAAGCCTAAAGCGCCGAAGCCAGTGCGAGCACCTAGCCGCAACA
The DNA here is from genome assembly GCA_006408695.1 of Aepyceros melampus. Taxonomy (NCBI): domain Eukaryota; kingdom Metazoa; phylum Chordata; class Mammalia; order Artiodactyla; family Bovidae; genus Aepyceros; species Aepyceros melampus. The sequence continues at coordinate 93,117 of SJXQ01001966.1, forward strand.
CTTTCACCCGAGGCTGGGAGCCCGGGTACCGCCGCGGCAAGCTTAACCCCGGGCGACTTTGTGGAGGTGCACAGATGGGACACGCCTCAGGCCGGCGCCCTCCGAGCTGCTGATGGATCGGCTCATTTCCCGACTTGATGGGCCGGAACCTGGGGTGGCGGGGCTGGCGTGGGCGAGGGGTGGCCGCAGAGGTGTGTGCCATACACATCTCAGAGAAAGCTCCCAAATACGCTCCCTCCCACAACGCGAAGCTCTCTCTCCTCTAGTTTTCGGCTCGGCGCACGGGTCCGAGGCCCTGATCCCGAGACCCGCGGGGCCGTGAGCGCGGGCGGCGGTCAGAGTCCCGGGCGGCCCCTCCTCTCCGTGGGCCTCTGCGTCGCCTGCACCGCGCCGGCCGCATCCTTGTCCGCGAGACTGCAGAGAACAGGACGCGGTCTCCAAGCACCCAGCAAGGGCCCTGGCTGGGGGCACAGGTCAAAGCCGCAGTGTAGCCGGGGTGGAGGACGTCTAAGCTCTGTCTCTGGCAACCTTGGACGCGGTTGACCACTGCTCACTTCTGGGAAGGTCAGACCCTCCAGCAATGCCAGCAAGGCTGCGGGCCCCTGAGGGGGGCAAGGTTGCAGGTCCCTGTTCTAGTCCCTTGCCCTCAATTCAGAACGGAGTGGGAAGGAGGTGAGAAACCCAGTGGGGAGCCAGAGCTCAGGTAAGAAGGCAGCTGACCTGAGGAGGATCCCTCGGGGGTTCCTGTTTCCAGGTCATCACTGTGGATTCCCTTTCAGCTTCCCGGAATCTCCTGAACTTCCTCCAGGTCTCCTGAACTCCAACTCTGCTTGCTTGCTTTTACCCTAGGCTGGACTTTGGAAAGGGATCAGCCTGGGGCCGCAAGGAATCTCTAACCTTGGTGTGCAGCTGGGCAAAATATCCTGCCTGCTCCTCCACCGCCTGCTGGGGGAGTAGACACTCTTAGGGAGCCAGGAACGCCGCACAAGGGTCAGGGCGGCTAGACAGTGCGCTGCCTAAAGCGAGGTCCACGGGCCAGTAGTATCACCTCCATTCTGCAGCATCACCCTCGCTACTGCAGTGCTTCAGGCCCCACCCAGCCCTCCTGTATCAGAAGCTGCATTGAAGATGGTGGTCCTGGGAACTTACATCTCAGGTGGAGAAGCCTAACTTATAGAACCTCAGTTTAGCCACAACCCACACCTTCCACCTCGTGTCTCCCAGTTGGATTGCCACCATCTGTCAAATGGTGTCCTGCGGAGCTCTTAAAGCACCCACTGCAGACCAGTGAATTTTGAGTTTCTAAGTCTGGAGAAGGCAATGGCACCCCAGTCCAGTACTCTTGCCTGGAAAATCCCATGGACGGAGGAGCCTGGTGGGCTGCAGTCTATGGGGTCGCTAAGACTCAGAAACGACTGAGCGTCTTCACTTTCACTTTTCACTTTCCTGCATTGGAGAAGGAAATGGCAACCCACTCCAGTATTCTTCCCTGGAGAATCCCAGGGACGGGGGAGCCTGGTGGGCTGCCGTCTCTGGGGTCGCACAGAGTCGGACACGACTGAAGCGACTTAGCAGCAGCAGCAGCAGCAGCAAGTGGTAGAGTCCAGGCAGGAATGTGGTTTTAAGTGTCCCCAGATGATTTTAACAGCAGTCAGGAATAACTGTCATGGAAATACCCATTTAACAGACTAGCTAAGGTAGGTCTGGGATCTGTACAAGACGGTAAGGAAATGGTTTAAGGCCCCTGGGCTCTGTGTCCTGATGCACTCTAGCTCGGTAGGTGTGGTCTTGAGACAGGTAATTAATTTTGCTGTGCCTCAATTTCCTCACTTGTGAAGTGGAATTAAAGTTGTCTACCACAAAGGAAGTAGTGTGATTTTAGAATCAAATGTTAGAATCATACTCAATAGATACTCACATATAAGGCCCAGTCCCTCAATTTCGTTTTAACTCAAAATGGCAGAACGCCCGTTTATCTCACTCCTCTCCCTGCCTGCCACGAGCAGTCCTCTTCTATGGCACAATGCCTTGGTTTTGCTTCAGTATTTATATCTATTTTCAACATTTTCAACGTGAAAACTTTATTTTGAATTGCTTAACAACGTGGTAAACCTATCCCTTTGCAGACATTGATTTTGCTGGTTCCAGTCATTTTATTCCTATTCCTTTGGCTTTAGAAGCACCAGTGAATGTGCTTCTAGCTCTGTGTCTGGACAGGAGAATCGCAGAATTCAGATACCCTGAGGGCTTGTTAAAATACCCTGAGAGAAAGGGCCCGCCCAGAGATGCTGCATCTGTAGGCTTGGAAAGCAGCAGAGTAATTGTGTATCTGAACAGCCCCCGAGTCATGTGGATGCTTCTGGTCAAAGGGGACCACGCTTTGAGAACCATAGTAACGGTCTCAGATCATCGTAGAAATCTCAACTGCAGCACTGTCGGATAGGAATATAAGGCAAATCACAATTGTAATTTTAAATATCCTGGTAGCCACATTTTATTTATTTTTGTATATTTATTTTTATTTAAGTGTTTTTAACATACAACATGGTACAAATTTAAGAGTTACAGCAAGTTAACTTGATAATTTGTATATTGTAATGTGATTGCCATTGTATTGATAGGTACCTCTATCATGTCACATAATTATATATATATATTTTTTGGTGGGAATAGTTTCTTTGCAGTTTGATGATTATAGTACAATATTCTATTCTATTCTTGGTGCTGCTTAGTCACTAAGTCATATCCGACTCTTTTGGACCCCGTGGACTGTAGCCTCTGCCAGATTCTTCTGTCCATGGGATTTTCCAGGCAAGAATCCTGAAGTGGGTTGCCATTTCCTTTTCCAGGGGATCTTCCCCACCCAGGGAGCCAACCCATGTCTCCTGCGTTGTCAGACAGATTCTTTACCACTGGCCACCAAGGAAGCCCTTTGCTGTCTGTATTTACTGTATATTCCATTAGATCTCCAAGATTTATTTACCTAACAATTATAAGCCTGTGCCCTTAAAAAAAACTTTCCGATCCCCCAGCCTCTGGTAACACCACTTTACGCTCTGTTTTAGTGAGTTTGGTACACATTTTAAAAAGAAAAAGAAATGGGTCAAATTCGTTTTACTAATATATTAAACCTAATATATTCAACATAGGAATGTTTTAACATTTAGTCAGTAACTAATAAAGGTAAGCTATCTAACAGTTTGTACTCAATGTAAGTAGTGCATTTTGTAATTTTGTATTAAATCTCTGAAGTGCGGTTTTCTTTTCAAGCTGAGGGTATGTGTGTCTCTCAGCCCAGGAGAGGTGATGGCCAGCAAGGGTGTAAAGGAAAAGGAGGGGCAGGCACCATGAGGGGAGGTTTTCTACACAGAAGGAATAGCATCAGGGCTGAGGGATATGAGTATGAAAAGTTAGTAGAACTGAAGGGTTTTCCCTGTGGATAAAGTCTATTGGGTCTGAAGCTGTGATTCTCGACGCTCTGGTTCTTGGGCGTGTGTCAGGATCACCTTGGCAAAGGGACAGAGGACGCAGTCGGTCTGGGCGGCAGCGAGAGAATGTGCCTTTCTACCCGGTTCCCAGGTAGTCCGATGCTGCAGGTGTGGATGAACATGGATGGTTAGAGAGGAGATCAACATTCAGCTTGCGTGCTATGCTATGCTCTGTCTTGGAGAGATGACTTCCGCTGACACCAGGCATAGAGGTGATTAGGAGATGGGGAGAGGACAGTGAGGGCCTTTTAATTTCCTGGACAGAGATTTCTCAGATGTGAATGAAAATAGGGTATAAAATTTTACATAGCTACATGAGTGCAGGGGAAAGCAAGTGTCTTTTCTGTCTAAGGTTGCTCTCTCTCTCTGTAGATGAAGTGTTCTCTCACCCTTGTCCTAGGAAGAGGCCAGCAAGGGGTTAAATGTGATTTTGACAAAGGCCAAGGAGTTTAAAAAGTGAACATTTTGAGAACTAACTGAGAGTTAGGGAACTGTTTTAAAGGCTGATTTAGAATCACAGGGTCCTGAGAGAATAGCAGTGACTCACGTACATCACCATGTGTGAAACAGATGACCAGTGCATGAAGCAGGGCACCCAAAGCTGGGGCTCGGGGACAACCTCCGGGTGGCGTGGAGAGGGAGCTGGCACACATGCACACCCGTGGCTGATTCATGTCAGTGTATGGCAAAAACTACCACAATATTGTAACGTAATTAGCCTCCAATTAAAAAAAAAAGAATCACAGGGTCACATATCTGCAGAGGAGAATTTCTCAAGTCAAATTGTTGTTCCCATGAGGAAACTGAGGCATGTAAGGATGAAGAGCTGGGATAAACTCCCCTGCTTCCGGCATTTATATCCCCATCCACAAAGGTGAAACCAAAGCCTTGGAACTGTTACCAAGTCCAAGCTTGAACTCACTCATGAGAAGTCAATAACTCTGAGAGATGAGTTGTTGGGACAAGGAATAATAGCAACTTCATTTGGAAAACTGGCAGACTGAGAATCTGGTGGACTCGTATCCCACAGGGCTTCCCTGGTGGCTCAGATGGCAAAGAATCTGCCTGCAGTGTGGGAGACCCAGGTTCGATCCTTGGGAAGTTCCCCTGGAGAAGGGAACGGCAATCCACTCCAGTGTTCTTGCCTGGCAAACCTCATAGACAGAGGAGGCTGGTGGGGTACAGTCCATGGGGTGGCAAAGAGTCAGACATGACTGGCCAACTAACATTTTCACTTTCAATGTCCCAGAGAACCGTTGTGTCTGGGTTTGGACACCAGTTTCTTTTATAGAACAGAGGGGAAGTGAGGAGCTAAAGTGAAAAAGCAAGAAATTGTTGCGAGTATTTCCCAGTTCTGCCTGGCTTCAGGAGGAGGTGTGTGCATTCTTCTCTCCAGGATCCTCTGTGCATGGCTGAGATTTCCAGTTTGTCCTACCTGGTAACCTACCTGTAACTTGGACTTGCCTAGCCAGCGTGGCAATTGCATAAACCAATTCTTTGCAGTAGATCTCTTAATATATATCTCTTGCCAGTTCTGCTTCTCTGGTTGAAACCTAACTCATGCTTGGGGTTATTCGTGATTTCCAAGTTGCCAAATCCAACAGCAAATCCTTAGGTCCCACCTGAGCTGTCAGCAGAATTTGACGCACTGAGCTCTTCCTCCTCTTGGAGGCACTTTGTTCACTGGCTTTCTGGTGGTTCTAATGGATCACTGGTTACCGCCCAGTTCCATGCTGCGCTTCCTCTTCATCTTATTCTTTTTTTTTATTTTAAATCTAGGTAACATTGGTCTAGAACATTATGTATTCTTCACATGTACAATATTATATTCCTGCATAATCATAGTTTTATACATACTACAGCATTGTTGATGTTCAGTTGCTAAGTCATGTCTGACTCATTGCAACCCCATGGATTGTAGCCCACCAGGATCCTCCGTGCATGGAATTTCCCAGGCAAGAATACTGGGGTGGGTTGCCATTTCCTTCTTCGGGGGGCCTTCCCAACCCAGGGACTGAACCCACGCCTCCTGCATCGGCAGGCGGATTTTTTATCACTGAGTCACCTGGGAAGCCCACATGTGCTCATCACTAAAAATCCAGTTTCAACCCAGCATCACACAGTGGCTCCCTTTCCCCGCTTTCCCCCTTCTCCCTTTCTGGTAACCCCTGCTCTGTTCTCTGTATCTGTATGTTTGCTTTTGCTTGGTTCATTATTTTGTTTTGATTGTTTGTTCAATAGTGTTTTGTATGTTTCCCACATATGCATGAAATTATATGGTATTTGTCTTTCTCTGTCTGACTTATTTCATTTAGTACAGTATCCTCAAGGTCCATCCATATTGTCACAAATGGCAAGATATTATCTTTTTTAATGTCTGAGTAGTAGTATCCTAACTCATAAAAGTTGCAATGCCCAGTCCTCAAATGCCTTCTCTTCTCTTTCTGCACTCAGCTGGTTAAGTTATTCAGTCTTGTTTCCTTAAATCTAATCATATGTTGATTATCCCAAATGTTTATCTCAAATAATATCTCCACTTATAATATAAAGATATTACATAATATAAAGATATTGCCAACTTAACATGGCTGCGGTTATTAATGTTATGCATCAGCTTGGCTGGGCTGTGGGCCCAGATATTTGGTCAAGCATAGGTTAGATCTCACTGTGGAGGCATCTTTTAAAATGTGGTCAGCATGTACATGAGCAGACTTTGAGTAAAGCGGATTACCATTCATCACGTGGGTGGTCCTCATCCAATCAGTTGAGGCCCTTGTGAAAAAAGACTGAGGTTCCCCCAGGGTAGGAGGCTTCTGCCCCCAGATGGCCTTCAGACCTGTGCAGCAAAATCAGCTCTCCTTTAGCTTCCCCTCCTGCCAGCCTGCTCTGCAGACTTGCCAGGATCCGTAATTACATGCACCAATTCCTTAAAATAAATCTTCCTCTATACATACTTGTTGGTTCAGTTTCTCATTGGGCAACCTTGAGGTGCAATGCAATGTCCTAAACCGGACTTCTAATTCTTCCCCTGCCTCTGCCTCCCCAAACCCTGCTTCTTCCCAGCACTTACAGTGAGCAGCATATTCAGGTGTTTAGACCAGAAGCTTTTGGACTCCCCGCTGGCGCCTCCCCTTCCTTACATCTTATTCATCAGAAAATCCTGCCGGCTCTCCCCTTGGACAAGATCAATGGTCTGACCACTTCACTGAATCTTCACGGCTCCCTCCCTGGCTGGGTTCACCTCATCTAGTTTAAACACTTCCTAGCGAGTCCTTTGTTTCTCCCTTGGCCCTCCCTTCAAGTGGGATCAAGAGTGATGGGACAGTGTGGGTAGAAACGTGTAACTCCCTCCTGTTTCATTCAGATGAAAAAGCTAGGCCGATATGGTGCTCTGTGATGTGGCCGCTGTTCCTTCTCCTACAAGCCCTCACCCCCTTTCACCCTGCTCACAATCTGGGCATGCTCCCTTCTCAGACCCTTGGTGCTTGCTGACGCCTCTGGGGGAATGCTCATTATAAGGACTCAGTTTGACTCCAAAAGGTGGAAAACCCCAAATGACTGTGGCTTAAAAAGAGATCAGGTAAAAGGTTTTGAAAAGCCCTGAAAAATTTGTGAATTTTGAGTATGAAGCTGCTACTTTTCAAGAAAGAAAATATCATAGTGACCAGAATAAATTCCTTACTTCCAAGTTGTTTACCAGCCCCTCTGGAGACCCTGTTAAGTATAAAGCCCCCTTCTGACGCGGAACATGGGCTATAAAAAAGGTGATGACAGATAAAAATGTTTGGAAAAATATGACCATATCTGTCTACAGTATGTCTAGCTACTTATTCATCATGTGAATACACACACACACACACACACACACGAGTAATAAGATTCCATTCTCAACAACAAAGTAGAGTGGTTTCTGAGAACGAGCATTCCCTGGTTGCCCAGTGGTTAGGACTCAGGGCATGGGTTCAGTCCCCGGCTGGAGGACTGAGGTCCTGCAAGCTGTGCAGCGTGGCCAGAGAGAACTGGAGACAGAGGACTATGTCTAGCTGACAAGCTGCACTCCATATTTCCTCTTTGCCCCCAGATCCTCTTTCACCTCTCCACCTTCCCATCCCTAGGAGACTGACCTCTGCATTCTACATCGCTAGACACTTGCTCACTGGCTTACAGGTAGATTTGGCCAGAGAAAGGATCTAAAAGGGTGGGGGGTGTGGGAGGAAAAAACAAGACACCAGTGTATTTCTCTCCAAGAAAAGTCCAAGGGCTGCAGCTCCAGGCCTGGTAGGCTGTTGGATGGTCTCAGAGACTCAAGCGTCTCCAAACATCTACCAGCCTCCATTCTAGTGACTCCTCATAGTCCAGTTGATAAGAAGGAGAAAAGTCAGGAAGAAATGTCAAGGTCAAAGGACAAACAACTGTTGCCTTTTAAGAAATGTCACTAAAGCGTCCACCAGACCCCTGATGTTTCATTGCTCAAGATGTAATCAAGTGGTCCTGCCTTACTACAAGGGAGCCTGGGAAATGCAGTATTTACTCTGGGAGCCACGCACCTGCTGAAGTTCTATTCCTGAAGAAGATGAGCAGAAGAACATTATTAGAAAGAATGCCAGCAGGCTCCACCTCAGATTCTATTACAGAGATGCCCACTGTGGCATGGGCGGACTGGAAGAACGTAGAATAGGAGAGACAGTGTGGCCACTCACCTAGACCAGACCACAGTGATGTGACCACTCCCCTAGAGCCACACATCCTGGAACGTGAAGTCAAGTGGGCCCTAGGAAGCACCACAAGTTCATTTCACAATGAACAAAGCAAGTGGAGGTGATAGAACTCCAGTTGAGCTATTTCAAATCCTGAAAGATGATGCTCTGAAAGTGCTGCACTCAATATGCCAGCAAATTTGGAAAGCTCAGTAGTGGCCACAGAACTGGAAAAGGTCAGTTTTCATTCCAATTCCAAAGAAAGGCAATGCCAAAGAATGTTCAAACTACCGCACAATTGCACTCATCTCACATGCTAGCAAAGTAATGCTCAAAATTCTCCAAGCCAGGCCTCAACAGTACATGAACTGTGAACTACCAGATGTTCAAGCTGGATTTAGAAAAGGCAGAGGCACCAGACATCAAATTGACGTCTGTTGGATCATCGAAAAAGCAAGAGAGTTCCAGAAAAACATCTATTCTGCTTTATTGACTACTCCAAAGCCTTTGTGTCAGTTCAGTTCGGTTCAGTTCAGTCACTCAGTCGTATCCGACTCTTTGCAACCCCATGAACTGCAGCATGCCAGGCCTCCCTGTCCATCACCAACTCCCAGAGTTCACTCAGACTCATGTCCATGAGATGCCATCCAGCCATCTCATACTCTGTCGTCCCCTTCTCCTCCTGCCCCCAATCGTTCCCAGCATCAGAGTCTTTTCCAATGAGTCAACTGTTCGCATGAGGTGGTCAAAGTACTGGAATTTCAGCTTCAGCATCATTCCCTCCAAAGAAATCCCAGGGCTGATCTCCTTCAGAATGGACTGATTGGATCTCCTGCAGTTCAAAGGGCTCTCAACAGTCTTCCCAATACCACAGTTCAAAAGCATCAATTCTAATGTGCTCAGCTTTCTTCACAGTCCAACTCTCACATCCATACCTGACCACTGGGTGTGGATCACCACAAACTGTGGAAAATTCTTAAAAAGTTGAGAATATCTGACCACCTGACCTGCCTCCTGAGATATCTGTATGCAGATCAAGAAGCAGCAGTTAGAACTGGACATGGAACAACAGACTGGTTCCAAATTGGGAAAGGAGTACGTCAAGGCTGTATATTGTCACCCTGCTTATTTAACTTCTATGCAGAGTACATCATGAGAAACGCTGGGCTGGAGGAAGCACAAGCTGGAATCAAGATTGCCAGGAGAAATATCAATAACCTCAGATATGCAGATGACACCACCCTATGGCAGAAAGTGAAGAGAAACTAAAGAGCCCTTGAAAGTTAAAGAGGAGAGTGAAAAAATTGGCTTAAAACTCAACATTCAAAAAACTAAGATCATGGCATCCAGTCTCATCACTTCATGGAAAATAGATGGAGAAACAATAGAAACAGTGACAGATTTTACTTTCTTGGGCTGCAAAATCACTGCAGACGGTGACTGTAGCCATGAAATTAAAAGACACTTGCTCCTTGGAAGAAAAGCTATGACCAACCTAGGCAGCATATTAAAAAGCAGAGACATTACTTTGCCAACAAAGGTCCATCTAGTCAAGGCTATGGTTTTTCCAGTGGTCATGTATGGATGTGAGAGTTGGACTATAAAGAAAGCTGAGCACTGAAGAATTGATGCTTTTGAACTGTGGTGTTGGAGAAGCCTCTTGAGAGTACCTTGGACTGCAAGGAGATCCAACCTGTCTATCCTATAGGAACTTAGTCCTGAATATTCACTGGAAGGACTGATGCTGAAGCTGAAACTCCAATACTTTGGCCACATAATGCAAAGAGCTGATTCATTGGAAAAGACTGTGCTGCTGGGAAAAATTGAAGGCAGGAGGAAAAGGGGATGACAGAGAATGAGATGGCTGGATGACATCACTGACTCAAGGACATGAGTTTCTGTAAGCTCCGGGAGTTGGTGATGGACAGGGAGGCCTGGTGTGCTGTAGTCCATGGGGTCCCAAAGAGTCGGACATGACTGAGTGACTGAACCAAAATGAGGAGATATAGGGACACTGGGAATACCGTTTCTAAAGATGGTTGTCAAAAATTCCTCCCATATTTGAACATTTATATTCTTTTTCCAATCAAGAGGCAGATCTGTCTTCTTTTCCCCTGAGCCTGTGCTACCCTCGTGACTTGCTTTGATCAATGAATGTAGTGAAAGTCATGATGTGTGTTTTGGCTTAGGCTTTAAGAATACTGGCAGCTTCGTTTGATGTTCTCTGAGATTCAGCTGCCCGAAAAGAAGCTTGAACTTGGCCACTAAGTGTTGAGAGACCATGGAGGGAGAGGACGAGACAGCCATCCTGGCTGAGGCACCAGACTTGAGAGCAAAGCATGCTGGACATTTCAGCCCTAGTTGGTACAACCCAGCCAGTACCAAATGGAGCAGAAGAACAGCCCAGCTGTTCACTAAAAATCACGGGAAATAATACATTGTTGTTGCTTCAAGCATTGTTTTGGGATGATTTGTTATGCAACCATAGGTTAATAGCAGGGAAGGATTATAGTCTTGAGGAAAAAAGTTGTTTTTTATTTTAAGGCAGAGGGAAGAATTAGAGGATTTCACATAGATGAGTTACATGATCTGATTTATACTTCAAGAGGGTCACTCTGCTAATTGTGGACAAAGGGCTTGGGGCCTCAAGAGTGAATGGAAATGAAACAGGAGGCTGACAGTTGTTAAAATGAGAGGTGACAGTGGCTGCCGCCAGGCTGATATTTCCAGTAGTGCTGAGTAGTTCCAGTCTAGAAACAGCTTGGAGGAAGAGCCAATGCTACCTATTGATTAGACCAAGGCGATAAAAAAAAGAGTAGTCATGAATTATTCTCAGAATTTTAACCTGAGCTTGGGGATATGGAAATACCTTCAGTAACTGAAATGTTAAAGAACAGATTTAAAAAAGATGCGGATTCTGCTTTTTAAATTAATTTATTTAATTGGAGGCGAATTACTTTACAATATTGCCGTGGTTTTGCCATACACTGATACGAATCAGCCACAATTGTCCCCAATCTGAACCCCCTCCCACCTCCCTCCCCACCCCATCCCATTCTTAACCATCTAAGTTTGAAATGCCTGCTATATACTCAAAAACAGCCTTAAGTGGGGATCAGTAAGAACTCCTGGGCATGTGCATTTGTGAGTCTGATTACTAGGATTCTTTTTGCTCCTTCAGTTGTCGGGGGAGGGGGCTATGTTGCTTTGCCCCACCTTTGTGCAAGGTCCACTTTCTCATACAAATGCAAAATAGTAGTGAACCCAAGTATGAGGCTTTCACACTAAAAAGTAAATTTAGAAAAGCACATTGTCCTTGAGATGGTCTCGTGGCTCTCAGCACCTGGCATGCCCAAGCCGTGGGCCTGGGATGATTAATGGACGAGACTGTTCCTGGCACACTTACGGGCTGTCTCTTCCGTTATAGAACCTTTGAAATCTGGAGGACTGGCTGGATTCCATTCCAACCGTTCACACTGTCATCTTCTGTATTCTTTTTAAATCATAAGACAAAACAGCACCCCCCACCCCCGACAACCTATGCCTAAGAGATTTCTTATTACCAAAGTACAGTGCTTATTATAGCTTCTGTATGTATACCTGTCCTATTTTTTTGTCCTATTTTTTAACATATTCGAGATGAGATGCAGGGCTGATTAGCTTTCTCTGGTTTGGGTGATCGATGTTAATCATTCAAGAGTAACGTGTTGTAGGCTATTCGTGACTTTCGTGGTTATCATTGTCAGTTACGTTTCTCAGCCATAGCTTCTATACTAGAATACAGACAGTGAAAGAGAAAAGAGAAAGCAAAACCTTAATGGTTTTTCTTAACTAATCCATTAAGCAAAGGTCAAGACTCATCTTTTTGCATGATGTTAGGATGTTTTGTCTCAGAGTGAAGTTGCGACACATACATGGACATGTGGCAACTCTGGCAGCTGGAAGTACCATCTCTTCATTTCTTAAAATGAAAACGTGTCTAATCAGAATGCCCTCCTCCAGTCCTACAAACTCACCAAGGTTTAAGTGTCCCCATTGATTCTCCTGTGGTCCCCTGCAGCTTAGGACATGTGGCAGTCATGCTTCCTGCCTCAGGGATCTGTGGCTTTTTCCTAAGGGCTTTCTCTGGCCCCTGGAACTTGTTCAGCCTACAAAGGACAGGCTGGAAGGGTGAGGAAATACTGACCTTAGGAACTAGTCTCCAGGTTCGATGCATGAGACAGGGCACTGGGATGACCCTGAGGGATGGGGTGGGGAGGGAGGTGGGAGGGGCGTTCAGGATGGGGACACGTGCACGCATGGCTGATTCATGTCAATGTAGGGCAAAACCACCGCATTATTTAATTAGCCTCCAATTAAAATAAATTTAAAAAAATAAAAACAAAGGTAGTAAAAACTCAAAACAAACAAACAAACAAACAAACCTACTCTCACCCAGCAAGAGGAGAAAGCTGAAGGTGAGTAGCCCTTGTCTTCACATTGCAGGGACAGTTCCGGGGGAAGCGGGGCAGTCTCCATCGCAGAGTCCCTGGCTGGGGGGAGCTCCAGGCGCCCACAGCAGTTAACAGAGCTGTTATCACAGCCTTAGTGGCCTGTCCACCCCCACCCCAAGCTCTCACCGTGTTTCCTGGATCACATCTCAAGCAGAATACTTCACCCAAATTCTTGTTGGAGGCTCTGCTTTTTTTTTTAAATTTGGCTGACTCGGGTCTTAGGTGAGTCATGAAGGATCTTTCGCTGTGGTGTTCAGACTAGCTGTGGGGCATGGGGGCTGAGTGGTCGTGGCGCATCGGCTTAGTTTCTCCGTGGGATGTGGGATCTCAGTTTCCCGACCGGGGATGGAAGCCGCGTCCCCTGCATCGCAAAGCAGACTTGTAACCACCGGACCACAAGGGAAGCCCCAGGTCTCCTCTTTGAAGAACGCACATCAGCACATCCAGCATCAGTTAGTGCCACCTTGGCCTGCTTTCGGATCAAACAGAGACACAGGGAGGGCTGGCGGGCAGGAGAGGCGCCCACCGCTCCGCCCCGCGCTCAGCAGCCGGTCTCGGCCCGCGGGGACCGGGCTCCAGGTCCAAGGCGGTCTTCTTTCGAGGCTGCTCCTTTCCGTCTAGAAAGGCTTGCAAAGCAGTTGGGCAGCCCTCTTACCTGAGGTTCTGCTACTGCACGGACCCTGGGTTCCTGAAAGCCTGTTCTTTCAGGGCTCCAAGTGCCCTTTATTTCTTCTCTCCTCCAAAATGTAGACAGATTGGTTTTTACCCCTCTGCTCCTCCCCTCTGGGGGACCTCCACCCCCTTTCCCTTGAGGGCTGGCAAACTCTCTGTCAAGGAGACAAGGGTAACTATTGTACACTTGGTGGGGTGTGCAGTTTCTGTTTTACACTGCTGTTGCCTGTAGCACAAGAGCAGCCACAGGTCACACACAAATTGACACGTATGGCTGCTTTCCAATACAACTTATGCATGGACATGGAAATTTGAATTTCATGTAATTTTTACAAGTCAAAAATTATTTTCTTTCATTTCCTCCCCCAACACCTTAGAAATATAAAAGCAGTCTTAGCTTTTATATCCAAAATCAGGTAGCATACTGCATTTGGCCAATGTAGTATAGTTTTCTAGTTTGTAGGCTAGACTTTCAAAAGAAAAATCCTGTTTAGATTTTTCAATGCAGCTGAATTCTTTTTTGATTGGTATTATTTGAATTAAATCTAATTAATGTTAGGAATGCACTGGGTTTCTTGGATTTATCAAGTTTAATTTTGATGTATTATCAACAAATATATCCTTCTAGGGCAGGGATAATATCCTTTGCATTTTTCCCATAGCACCTCATGTGGTTGCATATATAAATTAATTTATAGTAGCACCAGAACAGAAAGCCTATTATTTGTTTTTTATTGTGCTATGCACTATGCTGTGGGACTCAGTCAATCATTTTCTCATTTGAAGGAAAAGATGATAAAACCCACATAATAGGTTGCCATGACGATTAAATGACATTATGTCTGTGACAGTGCTTTGTTAATTGTAATTGTAAAATGTCAGGTGGTATTGTGATCATGGCTTTCAGGTATAAAGATGATCTTTGTTATGGGGTGGTGGTTCAGTAAGGAAGAGGAATTTGGAGACTGGGAAATAAATGTATTTTATTCCTTCCATTGTGTAGCTTTGTGACCCTGGATTCAATAATGTCACCATCTGTACAATGGTGATAATATTCCTGATTTGCCTGTAACATATGAGAAAGATTGCTAAATACTATAAACATAAGATTCAACTTTACCATTTGGTCTCAGACCCCTTTACACTATTACATTTTTAAGAAACTCAAAGAACTTTTATTTATGTGAATTAAATGTCAATATTACAATATTAGAAATGGAAACAGGAAATTCAAAAGTAATAAACCCATCATATGTTAAGATATAACTAATATATTATTCAAATAGAATATTTTAATAAAAATAACTTTTATAAATAAGGTGGGAAGAGTGACATTGTTTAATGTTGCAAATCTAATGTCTGATTTCCTAAAGTCATCTGAGGCATCTTTTTCTTCATTCAGTCCGTTGTGATTTGCTGTTTTCACTGGAGTATATGAGAAAGTTTGGCTTCCAGCAGATGGGTTCGACACAAGATGATCTGGCAGACACTCTGAAAGGCTCTTGGGAACACACTGGCCCACAAAGACGTCCTTGGTGTGCGCTTTAAGCACTAGTTCTGGAGACAACGCCCATCATTCCAGAAGGCTCTGGAGACAACGCCCATCATTCCAGAAGGCTCTGGAGACAACGCCCATCATTCCAGAAGGCTCCTGCAGAGGGAGCTGACCTTCAGGGTTAGGAGTCTCTCTTCTTGACTGTCATATACAAGGAGTCAAAAGGTAAGCACTTTTGTGTGTTCCACTGAGCATTGGAAATGCCATATTTTATTGATCCATCATATCACCGTGCATTTGAACTGTCTCTAGTGTTTTTACTACTATGAGTGAAAACATAGCTTTTGGTGAACACATGTACTCATTTCTCTTGGGGTGGAATCACTGAAACATAAGATGAGCAGGAGGATGTTTATCCAAACAGATATTCAACTCATACAAACTATTTTTACTTGTTTAATTTTATTTCAGTGTATGTCATTTAACATATATTAGTTTTTCCTATTAAAACATAATTTCCTATTAAAATATAAGACGAATCATTAGAAAAGGCCTGGGAAAAGACTGGAATGCTGGGAAAGATTGATGGCAAAAGGAGAAGAGGAAGACAAAGGATGAGATGGTTAGATAGTGTCACTGACTCAGTGCACATGAATCTGAGCAAATTCTGGGAGACAGTGAAGGACATGGAATCCTGGCATGCTGCAGTCCATGGGATTGCAAAGAATCTGACGCAACTTAGTGAATGAACAACAACATACTTCTATATTTTTCTTTTTAAAATGTTACTTTAAAAATCCATGTAGCTTTCCAATATTATACACTTGCATTGTTGGACTACTAAATAAAAAACCTCTTCTTTTATTTTACATGATTGGACAAAGTGATGTAGTAAAGTAATCCCCCATTTACCTGAATGTTTTCCAATTTTCTGGAAACTTTAGGATCTATAACTCAAACAAAGTAATTAAAAACAGCTAATGACTATTAGTAGCTAAGGCTGTTACATGAAATAATTTTATTTACCAAAAAGCCCAAAGGAAGGAGAAAGGTTTAAAAACAAGCAACAAAAAATGAGAAAAAAAAAGTCTATTCTTATTTAATCTATCAATCATATCTAACTCTTTTGTGACCTCATGGACTATAGCCCACTAAGCTTCTCTGTCCATGGGATTTTCCAGGCAAGAATGCTGGTGTGGGTTGCCATTTCTTTCTCCAGGGGATCTTCCTGACCTCTGGATCAAAAATGTGTCTCCTGCTTGGCTGGTGAAGTCTTTACCACTGAGCCACCAGGAAAAAACAAAGGGGGAAGTAAAAGAAGAAGAGGTGTTTATCAAATGGCAAAGTTGAAAGTATAGCAAACAGAGCCTCAGAAGCTTACCAAAAAAAAAGTGGACCCTGACACAATGACATATAAGAGACAGCAAACATGGCAACCTAGTAGTTGGGATCATTCAGTGGAAGAGAAACCTCACACTAGTGATTCCAGGGACTGTTTTTTGTTTTTTTTTAATGTGTAGTCTTTGGGGTTATGGGATGACACTTATCATCTTCACACACTTAAGACTTGAACATATCAACTATTGCCACACAATAAACCAACTGAAAACTTGATGACTCAAAATAACACTCATTTATTAGGTTGGGAATAGGCAGATTCCTGAGTAGCTCAAACAGTAAAGAGTCTGCCTGCAATGTGGGAGACCAGTGTTCGATCCCTGGGTTGGGAAGATCCCTGGAGAAGGGCATGGCAACCCACTCCAGGATTCTCGCCTGAAGAATTCCACGGGTAGGGGAGCCTGGTGTACTATAGTCTATGGGATCTCAAAGAGTTGGACATGACTGAGCAAATTTCACTTTCACGTTACATTGGGTAAAAACCCTAACGAAACTTTTGGCTAACCCAATGCTTTTTCTGATGAGTTTGTAGGTTTGCCGAGTAGTTCTACTAGCTTGGGAGAGTTTTGGCTGGTCATCCATCAGTTGTTGGCTAGTAATCTGGGAGAGATGACTGAACTTCCTGCCACCACAGGGGTGAGCCTGTGCTTGTTCTCCTGGCAATGGCAGAGATCCAAAGGAAGAAACAAAAATATGCCTTTGCTTCGTCAAGTTTGCTGCCATCCCAAAGGCAAAGCAAATTACTTGACCAAGCCTAGAAACGGTGCAGCAGAGTGCTACCAAAGGACATGGGTACAGGAAGGCATGCAAAATTGGGGCCACTGATGCATTCCACCTATCTGTCATACTGGCACAGCCCAAAACTGCAGTCACAGATAATTAAAAATAATAGTATATATATATTACTGGTTAAAAACAAGCTGAGAGCACAGAGGACTATGGGGGCTCCTAATAAACATTTGATCAATGAATACAGTTAGTCAGTGCTGAGGAGGTGTTCACTGCAACCATCTGTGTGGTAGTCTAGGTATAGACAAGTTCATGATATAGCATTGTTGTCTACAGAGCTCAATATGCTCCCTCATGAGCCCCACTCGAGCACAAACACCAAGTTTTTCCTAAGGAAAAACAAAAGGTAGAATGTAAAAATGTGTGAGAATATTAAATATATAAATTGTATTTTGATGAACCAGTGTCACATTTCATCATTCAAGTTATATGATGTCAAAGTTCATAACCAAGGATCAAATTTTTTTTATCTCCCTTGTTATGCTTTTAGTACATTTGACTCACCTAAAGTTATTGGGTCAGGTTGTGAGTAAAAATTTTCCAAATTTTATCTTGGTGGAAACTTCAAAGAGTCTGAAAGTTCCAGGATGAAGTAGCTTGGAGACAATTTCTCGCCCGGAATTTCCAAGGAAGTAATGAGCTGAGAGGTGAGGAAGAGGCATTCATTGCTTTGTTTATTGAGTAAAGTACTACCACCTATTTTTTCTTTTAATGTAAAAGCAATGATGCTGCTATTTTTAACATCTCCCCACTCCCTTCCTAATATTTTTGCATTATTCTAACCTATGGAGCAGAACGTTTTACATGGTACGTTATTAAAGAAGATGGCTCATAAAAATTCACCCCAGAGGAGCTACTGAGGATTTATGATGACACTAAAGACGCAGTTATTAAAGTTGTGCTTGGGATTCTGTTAAATGCGAAGCATCGAGGGAAAGTTGTAGACAAGAGTGGTCTTCTACTAAACTGTCATGTGTGATGACAAAAGAGAAGCTATTGAGGGCTTGGAATGAGCCATCTCTAAGAGAATCAGAGATGCCTCAAAATTAAAATAATTCAGTTTTCCCTTTTCACAATCACACCTGACGGAATCATACTGCCTGTTAGCCATGATGATAGTTCTATTGTTTTGAAAAAATACTAACAATAACAATTGAGGAAAACTGTTTTTCTTGAAGTTAGGAAATAAATTTACTTTAGCATTTCATTCAAAACACTGCATAAGAGGCCACACATTCTGTGTCACAGAAAACCACTTAAATGGTCATTTGATAGTTGACTACTTGTTCTTTGCAAAGCAAATAAACAAAATTATTTGTTTATTCTGAAAAGAAACTAGTCTGAGCTGGTGGAAAAGTCATATGCTTAAATAACTTTTAAAAATATAAATGGATAAATTTAGAAAGGCAGATGAGTTCTTGCTTGGGGGAGTGAAGGAAGCTTTAGAGGCAGCATTTTAGGAGGTTGCTTTAAGGATTTATATATGCAGATGACCAGGGCCTTCTCTGCCTTTGCCCTGCTTCATTCCGCATTCCAAGGCCAAATTTGCCTGTTACTCCAGGTATTTCTTGACTTCCTACTTTTGCATTCTAGTCCCCTATAATGAAAAGGACATCTTTTTTTGGATGTTAGTTCTAAAAGGTCTTGTAGGTCTTCATAGAACCGTTCAGCTTCTTCAGCATTACTGGTCGGGGTATAGACTAGGATGACCTTGATATTGAATGGTTTGCCTTGGAAACAGAGATCATTCTGTCATCTTTGAGACTGCATCCAAGTACTACATTTCAGACTCTTTTGTTGACCATGATGGCTACTCCATTTCTTCTAAGGGATTCCTGCCCGCAGTAGTAGATATAATGGTCATCTGAGTGTTCCCTACTTTCTTCAATTTAAGTCTGAATTTGGCAATCAGGAGTTCATGATCTGAGCCACAGTCAGCTCCCGGTCTTGTTTTTGCTGACTGTATAGAGCTTCTCCATCCTTGGCTGCAAAGACTATAATCAATCTGATTTCGGTGTTGACCATCTGGTGATGTCCATGTGTAGAGTCTTCTCTTGTGTTGTTGGAAGAGGGTGTTTGCTATGACCAGTGAGTTCTCTTGGCAAGTCTTATTAGCCTTTGCTCTGCTTCATTCTGTACTCCAAGCCCAAATTTGCCTGTTACTCCAGGTGTTTCTTGACTTCCTACTTTTGCATTCCAGTCCCCTATAATGAAAAGGACATCTTTTTTGGGTATTAGTTCTAAAAGGTCTTGTAGGTCTTCATAGAACTGTTCAACTTCAGCTTCTTCAGTGTTACTGGTTGGGGCATAGGCTTGGATTACTGTGATATTGAATGGTTGGCAGTGGAAAAGAAGAGAGATCATTCTGTTGTTTTTGAGATTGCATCCAAGTACTGCATTTCGGACTCTTTTGTTGACCATGATGGCTACTCCATTTCTTCTAAGGGATTCCTGCCCGCAGTAGTAGATATAATGGTCATCTGAGTTAAATTCACCCATTCCAGTCCATTTTAGTTTGCTGATTCCTAGAATGTCAATGTTCACTCTTGCCATCTCCTGTTTGACCACTTCCAATTTGCCTTGATTCATGGACCTGACATTCCAGGTTCCTATGCAATATTGCTCTTTACAGCATCAGACCTTGCTTCTATCACCAGTCACATCCACAACTGGGTATTGTTTTTGCTTTGGCACCATCCCTTCATTCTTTCTGGAGTTATTTCTCCACTGATCTCCAGTAGCATACTGGGCACCTACTGATCTGGGGCGTTCCTCTTTCAGTATCCTAACATTTTGCTTTTTCATACTGTTCATGGGGTTCTCAAGGCAATACTGAAGTGGTTTGCCATTCCCTTCTCCAGTGGACCACATTGTGACAGACCTCTCCACCATGCCCACCCATGGTGTCCCCACGGGGCATGGCTTAGTTTCATTGAGTTAGACAAGGCTAGTTTATTCACAGGAACAGTGAAAAGGTTCAATTCTGAGGGACAAAATGTATCATAAATCTCTTGCTTACAAATTCTAGGGTAAGTTAGTTGCTTTATTAACAGTACCAAATGAATGGCCTGCGGATGTTATTTTTAACATGTGAATGTCTCCATGTTTTCTGTTATATCCTCTTGAGCAACTCAGAAGCATAATGACCTTTTACATCACACGTAACTCCCAATCTCTGAATTTATTGAAAAATCTGACTCTTAAAAACAAAAAGCAGCCCACACCAATGATTACATAAGTCAGCAGGTGGCAGTCCTGACTATTTAACTGTTCTTAGCTCCTTAAACTGGAGCCTGGAAGGCTGCAGTCCATGGGGTCGCTGAGGGTCAGACACGACTGAGCAACTTCATTTTCACTTTTCACTTTCATGCATTGGAGAAGGAAATGGCAACTCACTCCAGTGTTCTTGCCTAGAGAATCCCAGGGACAGGGGAGCCTGGAGGGCTGCGATCCAAGGGGTCGCACAGAGTTGGACACGACTGAAGTGACTTAGCAGCAGCGGCAGCTCTTTAAACCTGCTATTATGTAAATCAAGATACTTTGATTTTTTAAGCTCTCCCAGCTAAAATAATGGTGATGATGGTGATTCCTTCAGGCCTGTGGCTACTAATTTTTCCAATTTCCTGCTCTCTCCTTCCCACCCCCACAATCTTTATGGTTCACTAGTCTGCTATTTTTCACAGAACAGGAAAAGAGTTTGAGAACCAAGATCTTGTAAATTTGGATCACACAGATAAACAAATATTGACCAAAATAAACATTTCAGACTACATCTGAGCAGGTGACACTGGGGAGCAATGGGTCTATGTAATCACCCATTGCTAATATCACCCAGTTACTGATATTAAACACCAAGTCTTTCTTCTCCAGCAAGTCGACCTTCAAGGGCTCCATCAGAAATAGGAGGTGCCAGTATCAAGCTGTCTGTAGCATGGGAGGGTGGGCCACCCTACCCAAACGTTAAAGGCTGGACATTTTTCTGCTGTTCTTTGTGCAGCTGCCGGGCCCGATTTTTCAGTTCCTCGGCCTTAGCTTCGTCCTTATCGCACCATCCCCAAGCTTGTACATGCGGCTGGCATTGGCACAGGCCCAGACATGGCCCAAGTCACAGGCTTTCATTGAGTATTTGCATGCCAGGCCCATGTCCTTGGGAAAGCTGGGGGCACCCTGCAGGAACATGGCACTGAGGTTGAAACAGCTAGCAGCATAGTTGCCATCACAGGCCCTTGTGTAATAGTCTCTGGCCTTCTCCAGATTGGGCTGGCCATCCTCATTGACCTGTCCATCATGTGCCAGGAGACCAACATTGTGGCATGCTTCAGTGGACTTCTTTCCTGGCTTCTCACATGCCATCAAAAAGCAGTTGGAAGCAGCTTTCAGATCCTGAGATAGTCCACCTGGGAAGAAAGAAAAAAAGTCAGTCCAAGCCAGGACAGAACCTGAATGTTTCAGGTCAAAGTCAGGAAGCAATTCCCAAATAAGGTTTATATACTTTGAGCTAAGGCAGTATGAAAAGAAGATGGCCTGTTATAGTACACAGACCTTACAGCTTTTTCAGTCATGGAATCTTCTGCTCAAATGGTATCTTATAAGGAAGCCCAAACAGGTAAAAAGGGTGAAATGATTAGTTTCTCAGCCTTAGCTTTG
Source organism: Aepyceros melampus (assembly GCA_006408695.1). Classification (NCBI taxonomy): domain Eukaryota; kingdom Metazoa; phylum Chordata; class Mammalia; order Artiodactyla; family Bovidae; genus Aepyceros; species Aepyceros melampus. The sequence goes on from SJXQ01001966.1 coordinate 114,796, forward strand.
TCCTTATTGGTAAATGATATTTACCTCTGGGGATAAGAGTAAGATCACGGCATCTTATAAGCACTTCGCCAAATATTTGTTAATTTAAATATATACTGAATATATATTAATTGCCAATTACTACGGAGAAGGCAATGGCACCCGACTCCAGTACTCTTGCCTGGAAAATCCCATGGATGGAGGAGCCTGGTAGGCTGTAGTCCATGGGGTCGCTAAGAGTCGGACACGAGTGAGCGTCTTCACTTTCACCTTTCACTTTCATGCACTGGAGAAGGAAATGGCACCCCACTCCAGTGTTCTTGCTTGGAGAATCCCAGGGAAGGGGGGAGCTTGGTGGGCTGCCGTCTATGGGGTTGCACAGAGTCGGACACGACTGAAGTGACTTAGCAGTAGCAGCAGCCAATTACTACGCTAGGTTCTAGGAATAAAAAGATAATGACCCTGCCCTTGGGAATTTTGTGGTCTAATAAAACAGACACTAAACATCACACAAGTAAATGTATGATACTAAGGGCGACAAGCATATGGAGAAAGAATACAGGATGCTATGAGAATGATCAAGGCTGTGAACAAAGAGGTGAGGTAAAGAAAAGTTTCTCCAAAGAAGTGACATTTGAGCTGTGAAATAATGGAAATAAGAATAAAAAGAAAAATATGGAGCGGGAGGAAAAAATGGCAAAGAAAATTGTTCCCAGCAGCAGGAACAGAATACAAAGAGCTAGAACTCAGAAATCACTAAGGAAGGGTGGTGAGGCAGGCAGGGGCCAGCTCACGCAGGGTCTGATGGGTCTTCTTAAGGACCCTGTACTTTAACCTCAGAGCAATGGAAAACTGCAAATGGATCATTTTAAGCAGAGGTGGTGACAGGGCCTGCTTTTTTTGTTTGTTTTAACAGAACATTTCAAATCCGCTATTCTCAAAATCCCTCATTCCTAAAAAAAAAGAGAAACATATCTCAACATTAGTTTTTAAAGAAGTCATCCCAAATACACCACCTAGAAAAAAAACATCATTAAGAGAACACCATTCCAGTCATCTTTGTATTATGTGTTTGAATTAAATGTTGGCTGGCTGAATGGACAGCTAGATAGAAGTACAGTTGACTCTTGAAAGTTGTGAGGGACACCCACTTTCCATGAGTCAAAAATCTGAGAATAGCTTAAAAGTCAACCTTCCCTAAATGTGCTCCTGTGCACCCACAGACTAAACCAACAGGGGATAGAAATCACGGAGCATTACTATTGTATTTATTGTTGAAAAAATCCACATGGAAGTGAACCTGCATCATTTAAACCTGTGTTGTTTGAGGATCAACTGCACTTCGGAAAACCAGATTACAAATGCTACTTGTAAATAAAAAATTTAACTTTGATTTTATTTGCATTTAAACTGCTAACTTCAAATGAGTATTTCTTCAACAGAGAAATTTCCTAAATGAGGCCCNTCTGCAGTAGCATATATGAGAAAGTGGAGTAGAGAGAGAGATAGCTGGGAGGTGATTCAGGAAGGCATGTGATCTGATGACCCTGAGGTACTGGGGATATGATCTAGAAAAGTGGGCCTGGGACTGGATTAGAGAATGTGGACAGGCAGAATAGTAAGGCAGACTACTGATCGGACGTGGGCAGTTAAGGAAAACAAGGAGAAAACTGATTGCGAGGATGTAAGCCTAGATGTCTAAGAGGATAAGATTTTTTTTGTGGGGGGGCAGAGGGCACACTATAAGGAATGCAGAATCTTTGTTCCCCAACCAGATATCAAACCGGTGGCCTCTGCAGCAGAAGCACAGAGTCCTAACCACTGGACTGCCAGAGGATTCCGTTTTCATTTTGTTTTAACCAAATTTCAGACAGTATTGACTCACAACTATAAAAGGGGAATTCTCCTACTTCTCCCCACCTCTCTTCTGCCTTCTACTTTTTGTTAGATATGTTATTTCACTTAGGGAGATACAGGAAACAGAGGTTATGAGGCCTGAGCTCTGCAGACAGAAAACTGAGTCTCCAGTCTCGGCTCCATCATTTGGAAAATTTATACTATTATTTCTTCAAATTTTTTTTTCCTGTCCCCATCTATTTTCTTTCTGGGCTCCAATACATGCTTTGTTAGATTAAGGGACACTGAACCTATGGGTTGAGACTCTGAGGGTTGGGGAATTTTTCTGCTTTTTCTGTCTCAGTGCTTCAGTTTAAGAGAACATCTACAATCCTCTAAGTTCACTGATCTTTCAGATTCACTGTTTATTTCCTTTTGAAGTGTTCTATTTGCTGTTAAGCCTATCCAGTAAATTTTTCATTTCAAATATATTTTTCAATCATAGGAGTTTGATTCTTCTTAATAGTTTCAGGTTCTCTGATGTGATTGCCCATCTGTTCATTCATTGTATCCATCTTTTGTTTAAATTCTTTAACATATTTATTTCCCTGTTTAAAAAATATTTTGACTGTTAATTCCAACATTCCTGTCACATCTGGGTCTGTTTCTATTGATTGATTTTTTTTTCTTTAGTAATTCCTTATTACTGGACATTGTAGATAATATTTTATTCAGTCTGGGTTTTGTTGCATTCCCTTACCTACTATACTCTGGTTTCTCTTCATAGCACATAAATCTCTCACCTTTTACCAAAGACTGCTGAGTTTTGTTCTGGCAAGTAACTATTCACTGGTGAATCAGTATGATCCTTCTGAGGCCTGATCCTCCAGCAGCCTCAGTGGCCAGAAACTCTGACCTATGCCTCATCCATTCAGCAAGAATACCATAATCTACTTGGCTTCTACCTCTTTCCGCCTAGTCTGAAAAGTACCTCCAGGCAGAAAGCCAAAGCCTGGGGCTCATCCTGTGTGTTCCCCTTTTCTCAGGGATCACACTACTGCACTGAGTTACCTTCCAATGTCTAAAAACAGTTGCTTCATATATTTTGTGGAACCCATGGTTTATATTCTTAGAAGTTCATTTCAGTGCTTTATGGAAAGATGATTAGAGACCTGAATTAATGATGCAGGAAAGAAAGGTGGCTTGAATAAATATAGTAGCAGCAAAAGAAGAGAAGATAGATTTGAAACATATTTTAAAGACAAACTGGTCATGAACTACTCACTAGGGAGAGACACTACTTGCTAAACTGAAAGACAACAGGGGTGTAATAATTTGAGAGAAAACAATTAAGAATTTCATGGAAGAACAAGACGGTGGAGGAGTGGATAGATGTGGAGTACATCTCTCTTCACGGATACATCAGGAATACACCTTCAGACACAGAAATGCATACAGAACACCAGCTGAGAGTGGACAGGAGTACCTGACCAGAGGAAAATAATATACAGAACAATGCAAAACTTGGTAGGAGAAGGAATGGGGTGAAAAACTGGAGTATCAGTAGGACTGGACCTGCTCTTGGCAGGTGGGGAAACTGAAGCAAGAGTCCAAGCCCCACATCAGGTCACTTGTCTGAGCCAGAGGAGAAACATTTAAGGCTGAAAGTGAAACAGCTGATCTGTGGCAGCCTAAATGGAATGAGAATCAGATAGTCTTGCCATAGCCATACATACTCCAGACAGGGATGCAGGTTCCCTGGAAGGAACAGTGGCTGGGAGCTGGAGTTTAGGGATTGTGGAGCAACCCCAGGGCGAGGGCGGCTGTTGACTGTGGAGAGATGGATTGAGAGGATGTGAGGGAGGAGACTGTGGAGGGATATGCCTGTAGAGGAAAGCTGGGCAGCCATGGAAGCATGGAATACTGCTGAGTCACACATAGCAGGGTGGAGCCATCACCATAGCCTCTCTCCACAGGCCAGCATCCACAGCTGAACATTAGAGAGGCTGGCTGATCAAATGCCTGATGCACTGAACTACAGGGCAGGACCCCACCCAGGGTGCCCCTTTAAGTGCCTGATGCGTGGAATAACAGAGGACTCTAGGCAAGGGAGTCCTCTAAGCACCTGAATGGGCAGAGCTATGGAGAAAGACTGGCCAAAGAGGCCTTTGATCACCAGCTAAAAGAGGCTCACAAAAAAGTTCTAATAAGGCGATAACTCCTGCAGCTGAGGCAGTCCACTTGGCGCCGCCAGGATCCTCACAAGCCAAGCACCTGTACCACCTTCACGCTCAACTCCCACTGGGGCAGAGCTGCCACAGGCAAAAAAAGTCTTGCATCTCTGCATGCAGGGTTGCTTCAGTTGTCTGACTCTTTCAGACCCTCTAAACTGTGGCCTGCCAGGCTTCTCTGTCAGGGAGGCGGGGTTCTCCAGGCAAGAATACTGGAACGTATTGGCCAATACCGGTTGCATGCCCTTCTAGGGTACTATATTTCCTGTTGCCCTAGCTGCCAACTCCCCTGAATACTTGGTGCTGCCACAACCCCTGTGACCCAAAAAGCTACACCAACCTCCACACCTGGCTCTAACAGGTACAAACCCAAATCCTGCAGGGCAGCCTCAAGAACAAATCCCAGAGGATGACCCACATGCAGAGGTGGAAATAAAACCACAATTGAAACCCAGGAGCAGTATGGATAAGGAAGAACACCCAAAACCCTCCCATTAGCTGTATAAGCTGCAGATTAAATCCACACGATCAACTAGGCAGACTCTGTGTCTATGGAATATATAAAGTCACTGAGAGGTCCCACAAAAGAAAATGTACTAGTTCTGATAGCTATGGACATTGGAAGCAAGAACACACAAGAGTAGGACCAGATTAGAATCTGAGCTGCACCATAGCAGGTCCAGAGATCAGCGCAGTGTTGGAGGGCATCCTAGAGAGGTGAGGTGGACTGTGACTTCCAGAGAGGGAAAGGACTCTGACAATAGTGACTCAAGAAAAACATTTATTATTCTTATGCTTTGACTTGCTGTAGACTCTTTGGATTAAAAATTTTGTTTTTCTTTTTTCCTCCCTCTGTGGTCAGTTCAGTTCAGTCAGTTCAGTTCAGTTCAGTTCAGTCGCGTAGTCGTGTCCGACTCTTTGCGAACCCATGAATCGCAGTACACCAGGCCTCCCTGTCCATCACCAACTCCTGGAGTTCACTCAGACTCACATCCATTGAGTCCATGATGCCATCCAGCCATCTCATCCTCAGTCGTCCCTTTCTCCTCCTGCCCCCAATCCCTCCCAGCATCAGGGTCTTTTCCAATGAGTCAACTNTTCAGTTCAGTTCAGTCGCGCAGTCGTGTCCGACTCTTTGCGACCCCATGAATCGCAGCACGCCAGGCCTCCCTGTCCATCACCAACTCCCGGAGTTCACTCAGACTCACGTCCATTGAGTCCGTGATGCCATCCAGCCATCTCATCCTCGGTCGTCCCCTTCTCCTCCTGCCCCCAATCCCTCCCAGCATCAGGGTCTTTTCCAATGAGTCAACTCTTCGCATAAGGTGCCCAAAGTACTGGAGCTTCAGTTTTAGCATCATTCCTTCCAAAGAAATCCCAGGGTTGATCTCCTTTAGAATGGACTGGTTGGATCTCCTTGCAGTCCAAGGGACTCTCAAGAGTCTTCTCCAACACCACAGTTCAAAAGCATCAATTCTTCGGCGCTCAGCCTTCTTCACAGTCCAACTCTCACATCCATACATGACCACAGGAAAAACCATAGCCTTGACTAGACGGACCTTAGTCGGCAAAGTAATGTCTCTGCTTTTGAATATACTATCTAGGTTGGTCATAACTTTCCTTCTAAGGAGTAAGCGTCTTTTTATTTCATGGCTGCAATCACCACCTGCAGTGATATTGGAGCCCCAAAAAATAAAAGTCTGACATTGCTTCCACTGTTTCCCCATCTACTTCCCATGAGGTGATGGGACCAGATGCCATGATCTTCGTTTTCTGAATGTTGAGCTTTAAGCCAACTTTTTCACTCTCTACTTTCACTTTCATCAAGAGGCTCTTTAGCTCCTCTTCACTTTCTGCTGTAAGGGTGGTGTCATCTGCATATTTGAGGTCATTGATATTTCTCCCAGCAATCTTGATTCCAGCTTGTGCCTCTTCCAGCCCAGCGTTTCTCATGATGTACTCTGCATAGAAGTTAAATAAGCAGGGTGATGATATACAGCCTTGACGTTCTCCTTTTCCTATTTGGAATCAGTCTGTTGTTCCATGTTCAGTTCTAACTGTTGCTTCCTGACCTGCATATAGGTTTCTCAAGAGGCAGGTCAGGTGGTCTGGTATTCCCATCTCTTTCAGAATTTTCCACAGTTTATTGTGATCCACACAGTCAAAGGCTTTGGCATAGTCAATAAGGCAGAAATAGATGTTTTTCTGGAACTCTCTTGCTTTTTTGATGATCCAGTGGATGTCGATAGTTAGATTTCTGGTTTCTCTGCCTTTTCTAAAACCAGCTTGAACATCTGGGAGTTCACATTTCATGTATTACTGAAGCCTGGCTTGGATAATTTTGAGCATTACTTTAGTAGTGTGTGAGATGAGTGCAATTGTGTGGTAGTTTGAGCATTCTTTGGCATTGCCTTTCTTTGGGATTGGAATGAACACTGACCTTTTCCAGTCCTGTGGCCACTGCTGAGTTTCCCAAATGTGCTGGCATATAGAGTGCAGCACATTCACAGCATCATCTTTCAGGATTTAAAATAGCTCAACTGGAATTCCATCACCTCCACTAGTTTTGTTTGTAGTGATGCTTTCTAAGGCCCACTTGACTTCACATTCCAGGATGTCTGGCTCTAGATGAGTGACCACACCATCATGATTATCTTGGTTGTGAAGATCTTTTTTGTATAGTTCTTCTGTGTATTCTTGCCACTTCTTAATATCTTCTGCTTCTGTTAGGTCCAGACCATTTCTGTCCTTTATCGAGCCCATCTTCACATGAAATGTTCCCCTGGTATCTCTAATTCTCTTGAAGAGACCTCTAATCTTTTCCGTTCTGTTGTTTTCCTCTATTTCTTTGCATTGATCGCTGAGGAAGGCTTTCTTATCTCTCCTTGCTTTTGGAACTCTGCATTTAGATGCTTATATGTTTCCTTTTCTCCTTTGGCACTATGAAATCTAATTAAGTTTTTGAGATTTTTCTCTGTCACATTTTTTATTGTTGTTATAAACCTCTGTCTCTACATTGAAAGTGAAAGTGAAGTCGCTCAGTTGTGTCGACTCTGCAACCCCATGCACACCAGGCTCCTCCGTCCATGGGATTTTCTAGGCAAGGGTACTGGAATGAGTTGCCTTTTCCTTCTCCAGGGAACTTCCTGACCCAGGGATCAAACCCAGGTCTCCCGCATTGTAGATAGACGCTTTACCGTCTGAGCCACCAGGGAAGTCAGTTCTGCGGAGTCTTCCTTTTCTTTTTTTTATTTTAATTTTTTAAACCTATTATTATTTTTTCTGTTTATTCCTTTGTTTGCTTTTCCTACTGTTCTTTTCCCCTTGCAGTTAATCTTTAATGTATATAAATCTTCTTTATCTACCTGTTTTTGACTTTGCATATCTATTCTTTCTTTCCTTTCCTCTCAACATATTTGTTAGTTCTGTTTTCATTGCTTTATTCCCCACTTGGCACCTTGCTTTAGTTTTGTTTTCCAATTTGTGCTTTAGTTAAATTTGTTCTTAACTGGTAAATATAATTTTTTATTTCCTTTATTCACCAAGTCAATCAACTGTACTTTATTTTTGTTGGACTGTTTTGACTTTGCTCAGCAGTGTATATGTATAAGTGTATATTCCATTATTTTAATTATTATTTGCCTGATTTTGTAATTTCCATTTGTTTAGTTTCTGATTACTGGATATCTGTTTTAATTTCACTTAATGCCATAACCATTTGTAGAATCTTCGTTCCTGACCAGAGATCAAGCTCTGAGTCTTTGGAGTGGGAGCACTGATTCCAAAACCCTAGACTACCAGAGAACTAACCCTGCTGCTACTGCTGCTAAGTCGCTTCAGTCATCTCTGACTCTGTGCAACCCCATGGATGGCAGCCCACCAGGCTCTCCCATCCCTGGGATTCTCCAGGCAAGAACACTGGAGTGGGTTGCCATTTCCTTCTCCAGTGCATGAAAGTGAAAAGTGAAAGTGAGGTCGCTCAGTTGTGTCCGACTCTTAGCGACCCCATGGACTGCAGCCTAGCAGGCTCCTCCGTCCATGGGATTTTCCAGGCAAGAGTACTAACGTGGGTGCCATTGCCTTCTCCCTAGGAGGCATCAAACAGTGAGAACTCACAAGAAGGAAACCATTTGAATACAAGACCTGGCATCACCCAACCAGCAGTAGCACCCTGTGTAGGACGCTTCATCTAAACAGCAAAAGAAAAATACAAACCTAATCATCAGCAGACAGGATTACCACCTCACACAGCCTTGCCTATCAGAGAGGAGAAAAAAAAACTTAGCACAAATCTCACCCTATACGAAGCTTACACAAACCTCTGGACCAACCTGAGGAGGGAAGAAACCAAAAAGAAGAAAGAATTCAACCTTGAAGCCTGGGAAAAGGAGACTCCAAACAGTAAGTTTAAAAAAAAAAAAGAAAAGGCAGAGAAATACTATATAAATGAAGGAATAAACTAGAAACACAGAAGTCCAAATAAATGAAAGGAAACAGGCAAACTATATGAAAAAGAATTCAGAATAATGACAGTCAAGATGATCAAAAACTGTGAAAACAGCAAGAATCTATCAACAAAGACCTAGAACAATTAAAGAATAGAGAGACAACACAATTACTGAAATTAAAAATATTCTAGAAGGAATCAATAGTAGAATATCTGAAGCAGAAGAACGAATCAGTGAGCTGAAGATAAAATGGTGGAAATAACTTCTGAAGAGCACAATGAAAAAAAGTAAAGGAATGAAAAGAACTGAGGATAGTCTCAGAGACCTCTGGGACAATATCAAATGCACCAATATTTGAATTATAGAGGTCCTAGAAGAAGAAGAGAAAAAGAAAGGGTATGAGAAAAGTTTTGAAGAGACTATAGTTGAAAATTTCCCCAACATGGAAAAGGAAATAGTCAATCAAGTTCAACAGGTGCAAAGAGTCCCATATAGGATAAACCCAAGGAGAAACATGCCAGGACACATACTAATCAAACTAACAAAGACTAAACACAAAGAAAGAATATTAAAAGCAGCAAGGAAAAAGCAACAAGTAACATATAAGGGAAACCCCATATGTTTAACAGCTGATCTTTCAACAGAACTCTGCAGGCCAGAAGGGAATGGCAGGATATATTTAAAGTACTGAAAGGGAAAAATCTACAACCAAGATTATTGTACCCAGCAAGGATCTCATCCAAAACTGATGGAGAAATAAAAAGCTTTCCAGACAAGCAAAAGTTAAGAGAATTCAGTACCACCAAACCAGCTTTACAACAAATGTTAAAGGGACTTATATATAGTCAAGAAATACGAGAGAAGAAAAAGATCTACAAAATCAACTCCAAACAATTAAGAAAATGGCAATAGGAACATATATATCAATAATTACTTTAAATGTAAATGGATTAAATGCTCCAACCAAAAGACACAGACTGGCTGAATGGATACAAAAACAAGACCCATATATACACTGTCTACAAGAAACCCACTTCAGACCTAAAGACACATACAGATCAAAAGTGAGAGGATGGAAAAATATATTCTGAGGAAGGCTTTCTTATCTCTCCTTGCTATTCTTTGGAGCTCTGCATTCAAATGGGTATCTCTTTCCTTTTCTCCTTTGCCTTTAGCTTCTCTTCTTTTCTCAGCTATTTGTAAGGCCTCCTCAGACGATCATTTTGCTTTATGCAGAGTACATCATGCAAAATGCCGGACTGGGTGAAGCACAAGCATACGAAGATGAAGCATATGCACGCAGGCAGATGAATCATATGTAGACGAAGTACAATCATATGCAGAGTACATCATGTGAAATGCCAAACTGGATGAAGCACAAGCTGAAATCAAGATTGCTAGAAATATCAACAACCTCAGATATGCAGATGACACCACCCTATGGCAGAAAGCAAAGAGGAACCAAAGAGCCTCTTTATGAAGGTAAAAGAGGAGAGTGAAAAAGCTGGCTTAAAACTCAACATTCAAAAAACGAAGATCATGGCATCCAGTCCCATCACTTCATGGCAAATAGATGGGGAAGCAATGGCAACAGTGACAGACTTTATCTTCTTGGGCTCCAAAATCACTGCAGATGGTGACTTCAGCCATGAAATTAAAAGATGCTGCTCCTTGGAAGAGAAGCTATGACCAACTTAGACAACATATTAAAAAGCAGAGATATTACTTTGCTGACAAAGGTCCACTCCCAAATTCCTGATCCAAAGAAACTATGTGAAATGATAGGTTTGTTGGGATAATTTGTTATTTAGCAATACGTAATTCCTAGGAGGCACAGAATAAATAATCTGCCTGCCAATACAGGAGACACAAGAGACGTGAGTTCAATCCCTGGGTCGGGAAGATCCCTTAGATTATATTAGACAATATTCTTGTCTTGAAAAATCGCATGGACAGGGGAGCCTGGTAGACTACAGTCCATAGGGCTATAAAGAGTCAGACACGATGAGCATGCATGCAACACAATGCAACTTAAACACTACTCAATATCAACTGTAATTAAGGCATGAGGAGAAAAGACAGATGGAAAGGAATTGATTACTAGTCCCTTCTTCCATGCCAGGCACACGCTGATACCTTTACCTACATTACCCTATTTAATCTTCACAAAGACCTATGAAGAAAGTATTGTTTTTGTCTCCATTTTACAGGTGATATAACTGATACACAGTTAACGTGACTACAGAGTTAACATTCCCTAAGGTCTGCAACCCCACGTCCAAGGAGTGGTGGCTGTGCAGGCGCAGGAGGGCCGAGAGGAGCTACTCCATGTTCAAGGTCAGGAGAGGGGGCGGTGAGGAGATACCCCTCGTCCAAGATAAGGAGCAGTGGCTGTGCTTTGCTGGAATGGCCCTGAAGAGATACCCCACGTCCAGGGTAAGGGAAACCCAAGTAAGACAGTAGGTGTTGTGAGAAGCATCAGAAGGCAGACACACAAACCATAATCACAGAAAACTAGCCAATCTAATCACACGGACCAGAGCCTTGTCTAACTCAATGAAACTAAGCCATGCCATGTGGGGCCACCCAAGACAGGCAGGTCATGGTGGAGAGGTCTGACAGAATGTGGTCCACTGGAGAAGGGAATGGCAAACCACTTCAGTGTTCTTGCCTTGAGAAACCCGTGAAAGTGTGAAAAGGCAAAATGATAGGTTACTGAAAGAGGAACTCCCCAGGTCAGTAGGTACCCAATATGCTACTGGAGATCAGTGGAGAAATAACTCCAGAAAGAATGAAGGGATGGAGCCAAAGCAAAAACAATACCCAGTTGTGGATGTGACTGGTGATAGAAGCAAGGTCCAATGCTGTAAAGAGCAATATTGCATAGGAACCTGGAATGTCAGGTCCATGAATCAAGGCAAATTAGAAGTGGTCGAATAGGAGATGGCAAGAGTGAACATCGACATTCTAGGAATCAGCGAACTAAATTGGACTGGAATGGGTGAATTTAACTCAGATGACCATTATATCTACTACTGCAGGCAGGAATCCCTTAGAAGAAATGGAGTAGCCATCATGGTCAACAAGAGAGTCTGAAATGCAGTACTTGCAGGCAATCTCAAAAACGACAGAATGATCTCTGTTCGTTTCCAAGGCAAACCATTCAATGTCACAGTAATCCAAGTCTATGCCCCAACCAGTAACACTGAAGAAGCTGAAGTTGAACAGTTCTATGAAGACCTACAAGACCTTTTAAAACTAACATCCAAAAAAGATGTTCTTTTCATTATAGGGGACTGGAATGCAAAAGTAGGAAGTCAAGAAACACCTGGAGTAACAGGCAAATTTGGCCTTGGAGTACAGAATGAAGCAGAGCAAAGGCTAATAGAGTTTTGCCAAGAGAACACACTGGTCATAGCAAATACCCTCTTCCAATGACACAAGAGAAGACTCTACACATGGACATCACCAGATGGTCAACACTAAAATCAGATTGATTATAGTCTTTGCAGCCAAAGATGGAGAAGCTCTATACAGTCAGCAAAAACAAGACTAGAAGCTGACTGTGGCTCAGATCATGAACTCCTTATTGCCAAATTCAGACTTAAATTGAAGAAAGTAGGGGAAACCACTAGACCATTCAGGTATGACCTAAATCAAATCCCTTACGATTATACAGTGGAAGTGAGAAATAGATTTAAGGGACTAGATCTGATAGAGTGCCTGATGAACTATGGACAAAGGTTCATGACATTGTACAGGAGACAGGGATCAAGACCATCCCCATGGAAAAGAAATGCAAAAAGGCAAAATGGATGTCTGGGGAGGCCTTACAAATAGCTGTGAAAAGAAGAGAAGAAAAAAGCAAAGGAGAAAAGGAAAGATATAAGCATCTGAATGCAGAGTTTCAAAGAATAGCAAGAAGAGATAAGAAAGCCTTCCTCAGGGATCAATGCAAAGAAATAGAGGAAAACAACAGAATGGGAAAGACTAGAGATCTCTTCAAGAAAATTAGAGATACCAAGGGAACATTTCATGCAAAGATGGACTCAATAAAGGACAGAAATGGTATGGACCTAACAGAAACAGAAGATATTAAGAAGAGGTGGCAAGAATACACAGAAAAACTGTACAAAAAGGATCTTCACGACCCAGATAATCACGTGGGTGTGATCACTCACCTAGAGCCAGACATCCTGGAATGTGAAGTCAAATGGGCCTTAAAAGCATCACTACGAACAAAGCTAGTGGAGGTGATAGAATTTCAGTTGAACTATTTCAAATCCTGAAAGATGATGCTGTGAAAGGGCTGCACTCAATATGCCAGCACATTTGAGAAACTCAGCAGTGGCCACAGGACTGGAAAAGGTCAGTGTTCATTCCAATCCCAAAGAAAGGCAATGCCAAAGAATGCTCAAACTACCACACAATTGCACTCATCTCACATGCTAGTAAAGTAATGCTCAAAATTCTCCAAGCCAGGCTTCAGCAATACTTGAACCATGAACTTCTAGATGTTCAAGCTGGTTTTAGAAAAGGCAGAGGAACCAGAGATCAAACTACCAACATCTGATGGATCATCGAAAAAGCAAGAGAGTTCCAGAAAAACATCTATTTCTGCTTTATTGACTATGCCAAAGCCTTTGACTGTGTGGATCACAATAAACTGTGGAAAATTCTGAGAGGTGGGAATACCAGACCACCTGACTTGCCTCTTGAGAAACCTATATGAAGGTCAAGAAGCAACAGTTAGAACTAGACATAGAACAACAGACTGGTTCCAAAGAGGAAAAGGAGTACGTCAAAGCTATACACTGTCACCCTGCTTATTTAACTTCTATGCAGAGTACATCATGAGAAACTCTGGGCTGGAAGAAGCACAAGCTGGAGTCAAGATTGCCAGGAGAAATATCAATAACCTCAGATATGCAGATGACACCACCCTTATGGCAGAAAGTGAGGAGGAGCTAGAGTCTCTTGATGAAAGTGAAAGAGGAGAGTGAAAAGGTTGGCTTAAAGCTCAACATTCAGAAAATGAAGATCATGGCATCCAGTCCCATCACTTCATGGGAAGTAGATGGGGAAACAGTGGAAACAGGGTCAAACTTTATTTTGGGGGGCTCCAAAATCACTGCAGATGGTGACTGCAGCCATGAAATTAAAAGGCGCTTACTCCTTGGAAGGAAAGTTATGACCAACCTAGATAGCATATTCAAAAGCAGAGACATTCCTTTGCCAACAAAGGTCCGTCTAGTCAGGACTATGGTTTTACCAGTGGTCATGTATGGATGTGAGAGTTGGACTGTGAAGAAAGCTAAGCGCTGAAGAATTGATGCTTTTGAACTGTGATGTTGGAGAAGACTCTTGAGAATCCCTTGGTCTGCAAGGAGATCCAACCAGTCCATTCTAAAGGAGATCAGTCCTGGGTGTTATTTGGAAGGACTGATGGTAAAGCTGAAACTCCAATACTTTGGCCACCTCATGTGAAGAGTTGACTCATTGGAAAAGACTCTGATGCTGGGAGGGATTGGGGGCAGGAGGAGAAAGGGACGACCTAGGATGAAATGGTTGGATGGCATCACTGACTCGATGGACATGAGTTTGGGTGAACTCTGGGAGTTGGTGATGGACAGGGAGGCCTGGTGTGCTGCAGTTCATGGGGTTGCAAAGAATCGGACATAACTGAGCGACTGAACTTAACTGAAGGTCTGCCTAAAGGATTCCCCAAGTGGCTCAGTGATAAAATAATCTGCCTGCCAATGCAGGAGATGTCAGTTTGATCCCTGGGTCTGGAAGATCCCCTAGAGAAGGAAATGGCAACCTGCTCCAAAATTCTTGCCTGGGAAATCCCATGGACAGAGGAGCCTGGAGGGCTACAGTCTATGGGGTCACAAAATTGGACATGACTAGCACACATAAGGTCTGTCTAACTTGAAAGGCTATGCTCTTCCCTCCAGCACTTTGCTGAACTCTTGACTCCAAATTTTCCTACAGCATGCTTCCCCAGTGCCCATGAAGACCCATCTGTAAAGAGACCTCAGTATGAGCCTCACATTGTGGCCTCACCACTACCATCGATGATAAGGACCAAAGAAAGCAGGCCCCTCCTTACCTTTCCCAGTCACATAATAGGCCCCCAGTTTGTAGCAGCTATCACTGTGTTTGTTCTCTTCACAGTTGAACTTCAACACCTTGGCAGCCTCATCAAAATTCTTCTGGATCCCTTCCAAATAGTCCACCAGCCGATGCAACCTGTGAGGAAAGGGCAAAAGCTGTCGTTCAAGTCTGGGGGAGTGGGGAGGGTCCAGGTGTGGTAGGCTGGATGTGCCTTTTATTTAGGACAAGCCTCTGTCCTCCTGAGGTGTGGCAAGGTGACTTCACCACAAAAAATGCATGTTCAGCCACTCCTACAATTGGCACTGTCTGCCCTCAGCCTAGGACTGAGCAATGTATAAACCAGGAAGACCTTGGACCCTGCACTGGCTCTACTACTCACCAGCCCTCCTATCCCGTCAACAAGGCCCAGAGACCCACTGGCTTCAATGATGAAAGTTTGCTAGCTTTGGAACTTCTCAGGAAGTTCAGCATTTAAACAGTGAGAACCAAAAGGGTCAACAGGCCAGTCTTCATGGCAGCAAGAAGCAGTTCTTTGATGACTATACCTTAATCCTTGGCCAGGCTGGGTACATGAAGAGAGAGTTGAAATTGCAGCTACCAAAGGAGTTAGAAATAAGACTCCCTCTCCTTGGTAGTCTCTATTTCCAGCAAGCCTCTCCTTAACACCTCTCCCCTCTGTACCTTTTCTTCATCCACAATAACACCCATCTCTTGTTAACTTTCATTCAATGAATATTTGAGCATCTATCTGCAACAATATACGAGATACTGCTTTAGTTGCTGGGAATATAGTCACCTGTCCTCCTAAAAGTTACAGTCTAGAGGAGGAAACACAATAAATAAATAGCTTAACAAGATGCATTCAAACCTTAATAAACACCATGAGTGAATTAAAACAGGATGATATGACAGTTTGTTGGGCATTTTGGGGGAAATGGTTAACACAGACTTGGTAATCAGGTACGGCCCCACTGAGGACTTCAATATGTGAGCTGAGATGTGAATAACAAGAATGATCTAGCTATTTAAAGACAATGAAATGGGAAGGAGACAGAAAGATTCAAGCACAAGGAACGGTACATAAAAAGACTTTAAAAAGTTAATAAGCTTGACATAAATAAGGTATAATGTAGCTGGATCCAGGAGGGGCAGAAAAGAGGAAAAGGCAGGGACCAATCAGAGGGCCTTACATTAGGTAGGAAGAAACTGGGATTTTATTCCAAGTCAATGGCAAACCACTGGAAGGATTTATGAAGGGAAGTGATATGATTCAACTTGCATTTTTAAAAGGTCACTCTAATATGTTTGTATGTATTTGGATGAATATGGAGGAAGTCATGTGTGAGGGGACCCACTCCAACACTGATAATGACAAAAATGTGTTATTTCTGTCAGCTGAAAATCTAGTAAATAACATAACAAAATTAAAATTTAAGTATCCATTTATGAGTAGAGAATACATTTAAGGGAGTTAGGGTGCAAATGAAGAGTCAAGTTAGAAAGTTACTTCAGTAATCTGGCTGAGAAATGATGATTTTGAAGAGTGCTATAGAAACTGCCTCCTCTCAGACTCTCTTCAAGAACAG
>SJXQ01001966.1:131072-346477 GCA_006408695.1 Aepyceros melampus
TTCACTGCTTAGTGTATCTCCAGGGTACAAAATCGCATGTATGGCTCTCCACTGCCTACACAATAAAGGCGTTCAAACGCCTTACCCCAGCATTCAAGATCTGACACGCTGTGGCCCAAGGTCCGCCCCTCCTCAATCTTATTTCTAACTAATTCTGACCTCAATTTTCTCAAAGAGCATTTTCTTCACTCCCTCTGCTCCGTTTAATCAGCATTACTAGCCTGTTCTTCCTGATCTCTTCCAGGAGTCTTCCCCAAGCATCCTGCACCTCATGGCTTCTTTTAAGCCATCCTACTTCAGAGCAACTCTGTGTAGTTGGTCAGCTTGGAGCAAGGCTGCAAGCTATTAGAAGGCAGGGCCAGTATCTTTTTTTTTTTCTTTAAAAGTATGGGTACTTCCCTGGTGGTCCAGTGGCTAAGACTCCCAGCTCCCAATGCAGGGGGGCCCAGGCTGGATCCTTGGTCAGGGAACTAGATTCCGGATGTGACAATCAAGAGTTTGCATGCCACAACTAAGACCAGGCGCAGCCATATAAATAAATAAAAGGGGGGAAAAAAGCACTAAGAAAACCACCCAAAGGTACTGGCTGCTCTGGATGGCCCCTTCTGGACATCACCACTCACAACTGAGGTCAACTCAATGTTCCCAGAACACACGGGGCACATTCATGCCTCAGGGCCTTTTCACTAGCCCTTACCTGGCATGTACCTCTGCCTGGCATGCACCTCCCTTACTTTTTTCAACACTTTGTTCAAATGCTACCTTGTCAATGATTCACCCTGACCATTCATTTTAAAGTTGCCCTCCTGTACGGCTGAGACCTCTCAGTCAGTTCTTTTTCCCACTGCACTTACTACCTTCTAACACACTACTTCATTTATTAGGTTTATTTTCCAATAACCCCCTCGAGAACGTAAGCTCCACGAGGACAGAGCATTTTATCAGTTCACTGATTTAGCCGTAGTCTCTCTGCTCCAAATGCCCTAGAGCTTCTCTTCCTTCTCGCCAGGCCTCCGGGCTCGTGCGGCCAGAGCATGCTCCCGCTGCATGCCCCGCAAGTCCTCGTGGAACCCAACTCGCCCCTCCCCGCCCACACACCCACACACCCACACACGTACACGGCAGTCAGCGACCCACAGACACACACACACACACACACACACACGGCAGTCAGCGACCTACAGACACACAGACACACACACACAAGGCAGTCAGCGACCCACAGACACCCGCGTCCCCTTCCAGATCGCCTCAGAGGTCGCTCGCGTGACCCGTCAGTCCCCGTCCCTGAGGCCGGAGCCCCCACGTGTCCTTAAGGCCCTGCAGGCGGCGCTCACCGTCCGGGTCCTTCTCGCGGTAGCACTGGTAGTTGCACTCCACTTCCATGTTCTCCAGAAAGGACTTCACCTGTTCCTCGTCCTGAAAGTCCACCAAGCCGGCCATGTCTCTCGCCAGCCCAGTTAAAACAACCCCGCCGCTCCGACCCTGCCCGCGCCGCACGTCCTCCCGCCCCCACGGTCACGTGAGCCGGCGAAGGGGCGGGGCCTTGGAGGGGCGAAGGGGCGGGGCCTTGGAGGGGCGTGCCCCCAAGGCCCGCGTTCCGCGCTGCGCCGGGGAGGCGGAGCGTCCTGAACTTTGGGCAGTCATTTGTCCTCACGGGGTTAGTCTTTGGCGGTCCCTAGTTCCTCTGGTCAGTCTGCACGTAAAGCGGGTATCAGTCTTTCTGCAGCACTTTATATTTGTGCCAGCCCTGTGCTGTTAATATTTCTCTGCCTGCGGTCATTTATCACATTCGTTAATTCGGTATTCCCTAAGCGTGCGTCACCAAGTGCTTGGTTTTAGTTATTAACAGCTGAGGGAGTATGGTTACTGCCTTTAAAGAACTCGCGGGTTAGTAGGAAGACCTTTGTTTTTTGAGCACCTACTACGTTCCAGGTGTAGCTGGACAAACTAGTGTTCATAAGTCAGTACAAGCACGGTGAAAGGACTGACACGTCTCTACTTTCCTCCCAGGCCTCCAACATGAATGACCGAATGACCTGAGAATGGGTGGCTATGGAAGGTGATAACTAGAACACTGTAGCTGTACTGGTTGTAGTAATAAGACTGTTATAATAAGGCTGTTGTAGATAACAAGACTGTTAATGCTTAAACAGTGCTGAACTTTGTTCCAGATTCTATTCTAAGAGCTTGATAAATAATTCTCTTTTAATTCTCTTGGCACTCACTGTGACCTTGTGGTCACATTATTGTCCTCATTTCGCCAATTAAGAAATGGAGGCATAGACAGGTTAAGCAACTTGTCCAAGGTCACACAGGAAGTGAGCGTTGCTGTACCGTAAATTTTTTTTTTTTTTAAATAAAAGAATGAGATACAAGAGGGACATATCAAAAATATAGGGAAGAGGAAAGGAACTTCGGCTGTTTTTTTTATTTTTCTCCTGCTCAGAATCATTGGTTTCATAAAGCCTAGACTGAAAGCTGTCCAAACATAGTTCCTATTCATCTTTGAGTCCCAGCCAGTCCCTGTCTAGAGCCTTCAGTGGAGCTTGATCTGAGGTTTCCCATCACCCATAGCTATTAATCTATCCCTAAAGTCGGTTAAAGCGTCTGCCGGCAATGGCAGGAGACCCGGGTTTGATCCCTGGGTCAGGAAGATCCCCTGGAGAAGGAAATGGCAACCCACTCCAGTATTCTTGCCTGGAGAATCCCATGGACGGAGGAGCCTGGTGGGCCATGGGGTTGCAAAGAGTTGGAAACGACTGAGTGACTTCACTTCAAAGTCATCAGAGAGTGGCCTACTTCCGACTGCTTCCAAGAGCAGCTTACTGCACATGGGAAATGTCTTTGAAATCCCAGGTTTTTTTTTTTTAATTCATAGGATTTTTTTTTTTAATCTGGCCACACCAGGCAGAGTGTGGACTCTTAGTTCCCCAACCAGAGATCGAACTTGTGCCGCATGCACTGGGGGTACAGTCTTAACGACTGGACTACCAAGGAAATCCCAATATGATTTTCCATTCAATTCCATAATACATCATTCATAGCACAGCATATTCCAGTTGCGTGCCACATTTACTAGTGGTTTCTCAAACCCCTGATTACCTTCAAAGATCTCTCTGACCTTTGACTATGAGTTCACCTTCCTTCACCTGTCCTCCAAGGTCCTGCATAATCTGACTATAGCCTCATCTCCTGCCTCCCTTCCCCTATACCACACCCAGCTTTCTGTTCTCTGAATCTGTCCCAGGTTTGTGTCCCTGTTTACTATTGCTCCTGATGCTTTGACTACCCTTCTCAAATCAGAGAACTTCTCTGTAAAGTCTGATGCAACAACCATACATTCCCAAAGTAGATTGAGAGGCTCCCACTTCAGTTTTCCATCCTACTTGGTTTATTCTGATATAATGTAATAGGAGATGACTGGTGTTGAGGGGCAGACAGATCTCAGTCAGAATCTATGTCCTACGTATACAAAATTGTGTCCTTGAGCTGGTTATATTTGTGAACCTGATTCCTCCTCTCTAAATGCAGATCCCCTGTATGGCTGTCAGTAGGACTAAAATTTCATGTATGCAGTATGCTTAGCACAGTGCTTACCTCAGAATCGTTCCTGTTCTAGAAATGTTTGTTAAGTCCAAAAAGACATGAAAGTCTGTGTCCCCCCCCCACCCCACATAGTGTGAGCTCTATGTCCTTTGGGCTGGTCACAGGACCAAAAATAGAGCAGAGCTTGGTGAGGGTGATGTAGATAACCAAAGTCAGAGATTGGGTCACAAGTGTGTCATGTGCTGTGCTGTGCTTAGTTGCTCAGTCATGTCTGCCTCTTTGCGACCCAGTGACCACAGCCCTCCAGGCTCTTCTGTCCATGGGATTCTCCAGGCAAGAATACTAGAGTGGTTCGCCATGCCCTCCTCCAGGAGAGCTTCCCAACCCAGGGATTGAACCCAGGTCTCCCACATTGCAGGTGGATTCTTTACTGTCTGAGCCACCAGGGAATCCCAAATGTAATACTTTAATCTTATTTGTGGAGTTGAACTGCATTGAAATGAGACAACCTGAGCAGCAGAGGGCGATAGACATTTGGGAAAAGATGGAAGAGAGGCTGGGCCAAGTATGAAGTCATATTTTTAAAAGACTTTTAAGGTCATCAAAAGAGCAATCAGTTTCCTTTTTTCAGTCCTGTCCTTATGTATGTAGTTTTATTCCCCTCTAGTCTTATAAATGTTTGCATTTACTTTGAAAAAGTATTTAATTATTTAAGTGATTAATGAATATGTGCTTACTTCAAGTTAATCTCGTTTTCCACCTCAAAACTCTTTTTGATAAGCATAATATAGCTTGTAGATAGTTGCAGTGAAATTAAGTTGCTGAGAAGTTAAGTGATTTACCTTAAGACACACAGTGAGAGGACCAGGAGAAACCAGGTCTCTTTGAATCCTAGAAACTGTCTCAGACCCTGTAGGAAAGAATTCAAGAGCATTATAGTGCTCACTTCCTGACTCTAAATTTAAATTTAACTAATAATATTAATTTTGAGTTTAGTTCTTTAGAGATGTTATTTCTAAAGTACTAATTATCGTTTATTCTTTTATTATATTATTTTTTATTATAATTAACATTTATTGCATGCTTATAATATCCCTGATGGCTCAGACAGTAAAGAATCTGCCTGCAGTGTGGGAGACCCAGGTTTGATTCCTGGGTCAGGAAGATCCCTTGGAGAAGGAAACGGCAACCCACTCCAGTATTCTTGCCTGGCGAATCCCATGGACAGAGGAGCTTGGCAGGCTACAGTCCATGGGGTCACAGAGTCGGACACAACTGAGCGACTAACACAACATGTTAGGCACTTCACACATCCTATCTTATTTTTTAATGTTCACAGATTCCTTTTTTTAAAGTTAATTTTTATTGGAGTAAAGCGTCTGCCTCCAATGTGGGAGATCCGGGTTCGATCCCTGGGTTGGGAAGATCCTCTGGAGAAGGAAATGGCAATCCACTCCAGTATTCTTGCCTGGAGAATCCCATGGACTGAGAAGCCTAGTAGGTTACAGTCCACGGGGTCACAAAGAGTCGGACACGACTGAGCGACTTCACCTTTATAGTTCTTTACAATGTGTTAATTTCTACTGTATGCTGCTGCTGCTGCTAAGTCGCTTCAGTCGAGTCCGACTCTGTGCAACCCCACAGACAGCAGCCCACCAGGCTCCCTCATCCCTGGGATTCTCCAGGCAAGAACACTGGAGTGGGTTGCCATTTCCTTCTCCAATGCATGAAAGTGAAAAGTGAAAGTGAAGTCACTCAGTCGTGTCCGACTCCCAGCAACCCCATGGATTGCAGCCCACCAGGCTCCTCCGTCCATGGGATTTTCCAGGCAAGAGTAGTGGAGTGGGGTGCCATTGCCTTCTCCGAATTTCTACTGTATAACAAAGTGAATCAGCTATAAATATATATATGTATATATCCCCTCTTTTTTGGGTTTCCTTCCCATTTAGGTCACCACAGAGCACTGAGTTCCCTGTGCTATACAATAGGTTCTTATTAAGAGCCGAAGAATTGATGCTTTTGAACTGTGGTGTTGAAGACTCTTGAGAGTCCCTTGGACTGCAAGGAGATCCAACCGATCCATTCTAAAGGAGATCAGTCCTGGGTGTTCTTTGCAAGGACTGATGCTAAAGCTGAAACTCCAGTACTTTGGCCACCTCATGCGAAGAGTTGATTCATTGGAAAAGACTCTGATGCTGGGAGGGATTGGGGGCAGGAGGAGAAGGGGACGACAGAGGATGAGATGGCTGGATGCCATCACTGACTCGATGGATGTGAGTCTGAGTGAACTCCGAGAGTTGGTGATGGACAGGGAGGCCTGACGTGCTACAATTCATGGGGTCGCAGAGTCAGACACGACTGAGTGACTGAACGGAACTGAACTATCTATTTTATATATAGTATCAATCAGTTCAGTTCCGTTCAGTTGCTCAGTCGTGTCCGACTCTTTGCGACCCCATGAATCGCAGTACGCCAGGCCTCCCTGTCCATCACCAACTCCCGGAGTTCACTCAGACTCACGTCCATTGAGTCCATGATGCCATCCAGCCATCTCATNATGACCACAGGAAAAACCATAGCCTTGACTAGACAGACCTTAGTCGGCAAAGTAATGTCCCTGCTTTTGAATATACTATCTAGGTTGGTCATAACTTTTCTTCCAAGGAGTAAGCACCTTTTAATTTCATGGCTGCAGTCACCATCTGCAGTGATTTTGGAGCCCCAAAAAATAAAGTCTGACACAGTTTCTACTGTTTTCCCATCTATTTCCCATGAAGTGATGGGGCCAGATGCCATGATCTTCGTTTTCTGAATGTTGAGCTTGAAGCCAACTTTTTCACTCTCCTCTTTCACTTTCAACAAGAGACGTTTTAGCTCCTCTTCACTTTCTGCCATAAGGGTGGTGTCATCTGCATATCTGAGGTTATTGATATTTCTCCCAGCAATCTTGATTCCAGCTTGTGTTTCTTCCAGTCCAGCGTTTCTCATGATGTACTCTGCATATAATAGCATATATATATATCAATCCCAATTTCCCACCACCACCCTCCTTTTCCCCTTGATACCCATACATTTGTTCTCTACATAAGTGTCTCTACTTTTGCTTTACAAATAAGATCACCTATATCATTTTTATAGAATCTACATATTTGTGTTAATATATGGTATTTGTTTTTCTCTTTCTGACTTATTTCACTCTGTATGACAGTCACTAGGTCCATCCGCGTCTCTGCTAATAATCCAATTTCCTTCCTTTTTATAGCTGAGTATCTAATGTATTTTTTACACAATTACACTTCGTTTGTTCAACAAACATTCTCTGGATGTTTAATAATAACTAGGGCTTAAGGGGTGCAGAATTGAAGAAAGCAAGATTTCAACAAGAGCATACAACTTTTAGAAGATGAAAAGCACTTGTTAGTAATTATATGGTGAAATGCTCCTCCTAATGATTAAAGGAAGGCAATGTTAAAACAGTGGTATTTTTAAATCTTTAGATCAACAGATATTGGCATCCTATATTTGTGAGGGTGCAGAGAAACCAGCATTCCCATACACTGCTATTGGAAATAATAGATTGATACCTCCTCCTTAGAGATCAATTTGGTAATATCTATTAACATTTAAAGTGTGCTTCGATACTTTTGGACGGTAGGAGAAAGTATTTGCAAACTGTCTTTCAGCACTGACTAAGCACACGGCACATCCCACAATACATTTGTATCCAGAATATATAAAGAGCACTCACAGCGCAACAATAAAAAGATAATTATTAAGAAATGGGCAATAAAAACTTCCATGGTAGTCCAGTGGCTTAGAGTCCAGTTTCCCAATGCAGGGGGCCCAGTTTTAATCCCTGTTCAGGGAACTATCAATAGATCCCACAGCTGAAACTAAGCATTCCCATGCCAAATCTGGAAGATACCACATGCCGCAACTAAGACCCAGGGCAGACAAATAAATAAATACATTTTTTTAAAGAAAGAAAATAGGCAATATATTTGAGTACACATTTCACCAAAGACACTGGATGGGTAATTACCACACAAAAAAACACCCAGCACAGGGAAATGCAAAGAAAAATCTACAATGATGTAATGCTATAAAATTACTAGAATGGCTATAATCAACAAGAGAAATATACCAAGTGTTTATGAGGATATGATAAAAGATTAGAACTCGTATACAATTCTGGTCAGAATGTAAAATGCTGCAGTCACTTTGTATTTTTGTTTATTTGAATTTTATCTTGTACTAAGGACGCGTAAAATGAAATCTACCCTCTTAGCAAATTTTGTATACACATACATTATCATTGACTATAGGTATAATGTACAGTGTTATACAGAAGATTTCCAAGAGCTTGTTAATCTTGCTTAAGTCAAACTTTGTCCCTTTGGTTAGTAGCTCCCAGTTTCCCCTTCTTCCTAGCCCCTGGCAACCGTCATTCTTCTGTTTGAGTCTATGAATTTGACAATTTTAGATATGTCATGTAAGTGGAAATATGCAGTATTTGTCTTTCTATAACTAGTTCATTTCACTTAGCATAATGTCCTGAAGTATCATCCATGCCGTAGCATATTGCAGAATTTACTTCTTTATTAAGGCTGAGTAGTATCCCATGTATATTTATTTGTTGTTCTTGTTGTTTGGTCACTAAGCTGTGTCCTACTCTTTGCAACCCCATGGACTGTAGCCTGCCAGGCTCCTCTGTCCATGGGATTTCCCAGGCAAGGATATTGGAGTAGGTTGCTAATTCCTTCTCCAGGGGATCATATATATATATATATATATATATATATATATATCCACTCACCTGTCAATGACATTTAGTTGTTTCCACATCTTAGTTACTTACTGTTGTGGAACCAAACTGAAAGGAATCACTTATGTCAGGGGAAAAATGGAATGGTCAATGCAAGCACATAAGGAAAACTTAACCTTATAGAAATTTACAGCTCTCAGAGTCAGCAGAATACGCCACCCAATCTTCAAACACCAAGTCTGTTCACACTATTTCTAGATTTTTTCCCCCCGACTCAGCTACCTTGATCCAAATAAGGAGGACCACCAGACAACCAATTAGCTGAAAAAAAAAACAAATAAGTTCCACATTTATTCCATAAAAATTCCTTAGTCTGTGAGCAACTCAGAACTCATTGCTCCTTATAGCCTCAAGTTTCCTGCCTTGCATGTTGAAAGCCTTGTAATAAACTCATCTTTCTGCTGTTTTGTTTTCAGTATGCAGGATTTGAATTTGTCAAAAACCAAATTCTGTGACTAGTGAAGCAATGAACATGGTGATGCTAATATTTCAGCTCTTTTCAATAAATGCCCAGGAGTGGGGACACTGGATTAAATGGTAATTTAATGTTTAAATTTTTGAGGAATCTCCATACTGTTTTCCATAGTAGCTGCACCATTTTGCATTCCTATCAACAGTGTGTAAGGATTCCGGTTTCTCCATATCTTTGATATTGCTTGCTGTCCTGACAGGTGTAAGGTAATATCTCATTGTGGTTCTTATTTGCATTTTCCTAGTGATTAGACCTTTGGAATATCTTTTCATATGCCTGTCAACCATTTGCACATCTTATTTGGAGAAATGTCCATTCAAGTCCCTAGCTCATTTTTAGATCATGCTACTAGTTTTCTGCTATTGAGATACAGGAGTTCCCCACGTATCTGGAAGATTAGCCCTTTATCAGACATCTGGTCTGCAAACATTCCCTCCCATTCCATAGATTGCTTTTTCATTAAGCTGACTGTTTTCTTTGCTGTGCAGATGCTTTTTATTTTGATGTAGATCTACATGTTTATTTCTGGTTTTGTTGCCTGTACTTTTGGTGTTACTAAAATGTGCTTACAGGGAATTCCCTGGTGGTCCAGTACTTAGGATTCAGTGCTTTCTCTGCCTGGCCCAGGAAATAGAGCCTCCAAGCCATGGGGCTGGAAAAAAAAAATTGTTGTTACATTTTTAACCTGGAAATTTAACTTCCAAAAATGTATCCTACAGCAATTCTTACATAAACAAATATTTACTGCAGTTTTTATTGTTGCTACTGCTGTTTTTGGAATAGAAGCAACACATATCCAAGGATAAGAGCTTTAACCACAAGATAGACATTTTAAAAAAATGAAAGAGGTCTTTTCACACCAACTTTGAAAATGTTCAAATATATTGTTAAATATATTGTTAAGTGAAAAAGAAAGTTGTGTAAATGACTTAATTTTTGTTTAAAAAATAACCTTCTGTATATTCACTGAAAAAAAAAAAAAAAACCTGAGAGAAAATACACTGAACATGGGCTAGGAAGAAGAGAGGGAGTAGTGGATAAGGAATGTCCAGTATTTATATTACATTTTTTATTTTTGTAATAGTCCTATATTACTTTTGTAAGCAGAAAACAATACAAGAAAATTTTAAGGGGATGATGCCTTTACTAGACATTTGTGGGTAATTTCAGAGGTTTCATACCCATTTTATGAACGAGGTTATGAGAAATAAAGTGATTTCAAGGTCACAGAGCCCACCAATTCTCCCCCAGAGGTCACTTGACAGTGAGCTGACAGGACCCGCCCGAGCAGAGAGATGGGACCAATCACGTTTTCTGTGAGGTCACTTTGAAGGCCTGGGATTGGTGCTAGTGTCTTAAGCGGAGCTGGCGGTCAGCAACCCGGGCAGCTGCGCGTGGCAGAAAGCTCGTGAGGGTGGCAGGAGGCCTTGGGGTTGGTCTGGAGGCACCAGCACTCCGTGCCTCAGCATCGGATGGGCTAGCCTAGAGACCTGCCTTTCTGGCTGTGGCCAGTCAGTCCCCCAAGCCCGTGCCCGCATAGTCTGCAGCCGTTCTCCCTGTATCTCTCCCGCCGAGCACAAGGAAAGGCAGGTCTCAACCCTGCTCAGACTCCTTTCCAGCAGCGGTGATTACACATCACAGTCTCCGTATGACCTCCTGATCTGAAGCCAGCACAAGCGATCAGAGACAGGCCTGACGCAATCTCTGCTTCCCTGCCTATTCTTGAATCTCCCACAGCTATGCTGCTGAGCTGGAAAGACCCCTGCTTTATAGAGAAAAGGAGGGAGGGAGGTCCAGAGAAAGGAATGGGTTTGGCTCAGAGCACACAGTGAGTTAATGACAGAACCATGGACCCTTCCTTCAGGACAGCAAATTTGCTGGTAACCTTTCCAACTTTATCTTCACCTCCTCCTAACAAACACCTTCATTCTTCTCTGCCTCTGACTTCCTCTGTGTCTCAAGCCCATAAAACATCTGAAACAGCAAGTTTTATCAAGAATGATAAAGACTTTAGAACCCCACACTTCCTGTAAGACCTTGGACTTATCTGCCCTTATTTTCCTCTCTGCTGTGGGATATTGTTCTCCACTCTGCTGCTGCTGCTGCTGCTGCTGCTAACTCACTTCACTTGTGTCTGACTCTGTGCTACCCCATAGACAGCAGCCCAACAGGCTCCCCTGTCCTTGGGATTCTCCAGGCAAGAACACTGGAGTGGGTTGCCATTTCCTTCTCCAATGCATGAAAGTGAAACGTGAAAGTGAAGATGCTCAGTCTTGTCCGACTCTTAGTGACCCCATGGACTGCAGCCCACCAGGCTCCTCCATCCAGGGATTTTCCAGGCAAGAGTACTGGAGTGGGGTGCCATTGCCTTCTCCAGTTCTCTACTCTACCTTATGAGAATAAATGAGAAATTGGGAGAGAGTTTGTTATAGAGCAGTGGTTTTCAAAGTATGATCCCTGGACCATCACCACTGGAATCACCCAGGAATTTGATAGAAATGAATACCTTCCAACCCTACAACAGATCTCCTGAATCAGAAACTTCAGGGCCCAGCAATCTATGTCTTAACAAATTCTCCAAGTGATTCTGATGCATGCTAAAGTTTGAGAACCACTAGTATACAAAGGGTAAAACTACTGGGTTTGGAGTCAATTATCAGTTCTTCTTAAAGTATCTCTTTCTGCCCAGTACTATTTGGGAGTCCTCAGGCAAAGCATGTCACCTACATGCTCTTTAGTTCACTTGCCTCTGCAATGGAGATAATGGTTCTATCTACATAACAGTGTTATTTACTCATTTGTCCAACAAATTTTTTTTGAGTGACTATTATATGACAATCACTCTTTTAGGTTCTACAGATACAACAGTGAACAAAACAGACAAAAATCTCTGACCTCACGTAATGTACATTTTAATGAGACTTTTGAGGATTAATTAATATAATTATGCTCATGTATAATGCTTAGTATAACATGGGGACATATTAAGCATTTAGCAAGTGGAAGCTATGATGGAAAAAGCACTTGGAAGGAGTGAAATGTTCTATTAGACTAAGTTGTGAACTAAGAAATGTATGATTCATACCCATGTCATCAAAATCTTACACAGGACTTAGTGCTGAGTAGGGCTTGGTAAATATTTAATGAATATATGTACAAAAGTCAGGGATTAATGATCTCTCTCTTGTCTGACTGGCTTTCCTTTATAATCCTTTAGAGCTGACAGCTCACCAATAAGTCACACCCTCCGTAAACCTTCCTCTCTTCCTACATTTGTTTATTTCACTCAGCCCAGTTATCGGAAGATAATTTTCTCCACATTAACTTGTGTTATGGGTCTGAAATGTAGTTGTTGTATGATAAATCTATATAGAGTGAATGAATGGATGCCAGAGAAGCATAGAAATATACCAGAAATACCACTGCAATAGGAATCAGAAGGCTTCAATTCTAATTCCTATTCTGCCTCTTCTATAATGTTTGGTCTTAACTTAAATCTGTTTTATTTTCAGATCCCCAGTCTCTTCATCTGTAACATGGCATTTACAATCCCAGCTCCACCACAATGCTGAGAGGAGACAGACTAACTTTGATACCTAAGTTTTAAGAACGTCTCACACAACCGTGAATGTGTAGTCTCCTTATTTTACTTCTCAAGAAGAATTGCTAAAAGCAGTAAAGGAGATAATGCATATCTCTTGCAAACCTTAAAACACTATAAAAATTAGATACTATTTCGAATCAAATAATCTATAACCTATAGAATTTATAGTTTGGAAACATCTCCTTATCCTTGCAACTGAAAGGGTGATCTGCAGCCTTGATACCACTTGAAGTCTTCGTAGGAATGCAGACTCTTGAGCCCCACCCAAACCAACTAAACCAGAATCTTCATTTTAACAACACCTGCTGCTGGCTCAGTGGTAAAGAATCTGCCTGCAATGCAGGAGACTGCGGTTTGATCGCTGGGTCGGGAGGATCCCTTGGAGGAGGAAACAGCAACCCACTCTAGTATTCTTGCTGGGATAGTCCCATGGACAGAGGAGCCTGGCAGGTTTCAAGAGTCAGACACAGTTTATCGACCAAACCACCACCACCACCACCACCATCTGGTGATTCAAATTCACAGTGAAGCTAGCAGCACTGCTGTAAGTCAGGAGCTTCCCAGGTGGCTCAGTGGTAAAGAATCTGCCTGCCAATGCAAGAAGCTCAAGAGATGCAGGTTAGATCCCTGGGTTGGGAAGATCTCCTGGAGGAGGAAATGGCACCCTAATTCAGTATTCTTGCCTGGAAAATCCTATAAACAGGGACTGTAGGGTTTGTAGGGCTATAGTCCATGGGGTCTCAAAGAGTCAGACACGACTTAGTATGCATGCATGCTGTCAATCAGACTTATAGGACATAAGCATTGAAAAGATTTGAAGATCATCTTCAACTCTCTCGTTTTACAGATGAGTACTCTGGAGTCCTGCGATGAAAGGGACTTGTCTTTCTAAAAGGCAGATCTGTGTCACCCACACCTCACGTTGCAAACTCGTGGTTTCACATTGCCCGTATCCTTAGCTCAGCATCATCTGGCTGCTGCTGACTCCTCAGTTGATACCTCCCCATACAGACGAGACAAAACAATCACTCTGACCCCTACTCCTCTGCTCTAAACTCTTTGGGCTATTTTCTCTATGTGGGCTCCCCTTTCCACTTCACTCCAGGCTCTTGCCACCGCTCAGACTATGACAGCCCCCAGCTTTCATTTAGGACACTATCTAACCTTTACGGTTGACAGTGGGCACGGTCAGCCAGCTGAAGTCTCCTCTGCCTCCTGAAGCACTGTGGTCATTATCTGTTCTTACATTACTTATTTTACCAGACTGTGAGCTCCTTAAGGATGGAAACCAGGGTTCAGTTTCCAACACAGAGTCAGGCACCTTGTAAGACCTCAATTTATCCCAATGTGACTAATGTTGTCTAGCATGTCTTCCAGGTCCAGCTTTCTACATTTTTCAACTGTGAAACCCCAGAGAACAGGGACTTGATATTCCTTCTCTTTCCATCTCACTCGTGAGGCTGCATGTATTTGAGTACAGTTGGCACTGACTCACCACCCAGGCTGACTCATTCAGCTGTTGGTGACAGTAGAAATTGCCATGAAGTGCCCCGCAGAGTGGTTCGCTGCAGCATGTTCAGGGAAGTCCAAGTGACACACAGGTTGCAACACCAAGGGTAGGGAAAGGATTAGCCTTCAGAATAAATCACTTCAACTTGGCTGAGATCTAGTGCCTTCTAAAAATGCTCACAAGAAAAGGGAACCCTCCTACTGTGGTGGGAATGTAAGTTGGTGCAGCCACTATGGAAAACAGAGTTTCTTTAGAAAACTAAAAATAAAGTTGCCATATGATCCAGCAATCCCACTCCTAGGCATGTATCTGGTGAAAACTATAATTTAAAAAGATTCATGCACCCAAAACTTCATAGCAGTGCTATGAACAGTATCCAAGACAGGGAAGCAACCTAAATGTCCATCTACAGATAAATGGATTAAGAAGATGTAGCATATTTGCACAATGGAATATTACTTAGTCATTAAAAGAATGAAATCTTGCCATTCGCAGCAGCATGGATGCACCTGGAGATAATCATACTAAATGAAGCAAGTCAGAGAGACAAATACCAGATGATATAACTTATATGTGGAATCTAAAATACTACGTAAATGAATATATTTTTGAAACAGAAACAGACTGACGACATAGAAAAACTTACGGTTTCTAAAAGGGACAGGGGATGATAAAAGGATAAATTGGGAGTTTGGGATTAGCAGATGCAAACTATTATATATAAAATAGATAAATAACAAGGTCTTACTGTTTGGCACAGGGAACTATATTCAATATCTTCTAATAAACCGTAATGGAAAAAGACACAAAAAAGAATATGGACATGTGTGTATAACATGTACATATCACACACACATGTATATACACATATGTGTATAACATACATATAACATGTATACATATATACATGTATGTAACATTTACAGAATCATTTTTCTGTATACTAGAAACTAACACAGTATAAATAAACTATACTTCAATTTAAAAACTAAAATAAAAATTTTAATGTACAGAGCAAAATTATGTGCTTTGCAAAATTTTTTAAAAAGTGTTTGCAAGATTTCAAGCTATGTTCCAAAACTAAATTCCTGAGGCCTCCTATCTCCATACAAGAACTGATACAAGTAGGTGCTCAGTACATGCTGATGAATGAATAAACGATTGAATGGATAAAGTGTTCTGGATTTCTACATGTAACCAAATGCTTTCAAAAAAAGCAGTTGTGGGAATTCCCTGGTGGTCCAGTGGTTAGGAGTCTGCACTTTCACTTCTGAGGGCTTGGGTTCAATCTCTGGTAGGAGAACTAAGATACCACAAGCCACATGGCTCCACCAAAAAAAAAAAAAAGAGAGAGAGAGAGAAAAAGAAGTAATTGTGTAGGGAGAGAGTTATAAGCAAATGTCACATAGCACTAAAGATGAAGTGTTTAAGTTCTTTACCTTTGCCCACAAGCCCTGTGCAGTCTGACCCAGCCTGCCTTGCCGGCTTTGTCTCTTCCCCTCCCATACATACAATTTTTGCCTTGTCCCAAAAGATCTGTAGCCCCTAAGCATATCATGTGCTTTCATGCCCCAGTGCCTTCACACACATTTTTCCTATACCTAGAGTCCTTTCTCTCCCCCTCTTAATTTAGGTAATTCTTATTTGTCTTCAAAGACCTGGTTAGCCTGCTTAACTTGGGAAGCCTGGGAAAGCCCGCTCCTGGGAAGCCTGCTCTGACCACACAACTGCGCTAGATGTCTCTTCCGTGCTCTGGTGGGCGCCTAGCTCTGTTTCAGAGTACTGATCATATTCTTCTGCTGTTGTCTACCTCTTCCCCCCAAAGATTTGAGCACCTTGAGGACAGAGACTAGGTCTTATTTATTTCTGTGTCCTCAGTGTCCAGTATATGACATGACAGAAAGGAGAGATATTTATTGGGCACATTATCCAGCGGTAAGAATGGAGAGTAAAAGAGTAATCATTAGTCAGGACCTTTGTCACCCATAGAATTCCATGCTTAAGAAGAGCTTTGCAGGGACTTCCTTCGTGGTCCAGTGGTTAAGCATCTGCCTTGCAGTGCAGAGGACACAGGTTTGATCCATGGTTGGGGAACTTAAACCCTATATGCCAAGGGGCAACTACACCAGCATGCTGCAACTACTGAAGCCAGCGTGATGCAGAACCCATGTGCCACAACTAGAGAGTCCACAGACCACAATGAAAGATCCTGCATGACAAAATGAAGCTCCTGCATGTGGCAACTACACCAAACTTCGCCAAATAAACAAATATTAAAAAAAAAAAAACCAAGCAAACAAAAGACCCGAAGAGACCTCAACCTTAACTCCAAGTTTATAAGTTAATTTGAGTACTTGTTTTAATGGTAATGTTAGGCAGAAACCAACAAAACACTGTAAAGCAACTATTTTTCAATTAAAAATAAATTAAATTAAAGAAAATGAGTACATCTTTTAAAAAAGATAGAAGAGCTTTGCGAAGCCTCATTTAATATTTGTTGATGAATAAATTATTTACACACATATGAAAAGGGCTGGGACAGTGAATAGTAAATGACAGACAAGGACGCCTGGGGAAGCAGAATTTTACCACCACCACCACCACTATCAGCCCACCCTGCCGCAAGTCCATAGTAGACAAATGAGTAGGAGGACGTTGACAGATGACCCTCTAAGAAGGGCACACTGGTGACAAGACCCCAATAGTCTGATTGGAATGACTATTCCAAACTAGCTGCCACTTTTTCCTTTCTCCCACCCCACCCTGACAGAGAGTTACAGAAGAGTTAATGACAAGAAAATATCATCTGGATCAGTTACCAGACCTGAAAATCAAGTCAGTTTTACAACCTAGAGAAATTCACTCCTTAAGCTTCAGTTTCCTCATTGTAAGAAGAAATAGTAATTTCTAGCTTGCAGAATTGGCAGGAGGATTTTATAATAATAGTTAATACTTATATATCATTGCAAGTCCTATTATAATACAAATATATTATTGCACATTATATATGTATATGTACAAATATGAATAGTAACTCAATTAATCCTTCCTAGAACTCTATAAGGTAAGCACAATTTTCATGTCAATTTTATAAATAAAGAAGCTGAGACACAGAAATATCACAAAACTTCGGGGTTTCCCTGGTGATCCAGTGGCCAAGACTTCACGTCCCCAATGTAGGAGGCCCAGATTCGACCTCTGGTCAGGGAATCAGATCCCACATGCCATAATGAAGACTGAAGATCCCGTATGCTGTGCAACTAAGACCTGGCACAGCCAAATAAGTAAATATTTTTCTGAAAAAGAAAGAAATGTCACATAACTTTTCCAAGATCGTACAGCTGGAAGTGTGGAGCAGGGAGTGAAATCCAAGCATATTGGTTTGCTCCAGAGCCTTTAATCTTAACAAGATCTTAACAAGTACTATACTCTGCCTCTTAAGATAATTATGTGAGAGGGAAGATGTCTGGCTCATAATAGTACATAAGAAACAATGACCGTAAATAAAGTAACTCATGACCTGAGATGACATAAAATGGATTCATATTAAGAGGCACAATATTACCTTACAATATTACTCTTTAAAAATGTCTTATCTTTAAACTATTACATAGTGTTTATGTACAAGTCACATAGTTTATATAATGGTCACATAGTCCTGTGATTGGAAGACTATTTTCTGCTTGAACAATCTGGCTATTTTAAGACGCCCTAAAGGTAAGCTGGCTTTGCCTTCTCCTGAGGAACTGAAACAAGTTCTTAGCACTTCAGCCAGAGAACTTTAGAGGGGCTTGAAGATCTCATGAAATTAATTCCTCCAGTCAGGCCCTGAAGACAGAGACAAATTGAATCCAGTCAATGTTCTCAAGGAACTCACAACTAAACTGGGGAGACAAACAAAAGAGATCATCTCAATATAACACTGTTACACTGGAGGGAAGCTTGTAAAGGACATTTAACTTAATTATGGACAGAGTGATCAGGGAAGACCTTTCAAGAGAAGGAGACACGTGGAGTCTAGTATCAAAGGGCAAGTGAGACATTTGAAGACATCAAGAAGGGGTTTCTTGGTAGAGGGAATGCTATGAACAAATGAATGGGAGCTTGAAATAGCACTGTATATTCCAAGAACTACAGTACTGTAGTTCACGATGGCTAGAACAGAGCAGGAGTCATGAAATGGTGGTGCCAGACAGAGGCAGAGGCCAGATGGGGAAATGCCTCAGTTGTCAAATTAAGGGGTTTGGCCCTAATTTTATAGGTGATGTAGAGCCATTGACTCAAGTCCCAAACAAAAATATAATACGGTTTAAAAGAATCTTGGTAGCAAAGGTGGGTTAAATTAGAGGTTTAAGACTATAGATAGCTTTTAAGCACACGAAAAGATACTCAATATCATTAGTCATTAGAGAAATGCAAATTAAAGCCATAATCGATATCATCTCACACCCACTGGGATGCCCATAATAAAAAAAGATGAACAACAAGTGTTGGCAAGGATGTGGAGAATTTGGAACCCTCATACATTGCTGGTAGGATTTGAAAATGGTGTGGCTGCTTTGGAAAACAGTTTGGCATGTCATCAAAAGTTAAATATAGAGTTCCATATGACCCAGTAATTCTGCTTCTAGTTACATACCCAAGAGAAATGAAGACATACATTCACATAAAAACATTTACATGCAGTTTTATAGCAGCATTATTCATAATAGCCAAAATGGAAACAATCCAAATATTCATCAGCTGATGAATAAACAGAATATGGTACATCTATATGGAATACATTTTGGAATATTGTTGAGCCATAAAAGGGTATAAAGTCCTGATACATGCTACAACATAGATAAGCCTTGAAAATATACTGTTAAGAGGGAAAAGTCAAACACAAAGGGCCACATAGCATATAATTCCATTTATATGAAATACTCAGAATAGCTAGGTTCATAGGGATATAGATTAGTGGTTGCCAGAGGCTGGGCGTAGGAAGGAATGAGAAGTGACTGCTATTGAGTACCCCTGTATGGGTCGCTTCAGTTGTGTCCGACTCTTTGTGACCCTATGGACTATATAGCCTGCCAGTTCCTCTGTCCGTGGGGTTCTCCAGGCAACCATACTGGAGTGGGGTGCCATGGCCTCCTCCAGGGGATCTTCCCAACCCAGGGATCTAACCTGCGTCTCTTAACATCTCCTGAATTGGCAGGAGGATTCTTTGTCAGTAGTGCCACCCTGGAAGCCCTCCTATTGAGTACAGGTCTCCGGAATTCGTGGTGATGGTGGTACAAGATTTTGAATATACTAAAACCCACTGATTTGTATTTAAAAAGTGTAAGTTTTATGACATGTGAATTATATATATGCATAGAGACTGGTGGCGGAGTGACAGTGAGATTACTGAAATGGCCTAAGGAGCAGACTTCAAACAGAGGAATCCACACCCTTGGAGGTTCATGAAGAATTTCTGGGGGCCACATAGGCATAAATAAATTCCATATCTCTAACTTTTATGTGTCCATTCTTTTCTAAAACTAATCTGCCTGATAATGTGTTTTTTATTTCTCCTCTTTCACAGTAACTTTTCTCTCATCTTTAAAGGAAAGATATGCCACTGATGAATCTTGACTATCACTATGCAGGTATTGAAGTGAAGTGAAAGTCACTCAGTCATGTCCAACTCTTTGTGACCCCAAGGACTATACAGTCCATGAAATTCTCCAGGCCAGAATATTGGAGTGGGTAGCTTTCCCTTCTCCAGGAGATCTTCCCAACCCAGGGATCGAACCCAGGTCTCTCACATTGCAAGCAGATTCTTTACCAGCCGAGCCACAAGGGAAGCCTAAGAACACTGGAGTGGATAGCCTATCCTTTCTCCAGTGGATCTTCCTGACCCAGGAATTGAACCTGAGTCTCCTGCATTGCAGGTGGATTCTTTACCAACTGAGCTAACAGGGAAATCCCAATGAAAGTATCGCCCTGGGCTAAAAATGTCTGGACCATCACTGAAAGGATAATTTGAATGTTCTGGACTTCTGATGGACAGCAAAGCAAGAGTGTTCAGTAGACAATGATTAAACTGATAATAAAAATGTAGATGTCAAATTAAAAATGTATGAGGAGGGCCATAGTGTCTCAAAATTCTTCTAAAGGGTACCAAACGATAAAGTCTAGAATTAGCTTTACCTTAGGATCACCAAATTGCTTAACGTTCAAAGCTCTAGTTTTGTGGTACCTTCAGATAATGGAACATTATTTAGCACTAAAATAAATGAGTCAGTAAGTCACAAAAAGACATGGAGGAAATGTAATACTTAGCATTTTCATCATGTAGAAGAAACCAACCTAAAAAGGCTACATATGCCATATGATTCTAACTGTACAACATTCTGGAAAAGGCAAAACTGTGGAGACAATAAAAAGATAAGTGGTTGTCAGGGTTAGGGAGAGAGAGGGATAAATAGAACACAGAGGATTTTTAGGGCAGTGAAACTTCATACATCTAATTATGTATTTGTCCAGATCTTTAAAAATAAACTCATTTTTGGGCATCTGCTCCTGTGATAGAGAAGACAAAAAGGGAAATAAGTTTTTAGGAAAGATAGGGAGTTAATCTTTGAGCCTGAGGTTATGAGATATCAGTGGGATATCCAAGCAGAGTCTGCATTTGACATTAGATGTAGAGGCCTGGAGCTTGGGAGGAAGATTTAGAATAAAAATTTTGGACTCATCAGAATAGAGGGCTGGCCTCTCTCCTTGCCTGCATGAAACATTGGAGAGTTTGTTACCATTCAAGAAAAGCATAGAGAGTACAAAGATAAAGAGACTGTGATGCATGGATAGGATGTTTTTAGACTTCACACATGAAGGAATTTTCAGTTTGACAAAATTCAGGGTGCAGCCATAGGGTGCAGGGTGTGGTCAGTCTAATGACTGATGTGGAAAGGGGAGTCATTAGAACTGAGGAAGTCAAGGAACAGAGAGGCCAGAGGGCAGGATGGGTCATTAAGGTGAATGTTGAAGTCACCCAAGTTACTGTAGGATTGTACCAGCCTGCTGCTGCTGCTGCTAAGTCGCTTCACCTAGTGGCTCTTTAACTTTAGTGTGGATCAGAATAAGTTGGAAGCCTTGATAAAACATAGATTTCTGGGCCTCATATCCAGAATTTCTGATTTAGTTTGTCTTGATGGCCCAAGAATTTGCATTTATAATAAGTTCCCAGATGAGGCTGATACTGGTGGTCTGGGGACCACACTTGGACAATTACTGCACTAGAATGAGGACTGAGGACTGAGTCAGGTGTTAAGGTTTTCTATGAATGTGTTTAATTGGTGAGAGTAATGAAGAGGGAGCGATACCAATCCTAAACAATGGATTTAGAAAGTGGCCCTGACAGTTGGACACTTCACCTGATGGTCAGTTCTTTGCTCATCTTAGGCACGTACTTCTCACTACCATCTATACCAGAAATTTAGATCGCCTTCATCTTCTCTCTCTGGTTTAAACCTCTACCTCCTAGCAGTTTGATTTCCTGTTGGAATAAAACAAAGGCATGGAATACATTTCACCTTGATGTTTGAATCAGAAATAGCTAGAAGCATCTTAACTCTGAAACCATCAACTTCAAGGGAGGAAAGAAGACTGAATTGTCAAACTGCTTTCTAACCCAGAGATGTCATTATGTGTTGGGAAGTTAAGAAAAGGAAAAGAAATCACTGCAGAGGCCATGTATAGATTAAGTGAGTAACAGCTGGCATATTTCTCAGACTAATGCTCTTTCTCACAAAAAATGTTTGTGCCTTCATGCAAGTCTCTGAAACATATATTATAAACCTTAAAAGTTAATTTTATCTATTCACATTAAAGATCAGAAAAATACAGGATGGACTCGTAACTTCTAATAAGAGAGAATGGTAGGGAATTCCCTGGTGGTCCAGTGGTTAGGACTCTGCGCTTTCACTGCCAAGGGCCAGAGTTCAATCCCTGGTTGGGGAACCAAAATCCCACAAGCTTCATGGAGAGACTGAAAAAATAAAAAAGATGAGGGAGAGAGAGAAAATGTAATCTTACTGATTAGTCACATAAGAAAATTCACTTTAACTCATGTACCACAATATTTGTTGGAGCACTGTTTGCAATAGCCAGGACCTGAAAGCAGCCTAAATCTCCATCAACAGATAAGTGGATAAAGAATACGTGACATATATAAATAGATAATGAAATATTACTCAGCCATAAAAAGGAATGAAATTGGGTCATTTGTAGTGATGTGGATGGACCCAGAGTCTGTCATACCGAGTAAGTCAGAAAAAGAAAAGCAAATACTATATACTAACCCATATATATATGGAATCTGGAAAAATGGTAGATGAACCTATCTGGAAGGCAGGAATAGAGACGCAGGTGTAGGGAATGTAACCCTGTGTGGTTACAGGGTGGGAGGGGAAGTGTGGGATGAATTGAGAGGGTAGTATTAACATATACACATCCCCATGTGTAAAGTAGATGGCTAGTGGGAATCTGCTGTGCTTCAGAGGATGCTCAGCTCCATGCTTTCTGATGGGTGGGTTGGGGAGGGTGAGAGGGAGGCTCAAGAGGGAGAGGGTATATGTATACACATAACTGATTCACTTTGTTGTTCAGCAGAAACTAATACAACATTGCAAAGTGATTAAACTCCAATTAAAAAAAAAAAAAGCTCACTTTACATCATTGTAGGTCTAGGTCCAAGGAATTTGTTTCCTTTCTGAACAAAACTCTCTGTTCATCGTTCCTTTTTAATTAAGACAAGACAGGAGGATACTTAACTGGTTTTAATCCACATTTCTCTTCTCTGGAGATGTATTTCTGATTCCACAGTCAGAAGTTCTCACCAATTTCCCTGCGAGTGCTTAGAGTCACCATGTAAAGAGGATTTCTCATATATTAATACACTCTAATTTTTCAGAGTGCCCTGGCCAATTAAATATCACCTATGCCTTGTCTACCCTGGAGGCATAAATATCTAGGGAAATCAACACTCTTGCTAGGTAAGTTCTGAACTACACTGTTAGAACTGGTAGAGAGGACTTGGGGGCCACCCTTCCAGGCCATTTAACCCTTAGGACATTTTATAGATGATCACACTGAGCTCTAGAGAGAGAAAAGATTTGCCCAAGGTCTCAGTATCTCAGGGTTCCAAGGTTCCTTAAAAGTATCAAATCCCACCTCCCCAGGGTCTGGAAAGCAGCCCTTCCGACTCCTGGTGCGGTGCGCCTCCATCTCATCCTGACGTATACATGTGTCTCAGCAGTGCCGAGAGCTATAAAACCCTGCTGTTTTTCTACTCAAATCACTCTCATTTGCCTTCTAGCATCTTACAGAAGATCCTAGGAAGGCGAGTGGCTCAGCAGTAAAGAATCCACCTGCAATGCAGGAGACATAGGAGATGCAGTTTTGATCCCTGGGTGGAGAAGCTCCCCTGAAGGAGAAAACGGCAACCCACTCCAGTATTCTTGCCTGGAGAATCCCATGGACAGAGGAGCCTGGTGGGCTACAGTCCATAGAGTCCCAAAGAGTTGGACACTACTGAAGTGACTTCATACGCACAAAACACACTATGGAGGAAGGATAGAGCGGGAGAGAGATTTTCCCAGTGCCTTCCTGGACTAGTATCAGCATCTCCTGGGAACATGCTAGTGGCACAAAATCTTGAGCCCTCAGTCAGACCTAATGGATCAGAAATTCTGGGGGAGACACCTAGCAATCTGCTTTAACAGGTGCTCCAGCTGATTCTGATAGACACTAACATTTACGATGGATTATAATCAAACAAACAATTTCACATTAGAAAGACCCCTGTTCACCAGGTCCCTCCTATCCTAGAGAGAAATTCCAATTCTCTTCAAGGCAATGAGGTGGTGGAATTGATTGTGGGGTCAGCATTAGTTCTTACATGACTGACTTGATGGGTTTCCTATCTCTGAGCCTGTGTTTTCTCATCTATCAAATGGAACAGTCACCTTTTCTTACCACCCCCAGGGGATTGTTGGGAGGCTTGAATGTGAAGCTTGCTGATAAACTGCTGTGACTTTGTAAGAGATTGCTAGAGTTAATATTTGAATTGCTACTTTCAGCCTGAAAAAAAATCCCTTTGATACTGCCTAGCTCTACGCAGAGTAGCCAACCCAGTAACTAGGGTGGACCTCTGTTAATAGAGAGAATACTTGTAGGAAACTTCTGCTTGGGTTCTGATGAGTGGTTGGAATGGGGCTCAGCACCTCACGCTCAAGAGAAACCAGCTGAAATTTCATCATACTAAGTTTGCTTTCTCTCATATAAAATTGGTAAGGAGGATCTTGTGCTTATTTCTAACTGGAAGTCTTTTTCTTCATCCAACAGAGTAGTATAAAAGACAGTAGACCTTCAGAATAATTCCCTCCCTTAAAGCTTCAGGGCACTGAGTAGTAAAAAATAACATGAAATCATGCCTTAGAAAAATAAGTGAGTTGTGCTGAAATTCTTATTCCTTTGCTTTTGTCTTTTCCCATTTAACTATCTTGAACTGCTGACTTTCAGTATTAGGAGAAAATAGAACAATTATTAAATTTGTTTTAAAACTCATTATTAGAACTCCCATCTATAACATTCCCTATATATTATGTATAGATATTTTGTCTATCAGCCTCTTTCTTTGGTGACCAAGAGTTTACTATGTCACAAATACACAGCCCACTCCATGTGAGGTAGTTTTTGCCCTTAGAATGTTCTTTTCTTTTTTGAGCTAAAAATCTACCTTGCAAAAGCTTCCTATTCCCTCTTTGCCCTCAGTTCAGTCGCTCAGTCGTTTCCGACTCTTTGTGACCCCATGAATCACAGTTGCCAGGCCTCCCTGTCCATCACCAACTCCCAGAGTTCACTCAGACTCACGTCCATTGAGTCCGTGATGCCATCCAGCCATCTCATCCTCTGTCGTCCCCTTCTCCTCCTGCCCCCAATCCCTCCCAGCATCAGGGTCTTTTCCAATGAGTCAACTCTTCGCATGAGGTGGCCAAAGTACTGGAGCTTCAGTTTTAGCATCATTCCTTCCAAAGAAATCCCAGGGCTGATCTCCTTCAGAATGGACTGGTTGGATCTCCTTGCAGTCCAAGGGACTCTCAAGAGTCTTCTCCAACACCACAGTTCAAAAGCATCAATTCTTCGGCGCTCAGCCTTCTTCACAGTCCAACTCTCACATCCATACATGACCACAGGAAAAACCATAGCCTTGACTAGACGGACCTTAGTCGGCAAAGTAATGTCTCTGCTTTTGAATATACTATCTAGGTTGGTCATAACTTTTCTTCCAAGGAGTAAGCGTCTTTTAATTTCATGGCTGCAGTCACCATCTGCAGTGATTTTGGAGCCCCAAAAAATAAAGTCTGACACTGTTTCTACTGTTTCCCCATCTATTTCCCATGAAGTGATGGGGCCAGATGCCATGATCTTCGTTTTCTGAATGTTGAGCTTTAAGCCAACTTTTTCACTCTCCTCTTTCACTTTCAACAAGAGGCTTTTTAGCTCCTCCTCACTTTCTGCCATAAGGGTGGTGTCATCTGCATATCTGAGGTTATTGATATTTCTCCCAGCAATCTTGATTCCAGCTTGTGTTTCTTCCAGTCCAGCGTTTCTCATGATGTACTCTGCATATAAGTTAAATAAGCAGGGTGACAATATACAGCCTTGACGTACTCCTTTTCCTATTTGGAACCAGTCTGTTGTTCCATGTCCAGTTCTAACTGTTGCTTCCTGACCTGCATACAGATTTCTCAAGAGGCAGGTCAGGTGGTCTGGTATTCCCATCTCTTTCAGAATTTTCCACAGTTTACTGTGATCCACACAGTCAAAGGCTTTGGCATAGTCAATAAAGCAGAAATAGATGTTTTTCTGGAACTCTCTTGCTTTTTCCATGATCCAGCGGATGTTGGCAATTTGATCTCTGGTTCCTCTGCCTTTTCTAAAACCAGCTTGAACATCAGGGAGTTCACGGTTCACATATTGCTGAAGTCTGGCTTGGAGAATTTTGAGCTTTGCCTTTTAGAGCAAAATGAAATAAATTGATATTCTTGTCGTAATAATAATAATAACAACAGCTATTTAAGAATAAAAGAATCTTCCTCATTCTGTAAACAATTGATTTTCTAGAGAAATAAATTATCATAAACCTTGAATACCTTAGATTAAACCTTGACTATAGTTAGAGACCAAAGGCCACAAGCTTCAATAGCAGGAATTTTTAAAGGATACAAGTGTTTTAGAGAGGATGAAGTACTTACTGAATTAACCATTAACTTCTGTTTACATAGGTAAGTGAAGTGAAGTCGCTCAGTCGTGTCAGACTCTGTGACTCCATGGACTGTAGCCCACCAGGCTCCTCTGTCCATGGAATTCTCCAGGAAAGAATACTGGAGTGGGTTGTCATTTCCTTCTCCAGAGGATCTTCCTGACCCAGGGATTGAACCCAGGTCTCTCACATTTTCGGCTTACATAGATAAGAGGAAAGAATAGTGTATAATTATATGCCATATATTATTGAATTTACGTTAAATTTAAGTTGAATTCAGTTAGTCTGAATCTTTTCTCATAAAGTTGAATTTCTGTATTTATAAAAGAAGCAGACTTTCCCAATAATATCAAAAGGTTTATTTTCATAGTTCCAAAGACTCTATAAATTACTCTTTATCATCCTGAGATTATGAGTTACTATAGGAAACTATGTTTGTTGTGAAGTATTATATTTGTTCACTTTAAGTCGTAAACTCTGTTTGCCAAAGGAGGTTGATTATATTCGCCAAACATGATGAGTAACTAGTTTGATTTAATCTAGTTCTGATTAAATCAACAGAAATAAGAGTATACAGAAGAATCTCTTATAATAGGGACATTATAAAGTCACTCCTCATGGTAAAAAATTGTTTTAATTATAAAATGAATAAGCAGCTCCAAGTCAGTTTTATTTACTTACTTCTAGAATAGGTAATACATCCTTATGATTAAAAAG
This sequence comes from Aepyceros melampus, assembly GCA_006408695.1. Classification (NCBI taxonomy): domain Eukaryota; kingdom Metazoa; phylum Chordata; class Mammalia; order Artiodactyla; family Bovidae; genus Aepyceros; species Aepyceros melampus. Next base: position 158,042 of record SJXQ01001966.1, read on the forward strand.
TCAAAAGTCTAGTCTGTGAAGAGTCTTCTACCTGTCTCCCACCATCTAGTTGTTTTCCCTAGCAGCAGTCAGACAATCAATGATGTCTATTTCTGTTAAATTCTTCCAGGGATATTTTCTGCAAATATAAGCAATCATGAATACATATTACTACCCTCAATTCTTACAGCAACACTAGTATGCAATATACATTTTTAGCACCTTGCTTTTTCACTTAACAGTAGATGTTGAAGATTACTTGAAGAACTTTCTTGTTCTTTTTATGGCTGCCGGATAAACTTTGTAGGAATATACTACTACTGTGTTTAACCAGTGTATTAATAAACTGTGTATTCATAACCATGAATAAACATTTGTTTCCAGTCTTTTGCTATTACAAACAAAATTTGTACACATGCTTGAGTGTATGTGTAGATTAAATTTTTAAAAGTATAAGGAATTCCCTGGCAGTACACTAATTAGGGGACTTTCCCAGTGGCTCAGCAGTAAAGAATCTGCCTGCAGTACAGGAGACGTGGGTTTGATCCCTGGGTGGGGAAGGTCCCCTGGAGGAAGGCATGGCACTCCATATTTTTGCCTGGAGAATCCCATGGACAGAGGAGCCTGGAGGGCTATGGTCCATTGGGTTGCAAAGAGGCGGACACTACTCTATCGAGTGAACACAGACGCACACACCAGTAATTAGAACGCTGCACTTCCACAGCAGGGGTCACAGGTTGGATCCCTGGTGGGGAAAATAAGATCCTGTATGCCGATTCACCAAAAATAAATAACTAAAAATTAAAAAAAATTAATAATAAAAAAGTCCTTGTGACTTAAATATTCTGAACAATTTTTTTTTAGAGGTAGAATCGCTGGGTCCAAGGGAATAGTAATTTAAAAATTGATAAAAACCGCCACCAAGGGACTTCCCTGGTGGACCAGTGGCTAACACTCCATGCTCCCAATGAAGGGGGCCCTGGTTTGATCCCTGGTTGAGGGAACTGGGTTCCACACACTGCAACTAAAGATTCTGCATCCACAACTGAGACCTGGAGTTGCCAAACAAATAAATAAATAGTTTAAAAAAAATACCACTACTGAACTGTCCTCCATAAAAGTTTGAATTTACACTCCCACCAACAAAATATGAGAGTACCTGTTAAAACCACCACTACCACCACCACCACACAGTCTTATGAGTTATAGATCCTTGTCAATCTGATAGGTCAAAAATAATATTTCAAAAAAATACTAATTTACATTTCTCTTATCCTGGGCAAGAGTGAGCATTTAAGAGCCATTGCTATTAAAGTCTCTTTTTCTGTGACTATTAGTTCACATCTTTGCACTTTTTCCTCTTGGATTTTGGTTCTTATAGATTTAATCTTTTTATATAAATATGACAATCACCCATTTTCTTATGATACAAACTGCAAATACATATATATATATTTATATATAGTCGTTTTCATCTCGCGCTTCTTATGGTGGTTCTTGCATTATAGATCATTTTTATTTCCACACAGTTGTATTTATCCATCTTTTATAGCATCTACATTTTGTTTTGTACTTTAAAAGATATTCCTCACTTTGAGATTATAAAAACTGCCATGGTCCTTTCAAAAACATTTTCTTTCCTTTTTAAAATCGTTGATATATTTTAAATTTCTCTTGAATAGTGAGGTGTAGATCCACGTTAAATTTTTCTAAATGGCTGTCCATTTATTGTAACACTAAAAATAGTGCCACTTTCTTTTTTTTTGCTGACTTGAAATTTTACCTTTATTATACAAAATTATCAAGTATATTTGGATGTACTTTTGGACTTTCTGTTCTATTCCATTGAATAGAGGTCAATTGTGGCTCCATTCTTCGTTGATGGCAGAGTCCTGATTTTTTTATGGTGATTTTCCACCACTACCATGGTTTTTCTTTCCTTTTTAAAATCATTGATATATTTTAAATATATTTAAAATTGGGTCCTCAGGGAAGGTAATCTTCAGATCGAACACAGACAATAAATCATTATTGGTCTAAGCTAATACTAGTGGCCTTCTTTCTTTTTAAAAATATTTATTTATTTACTTGGCTGCTCTGGGTCTTAGTTTCAGCATGCGGGATCTAGTTCCCCAACCAGGTATCAAATCTAGGCCCCCTGCACTGGGAGCTTGGAGTCTTATCCACTGGATCACCAGGGAAATCCCTCCTTTTTCTATTTGTTGGTTTATGCATGGCCGATAGGCTTGAGAAGAACCATATCGAATGGCTACTAGGAATAATAAAAATCTATTAGACATACAAAGGGGGATGTTTACGAGTTGGCCGTTGGTTGTATAAGTCTGAAATTCAGAAAAGAGGTCTGGAAATGGAGGTGTCCTTTGGGGGATTATCACTACTTAGATTGTATTTTTTAAAAATGTGATAGAATATAATTATCAAGGAGTGAGTATAAATGGAAAAGGCAAGAGGTCAATGTATTGAGCCCTGGGACACTGCAGTATTTAGAGGTCAGAGAAACGTGTAGAGATGAAGAGCAGCCAGTAAGGCATAAGAAGAACCAAGGGAATGGAGCGTCATGTGGGCGAGGAGGAGGAATTGATTAGCTGAGTCTATTGCTCTTGGTACGTAAAGTAACAGTGACCACTGATTTTTGTGAGTAAATGGATGTCGCTGGTGTCTCTTGACAAGAGCATTTCAGTGGAGTGGCAGAGGGGAAAGCGCAACTGGACAGGGTCCCATAAGAGAAGGGAGACAGGAAGTGAAGACAGTATAGTACTGGCCACCTTTGTGAGACATTTTGCTGTGAAAAAGAGCAGAGAATGGGGTAATGGTTGGAGGGTCAAGCCCAGTCAAGAGGGTTTTTGTTTTAAGATGGAAGAAATACATTTATTTTGGTATGTCAATGGGAAAGGAAAACCATGATGTAGATGAGGAGAACTGCTGGATCATGACTTAAAGAAAGTGAAACAGCAGCACCGTGGCACTGTCCTACTCAAAGTGTGATCTGTGTGCTAGTGATGGCCCACAAAAGTTTGTCACCAGTTTGTGACAGAAATTGAGAGTAAATATTTAGAAACTTTTATAACAATTTGACAGAAATTTTATGTCTATCGGATCTAATAACAGCAACAAAAAAATCTGACCTGGAGTGGCCAATTCACAGAGATAGAAGTAACATGGTGGTTGTTATGATCTGAGGTGAGGAGGAAATGAAGAGTTATTGTTTAAATAGTACAGAGTTTCAGTTTTGCAGGATGACAAGAACTCTGGAGCTGGATGATGGTTGCTGTTGCTGCTGCTGCTGCTAAGTCACTTCAGTCGTGTCCGACTCTGTGTGACCCCATAGGTGGCAGCCCACCAGGTTCCTCCATCCCTGGGATTCTCCAGGCAAGAACACTGGAGTGGGTTGCCATTTCCTTCGCCAATGCAGGAAAGTGAAACGTGAAAGTGAAGTTACTCAGTCTTATGGTAACACAATAATGTGAAGGTATTTAATGCCACTGAACTCTATACTTAAGAATGGTTGGGAAGGTTAAAAAACTTTATTTGGGCTTGCATTTTTGTATGTCTGTTTTTAAATTTTAATTTTTCTAGCAATTAATTTTTATCACTGCTGCTGCTGCTGCTAAGTCACTTCAGTCGTGTCCGACTCTGTGCGACCCCAGAGATGGCAGCCCGCCAGGCTCTGCCGTCCCTGGGATTCTATTTTGTAAAAATATAGGTTTATGGCTAACTGGGGGGAGAAAACAAGTCTTTTTGCACAGATAGTGCGAGAAGAATTGAGGAGGGTTTGACCTTAGCTAAAAGGTAAATAGTTTCTTTGTAATAAGCAAAGGAAGGCAGAGTATAACAGCAGAGTCAGGAGCATAGCAGAGGTACAGGTAGGTTGGAGGTCATGGCAGCGGTGGGAACCTAGAGATGTTTTCTTTTGCTTGCTTCATTTTCACAGTAAATTGGAAATGAAATCACAGGTAAGTGAGAAGCTTTGGAATTTTGAAGAGAGATCTTTGACATAGTCACCCAGTGGGGAGGGGAGTAATGGAACTGGATAAATGTAGTAGGAGAGCCAAGCATTAAGGGTTTATTTGACAATAATGATGTTGAATTGTAGGTGGAGGTCAGTCAGTATGATTTCAGATTTTTCTCCACTCTACCCCATTTTGCTGCAGGTTTAGGATTAAAGTTTCCTCAGGTGAGTACAGGGAACAGAAAGAATTAGAGAAATGAAGGTGAATACCCAGGAAAGATTTTCATAACGGACGTAGAAGCTAAGCTGTTCATGAAAGGAAATGAGGATACAGGATAGTGTGAAGAACAGTGAAAAATATATTAGGATAGTGGATTCTGAGTCTTGGTGGACTTGATCAGTTTTGGAGCTGGGTATTAGAAGAAGTGAGCTAGAAAGGAAGGAGGCTGAAGTGGGAGAGTTGGTGATTAAAACTGAGATTAACAGATTTCAGCACAAGCTGGAATCAAGATTGCAGGGAGAAATATCTACAACCTCAGATATGCAGATGACACCACCCTTATTGCAGACAGCAAAGAACTAAAGAGCGTCTTGGTGAAAGTGAAAGAGGAGAGTGAAAAAGTTGGCTCAAAACTCAACATTCAGAAAACTAAGAGCATGGCATCTGGTTCCATCACTTCATGGCAAATAGATAGATGGGAAAGCAATGGAAACAGTGACAGACTTTATTTTCCTGGGCTCCAAAATCACTGCAGACGGTGACTGCAGCCATGAAATTAAAAGACACTTGCTCCTTGGAAGAAAAGTTATGACCAACCTAGATAGCATATTAAAAAGGAGAGACATTAATTTGCTATCAAAGGTCTGTCTAGTCAAAGCTATGGTTTTTCCAGTAGTCATGTATGGATATGAGAGCTGGACGATAAAGAAACCTGAGCACTGAAGAATTGATGCTTTTGAACTGTGGTGTTGGAGAAGACTCTTGAGAGTCCCTTGGACTGCAAGGAGATCCAACCAGTCCATCTAAAGGAGATCAGTCCTGGGTGTTCATTGGAAGCACTGATGCTGAAACTCCAATACTTTGGCCATCTGAAGCAAAGAGCTGACTCATTTGAAAAGACTCTGATGCTGGGAAAGATTGAAGGCGGGAGTAGAAGGCGGGAGGATGAGATGGTTGGATGGGATCGTCGACTCAACGGACATGAGTTTGAGTAAACTCCAGGAGGCTTAGTGTGCTGCAGTTCACGGGGTCGCCAAGAGTTGGACACGACTGAGCGACAGAACTGAACTACAGTTATTGGAAATAAGAACAAAAGTTATGAGCAGGGAAATGAAAAGCTGAGGCAAGGGTGGTCCCTAGGAGAGAGAACCACAATTAGGGCATTGGAGGTATAATCTAAAATAAATTAAATGATCAAGAATTATGATAATGGTAATTAATGACAATGAACCAGAAACACAGCGCTCTGTAGGTTACCGAAACGAGTGACTGCTGTAGTCTCCTGTTAGGACGTATATTTAAAGTTTTTATGTTTACAGCTCTGGTTATTTGAGGAAGTACAGTTCCTTTAAAGACCCGGGAGAGCGAAAAGACACAGAACCAGAGCTGTGCGGGAGCTTTTGTCGGGACTCCGCCGAGACTGCGCAGTGAGAGCGGAGGCGGGGCCAATCGTGGGCTCGCGGACGAGGGCGGGGCCTTGGGGGCGGAGTCTGAGCTCCGGGTTGGGCTGCGGCTGCGGCTGCTGCGCTTCCAGCTTCTGAGGCCAGGAGGCCGAGGCCTGGGCCCAGCCCGGAGCCGCCGCTCGTCGGAGCCTCCTGGAGCCGCCGCGCAGGCTCATCCTGGGGGCGGGCTCAGGCCCGGCCCGCCGCGGAACCCAGGACAGAGGCTGCATGCCCGAGGACCAGGCCGGCGCAGCCATGGTGAGAGAGCGAGGCCTGCCCGAGCCGCGGCCGCCCGCCACCCTGGCCCCGCGGGCCTGCCCTCCCCAACTCTGATGCCCCGTCTGCTCCTGCCTTTACCTCCCTTCCTTGTTACCTACCCCTGATGATCCGCTCCTTCCTCCCCTTGTGCCCCGGCCACCTGCTGAGGTAACACCTCCCCCCCAACACCCCCTGCCTCTCTCTCCACTCGGTGACATCCCCCCTTTTTTAACTCACCCCCCAGTGACAGCCTCTTTCGCGTTTCCCTTTGCCTCCCCCTCCTCGTCCTTTAATCCGACCTTCCTTTTCTCCTCTATGGTTTTGCCTTGTTCTCTCTTTTGGGATCTCTACACCTTCCTTCGGTTTCCTCCCTCCTTTTTGCTTCTGCTCTTTGCTCTCGCTACTTGCCCCCTTTCATCATTTTATCTCCTCCCCGTATCCTTTCTCCCCTTCGTCCTCCACCATCCACATTTCCTCTCCCCCTTATTGGATGTCCTCTCTTCCGCGCTCTCACAGCTGTCCCCATTTCCTTCTACGGGATTCAAGGGTCTAAGCAGGAACAATTTGAGGGCGGTTGCTTCCCAGGAGCTCTTGGGCGGGCAGATAGAGAGTCGGAGGCTTTCTTTTCTTTTTTTGTCGAGGGAAGGGAGTAGATTGGAGAGAGCTTGCAAGCCTGATTACCTAATGTCTTTGCAAAAACTGAGTGATAGTGTGTTTTGGAGCTGCGGAGTGAGACGTGGGGGTGCGGGCCGGCATGCATACTATGTCCTTATAAGATATCTAGCTTTTTGATAGAAGTAATTTAAAATGTTTTAAATTGAATATTTATTTTGAGCATCTTTTATTGTGGAAGTATAGTTTGGGAAATTTAAAAATATTTATTTACAGGCTTTTTTGTTACTCAGAACAAATGGTTTGTTTTTGTTTGGAGACTGAGACCAGGGCATCTGGAGATGGAAAATCAGCTTGGCAGTCAGTTTGTGACAGTCTCCTTAGTACCTCTATTATCTTCCTTTGTTTTACCCTCTCTGCTTTTAGTTGGGAGAGCCTCACATTTGCAGATTTTCTCTCTCCTTCCTGTTTGAAGCTTCAGTGGTCTTTGAGTTGGGTTACTCATGGTTTGCAGTTCATTTGATTAATCCATTGCCCAGCATATGCAGCAATCTAAATTTCGGTCTCTGGGAGGAATAAGACATTGTAGTCAGAACAAAGTCCTGGTAATTATGTTCTCCTAGGAGAATAGTCAATTTCTATTTTTTTCCCCTGTTTTTTGAAGAGTGGTTCAAAGTTACTTAATTTGTGAACTTTATCTAACTCACTGACTCTGCATTTTTAGGTGGTCATTCTCCAGTGTCTGCCTGCACAACAACCCTTCACATGCACAACCCATCACACAGCTATTGTATGTTAATCTGTTTCTTCCCCTGAAATGTGAGTTCTACACAGTTACTATGCCTTACTCCAGTTATTCCCAGTGCCCAGGCCAAGTAGGTGCTTGAAATGATTTCATTTTATGGTCTCATTTTTCCTATCTGACAAATGTGATCTTGAACTGAAATTTAAGAAAACTAGTGGGCTACTCAGAAAGAGTGAGTTTGAGATTCTTATTTTTGGTGCAGAAAGGAAATTTATTAAGATGTAACCTTTTCAGAATAAAGAGCTGTCCCAACAAATACACCAAATGGCTAGATTTTTGAAAGTGTTAGCCTTCCCACAGAGAGTGAATGTATGAGTACAGAGGGAGAAGTTATAAACTCCTTTTTGGGGGTTTAGGATCCAAGTGTTCCATTTGAGGTGGGCTTGAAAAGTGAATAGGGTTTATATAGATCATTTTGGGTAGGGGAAGAATGTTGTGAATGTGAATAGAAAGTAATGAGGTTATATTGTAGGTAGTAGGATTACTTTTATGTGCCATGAAGAATGCAGGAATGAGGATGTGTAGTAGGAAATGAGACTAGAATTAGATATATTAGACATGGTTATGGTTTAGACTGTCTCCAACTAACTGGATTTTTCCTTACACATACACACAGTGTAAAAGTATATGTATGGGAGAGTTGAAGAGAAGGCAAAATTTTAGTTTATTATAAGCTAAAATTATTTGTAGAGGTTACTTAAAAAAATTTTCCTGGTGTAATAGGCACTCAATAAATAGAACCAAATATTATGTAAAGCTTTGTGTTTTATATTTTTCAAAATTTTCATTGTTAGGTTGTGTTTTGAATAGTTGATGTGTCTAAGACAGGGGTTCTCAAATTTTATCGTGAATCCGAATTACCTGGAGGGCTTGTGGTCTGCCACTTCTAGAGTTTGATTTATTAGGTCTGGAGTGGGACCTGAGAGTTTGCATTTCTGACAAGTACCATGTCATGCTGATGTTCCTGAACTATAAGCCACATTTTTGAGAACCGCTGGTTTAAGATGTAGTCCTTTTTATTCATCTAACAGTTTTTGGACTGCCATTGACTGGTGACATTGAGGATATTGCAAGTAATAAAACAGATGTGGTCTCTGCTTTTTTGTATGTTTTGTCTGTGGACAGTATAGGGTCAAGCAAAAAGAGTAATTATAAATGTGAAGAGTGCTAAAAAAGGAAAAGTGGCAGGATCATGATATGAGAAAGTTGGGGATGGCTTCCCAGAGGGTCTTACTTTTAGGAGAAACCTAAGGGAATAGATGACAGGAGTTGAGTTGTGTTGTAGAAAACCTGTTTAGAAGGAATAGCATATGTGAATGACCTAAGTACTGTCTCTTGCCTGGTTAACTGCATATCTTGGAGTTCTCAGCTCAAGAAAGTCAGGGAAACCCCAACTCCCCTGCCTACTCATCAAAGCAAAACAAAAACACCGCGAAGTCACACACTTTCGTCATGTAAGTCTCTTTGATAGAAAACACATCAATTGTAATTTTATATTTCTTGCTATGATTTTTCAGTTAATATCTATCTCTGCCTTCAGACTATAAAAATCATTGATACAGAAGTGACTTGACTAGCTTCTAAGGGCCAGGTGATGTTCTAGGCATTGTGGTTAAAGTGGTTTAAAAAAAAAGAAGACAGTAAACAAATATGAGAATACTTGTAAATGCTAAGAAGAAATAAAATCAGGGTAAGGTATAAAATTAAATATATTTGTGTGTGGAACTATTTCAAATGATATGGTTAGGCAGCAGCATTAATAGCTGCTATTTGCGAACATGGCTGTGTATAAGACCCGTTTTGTGTCTCATATTGCGTCTTTAACACCTAAATAGCGCCTGATGCATGACATGTGCTTAATAAATACTTGTTGAATGGATGGCTGACTTTGGGAAGGATCAGAAAGTTAGGTAGATTTTGTTGAGAAAGACCGTTTCAGTTGGAGTTTTACCTTTTGAGGGTTTATTGGATAAGAGTTTGAGAAGGAAAGCTATTCTTGGCAAAGGGACTGGTATGAGCATAGAAGCTGAAACCGAAGGGGCATGATGTATGTGGGGAAATGCCTGCCGACGGGTTTGTTTCCTGGTCCTGGAAGATCCCCCATGCCACGGAGCAGCTAAGCCTGTGCACCACAACTGTTAAGACTGTGCTCTAAAGCCCGGAAGCTGGAACACCAAAGCCCACAGGCCCTAGATAGAGCCTGTGCTCTGCACAAGAGAAGCCACAGCAGTGAGAAGCCTACGCACTGGCAACTAGAGAGTAGCCCCTGCTTGCTGCAGCTAGAGAAAAATAAAAGCCCTTGCAACAACAAAGATCCACATATTCAAAAATGAAAATTAATTAAAAAATACATAAGAACTGATTTTTAACCTTAAATTAGGAATTCTTGCTTTTTTGTACTGTAAAATCAGTAGGTCTTTTTTAAAATTAATTTTTATTTGACTATAATTGATTTACAATATTGTGTTAGTTTCTGCTGTACAGCAAAGTTAATCAGTTATACATAGATTTTTTTTTTTTTTAGATTCCTTTCCCATATAGTTCCCTGTGCTAGACAGTAGGTTCTTATTATAGTAGTGTATATATGTCAATTCTAATCTCCCAATTTACCCCTCTCCCTTTCCCTGATGGTAACCGTCAGATTGTTTTCAGTATCTGTGCCTCTATTTCTGTTTTATGAAGAAGTTATATATACCATTTTTTAAGATTACTTGAGCGCTATTATATGAAATTTGTCTTTTTCTTATTTCACTCAGTATGACAATCTCTAGGTCCAGCCATGTTGCTGCAAATGGCTTATTTAGTTATTTTTTTTTATGGTTGAGTAATACTGCTTTGTATCTGTATAATACATATTGTATGTGTATTCTACATATAAAGGTATAAAAATATCTTTATTCATCTGTCCATGGACACTTAGGTTGCTCCCATGTTCTGGCTATTGTAAATAGTGAACGTTGCGGTGTGTGTACCTTTTTGAATTACAGTTTTCTCCAGATATATGCCAAAGAGTGAGGTTGTTGGATTATATGGCAGCGCTATTTTTAGTTTTTTAAGGAACCTCCAGTCTGTTCTCTCTGACTGCACCAATTCATTCCCACCCACAGTGTAGGAGGGCTTTTCTTTTCTCCACACCCTTTCCACCATTTATTGTTTGTAGATTTTTTGATGATGGCTAGTCTGACTGGTGTGAGATGATACCTCATTGTGGTTTTGATTTGCATTTGTCTAATAATTAGCGATGTTGAACATCTTTTCATGTGCTTTTTGGCCATCTGTGTGTCTTGTTTGGAGAAATGTGTGTTTAGATCTTCCATCTGTTTTTTGATTAGATTGTTTGTTTGTTTTTAATATTGAGCTGCATGAGCTCTTTGTATATTTTGGAGGTTATTCCTTTGTCAGTTATTTTGTTTTGCTTTTGGTTTTCTTGGTTGTGCAAAAGCTTTTAAGTTTAATTAGGTCCTATTTAGTTATTTTTGTTTTGATTTTCATTACTCTGAGAGGTGGATAAGTAAAAATTAGTAGGCTTTTCTAATTTTTCTAAATGACAAAATAAAAAGAATGCTTCCAGGCTGCTGCTTACAAGCTTGTCTCCACAAATAAAACGTTGAAAAGTACGGGTATTGCAGCAGTGCTTAGTCACTTAGTTGTGTCCAACTCTTTGCAACCCCATGGACTGTAGCCCTCCAGGCTCCTCTATCCATGAGATTCTCCAGGCAAGAATACTAGGATAGGTTGCCATTTCCTTCTCCAGGGGATCTTCCTGACCCAGGGATCGAACCCAGGTCTCCCGCATTGTAGGTGGATTCTTTACCATCGAGCTACCAGGAAGTATGGTTAGTTTACTTCTAATATTGAAAATCCAAATTGGATAGAATTATCATCACATTTCTTTTTTCAATACTTAAAAATACTGAGATATCTTGATGTACCATTTAAGAGTGCTGATAAGATAAATGCACTCATTTATTCCTGTTTTGTCATCGCAACTTATGTTTCCTGTCTTTCTTTCACCAATGGTTCATTATAAGAATAAAAATAATTTAAAATTACTGTGTTGTTCAGTGTGTAACAATTGAGTGTATGTAATATGATGAGCCAGTTTCCTAATTTCCACTAATTCACACATGTTCAGTAGATCAGTTTTTGGATACTCTCAAACTATTCTGTTTTCAAAAGAGAATATTTTAAGTAATTTTTTCATTATATGGTAAAAAAAAAAAAACAAACCCACAAATCGGTGTCTATTTGTGTATAACTGAGTCACCTTGCTGTACAGCATAGATTGGTACAACACTGTAAATCAACTATACTTCAATTAAATAAAACTTAAAAGAATACAAAGCAAAATATCAATGTTGAATTTAATGATTGAGTCATCCTTGAATTAGGAAATTTTGGCTGGAACACTACTTTTTTCATAGGTTCTAAAGCTAACCCTTAAAACACACAACCAATAAGTAGCAAAAATAGTCATTATTTGCAGTGGAATAAAAGATATTTTTAATGCTAGTAATTAATAGAGGAAAATGTTAAGACAAAGTTCTTGAATGATGGGACATTTATTTAGAGAGCATGATCTCACACATTTAGTGAGCACATAGTATCAGATGATGTACTAATTAATCTTCACAATTCCGTGCGGTTGATGATGTTTTCTCATGGCACAATTAAGAAAACTGAGACTTAGAGAAATCAGGCAATTATGGTCATATACCGAATAAGTGACTGAACAAGATTCAAGCACAGGTTTGTCTGACCCCTAAGTCTGTGCTATTTCAAACACCTTCCCTGGACTCAGATTTTCAGAATCTAAACTGAATTCAAGCATTTAAAATATTGTACTATTGTTTTCATTTTAAAAGTAATTTAATATTGAGAGAAAATTGGCCAAAGAGTGTGTATAATTTTATGGTTCTTGATCTGTCTTGCCAAATCACCTTCTGCAGAGCATTTATAGAGTGTCAGATGTTGGTGGCATTCTGTCTTAGCATTTAGATACCTTTTTCATGTTGAAAAGCTTGAGACACATGACAGGAAAATACTTTTAGAACACAATAATTAGGGGGAAAACCCCCAGAGGCTGGTGGAAATCATAATTCTAATAGCATCTGTTGGGCATTGAAAGTGTGCATTTAAAGATATTACTGTGTACAGAGCATACTTGGTATGCATGTAAATTTGTGGATTCTTCATTCCACAAAAGAAGCCTACAGTTTAGGGCCCACTAGTTTACAGTGGTCTTATAGGGCTGCTGCAGCCACACACATTGTACTGCACAACACAGGTAGCAACTGTACCTGTGGCCAGCAGTGGGTCTACAAATATCTGTATCCTGTGTACTTGGCAGCGTAAATCAAATCACATAGTGGGAGTCCAGCAAATAGTTCTGCGCAGTATACGAGGATTCTTAAGATCTAATTCTTTCTTTAATGAGCTAATCATTTTATGAGAAAAAGTCCTTGCATTTTATGTTCAGTTATACTGAGCACACATACTGATTATCATGCCTCTAGTTTTGCTTAGACTCTTCCTTTAGCCTGGAATGCTGTCTGCTTGAGTATTTAACTTTTAAGTTCCTTTTAAGCCCTACCTCCTTTGTGAAGCCTTCTTTTACCCTCAGGTAGCCTGGGGCTTCTCCTTTTCTTATGCCTCTCTTGTACATTATATGTGCTTTGGGTACGGGAATTACTGTATGGTGTTAGTATTTTTAATGAGGCTGCCTGTCTCTTCAGATTATGAACTGTCTGTGGGTAAGTACAGTATTGTGTTTTTTCAGCTTCATGTCTTAAACAGTTGGCATAATTCCTGATACTGAAAGAATGTGTATACTTTGTAGAGAATTGCATAAGGTGAATGTTTCTGAGATGTGAGTCATGAAGAAGGGGGAAATAGATGAACACTTCGTACAGGTCCTCTGAGGGGGGAAAAAGAGTTTTGATGGGTAAGAAATTTTGGATCAGATAGTTTTCTCTTACTAGCATAAGTAGTAGTTTTGACCCGGAATAAACATTTCTTTCGAGAGAGTTCATCAGGAAGAGCTGGGGAAGAAGCCAGATGATTTTGAGATGAATTGCAAAGCACTGTCCCTGTGTATAAACATTTACAAATTATTTGTCTATAATTTGTGGAGGTATCCTTCCAAAGAATAGAATATTTAAATACAGATAGTAAAGAATCAGTTACTTGTAAATGTAGAGGGGTGGTTAAATTAAACATTTTGTTAACTCTGTGTAAAGATCTTTTTTCTTTTTTCCTATCTCCAGTTCTCCCTTGTATGAACACTTTGCTTAGCTCTTAAAAGCATCTTAATGCATGTTCAATGTCACAGTCTCCTTTTCTAAGGGCATTTAAAAAAAAGTTTCAGTGCTCTTGGTTATGTAATATCAGTTATTTTCTTTCCATAGGCCTTGTAACCTTTGGCGAGTGGTTTCACCTTGCTGTGCCTCCCATTTTAAATGTAAAGTGAAAAGGTTGTATTAAATCCTCTCTCTGTGACCTTTTACACCTGTTAAAAACTGTAGTCAGATTGTAGCATGTTAAAGGTAAATATTTTAGTAAAGTAGGTACATTCTATTACCTGTAGTGGCAGACTGCTTTAATAAGTTTTAATTTCGGGTGAACCTGAACTCTTACCTCCATTAATATACTATCTGACTTTTCACAGCGGAAACCCTTCTTTCAATTATGTTAATATTTCCATGGTATGTTAGTATTTTAAAGGCATTTTCATACACATCCCATTTATTCCTCAGTGCCATTTTGTGAGGTAGTCAAGATAGAGGTTACAGATAAGAAAACTGAGAAGTTAATTTCTTTACCTAAGGTCACACAGCTACTAAATAGCAGAGCTGGGACTGACTGCAAGCCCAGTGCTCTTTCCATATTAACCCAGCTTCTCTGTTTACCATATTATATTTCAAAACTAATGCTAGCAGTTAAGAGGAAAATAATGCTAAAGTATCTCTTTGAGTTAGTGATTGCTCTGCTCGTCTGCTAAATGACTGCTGACCTGAATTTTTGTATTGTTTCATGGAATAGCTTTATTACATGAGCTAAGATGGAAGGGAAGGGGATTTATTTACCTTTGCAAGCCTTGATCTTTTGTAGATTGAAATCTAGCGTCTTGCCCTTTAACACAGAGCCCTTTGCCACACTGGCCAAGCCTTGAAGTGATACATGTAAGAAGGTTGCCTTCAGTTCAGTTCATTTCAGTTCAGTCGCTCAGTCTTGTCTGACTCTTTGCGACCCCATGAATCGCAGCACACCAGGCCTCCCTGTCCATCACCAACTCCTGGAGTTTACCCAAACTCATATCCATTGAGTCGGTGATGCCATCCAACCATCTCATCCCCCGTCATCCCCTTCTCCTCCTGCCCTCAATCTTTCCCAGCATCACAGTCTTTTCAGATGAGTCAGCTCTTCGCATCAGGTGGCCAAAGTATTGGAATTTCAGCTTCAACATCAGTCCTTCCAATGAACACCAAGGACTGATCTTCTTTGGGATGGACTGGCTGGATCTCCTTTCAGTCCAAGGGACTCTCAAGAGTCTTCTCTAACACCACAGTTCAAAAGCATCAATTCTTTGGCGCTCAGCTTTCTTTATAGTCCAACTCTCACATTCGTACATGACCACTGGAAAAAGCATAGCCTTGACTAGACAGACCTTTGTTGACAAAGTAATGTCTCTGCTTTTTGATTTAGGTTGGTCATACCTGCAACTTTATTTGGTGTCTAGGTATCTCTGAAGAGTAGTTGGTGGTTTTGGCTTTTTTTTTTTTTTTTCTGGCTATACTGCATGGCATGTGACCAGGAATCAAACTCATGTCCCCTGCGGTAGAAGTGGGGAGTCCTAGCCATTGGACTGCCAGGGAATTCCCTAGTTGGTATTTTTTAAAAAAGAAAAAACTCCCCTCAGTCCATGCCAAATAATTGAAAATATCTGTACCCTTGAGTATAATATACCTGTGCCTTTACTACTACCACAAGGGGGAAAAAACTCCATAAACTAAAAGGAAATATCCCACGGAGTACTACTAAAACGAGGAGTCAAGGATTGTTTCAGTATCTTGAAATGTCTTATATCCATGAAGTCAAATGACACTGTCTGCTTTTCAATCCCGTTGTTTAATTTTATTGCTAGACTTGGGACTTAATATTTCTCTCTGAACATACGGTCTCTTTCTCTAGGGGCAAATAAATACTTTAAACACACCTAACAATAAATTTGTGTTGACTGTTCATTTACTCATTCAATAAACATTTAGTGCCTGTCTGTTAGACATTCTTGTTGGCTCTGGGAATATAGCGGGGAACAAAACATAGTGTTTGTTTTATGGAGTTTACATTGCATGCTAATAATAGCTAACAGTTATTGAGCATTTACGGCTCCCTTGTTGGCTCAGATGGTGTAGAATCTGCCTGCAACGTGGGAGACCCAGGTGTGATCCCTGGGTCAAGAAGATCCCCTGGAGAAGGAAATGGCAGCCTACCGGTATTCTTGCCTGGAGCATTTCATGGACAGAGGAGCCTGGCGGGCTACACGGGATCACATGGGATCCCATGGTATCACAAAGAATTGGACGTGACACACACACACACACACTCTCTCTCTCTCTCTCTCTCTCTCTCTCTCTCTCTCTCTGAGCGTTTAATATATGCCAGAACTTGATGCTTTTGAACTGTGGTGTTGGAGAAGACTCTTGAGAGTCCCTTGGACTGCAAGGAGATCTAACCAGTCCATCCTAAAGGAGATCAGTCCTGGGTGTTCATTGGAGGGACTGATGTTGAAGCTGAAACTCCAGTACTTTGGCCACGTGATGCAGAGAGCTGACTCATTTGAAAAGACCCTGATGCTGGGAAAGATTGAGGGCAGGAGGAGAAGGGGACGACAGAGGATGAGATGGTTGGATGGCATCACCCACACAAGGACATGGGTTTGGGTAAACTCCAGGAGTTGGTGATGGACAGGGAGGCCTGGCGTGCTGTGGTTCATGGGGTTGCAAAGAATCAGACACAACTGAGCAACTGAACTGAACTGAGTCACTGTTCTAAGTGTCTTACACCTAAAATTTATTTATGGCAACAATCCTGTGATGTAGGTACTGTTATTGTGTGTTTTTATAGATCAGGAAACTGAGGTACAGGGAGATTAAGTACTCATGCCTAAAGTTACATCATTTTGTAAGTGATAGAGCTGACATTTTAATCTGGCAGTCTGATTTCCAAACCCACACTTTTCACCACAGTATTTATTACATAGTCCCTCAGAGAGACGTCAGTAAAAAATTTATTTCTAATACTGAAATTGTCAAGTTTGTGATCTTTGTAGTCACCTGGTTGTTGGTCCAGTCTTTAAGAAAAAATCATCCAGGGATATAGAAAAAAACCAGTATCAGAGCCTTTGCCTTCTATTGGAGGATCTGTCAGTCCTAGGAGCTTTTCAGGTAGGAGGTAAGATATTGAACCTGATTCATGAATCATAACCAAGACAACTACGTAAAGCCAGGACCCTAACACCTAACATCACGCCATTGGTGAAAACGTAGACTAAAAAATACCTGCCTCATGGTAGAGGGAAACAAAGGAGCGTACTTGTCTTGACATGGTCTCTGGATGGGAATAGTCTCTCTGGAGAATTTACAATCATGAACTTTCTGCCTTATGCGCCCGAAACTTGAACTTATATAACTTGTGCAAGATCATGGCTATTAAGTAGGAAGGGAACATTTACTGAGTAATGACTCTGCCAGGCATTGTGCTGAGGGCTTTAAAAACAGTTCCTCACTTCATCCTGACAATAGCACCAGGAGATTAGGACTAATATTATCCCCATTCTACAAAGGATAGGACAGAGGATCAGAAAAGCTAAATGATTCGCAGTGTAACACCACTGAATTCAAATCAAGGTCGAGTATTCTTCCTGTTAAGCACAGGGTCTTTGGAAACATATTTCATTTTTGTGCCTCAGCTTCCTTAACTGTGAAATGAAATTTGTAATACTTTTACTTTATAAGGATAGGTATCAAATGATATAAAGGATGTGATTTTGATTTTTTTACCGTTAGATACTATTCCTGGTATCATCCATGAAGTATTTTTTCCTTTTAATTAATTAATCAAAAGAGAGACCTCATTATTTAATAGTTTTGAAGTCCACAAGGTCTGTCTTGAGGAATTAAGGCAGTCTTACTATTTTTTGTATCAGATGTTTCCTGAAGTAGTTTCTTGAGGAATAAAATTAATTCTGAGATGTCATCTAGTAACTTACTAATTCATTCAACAAATAAGTTCTCTGATGCATTTTTTGGGACTTTAGGTCCTAAGTATAAAGGATGCCTGATCGATGAGGACTTCATTTTTTGTCACTCCAGCAAAAGTGGAAGCCCCAGTCTCCTCCAGCACAGCTGCAATATGTAGTCAATTCCCAGTGTCCCCCACCTCCCCACTTGCTAGAAATGAGTAGACCACTGCTCAGAATGCTGAAATGCTTCTTTGCCCTGACCCTGGTGACATAATAACAGAATGAAGTTTTTACATATAGAAAACAAACCAACCAACAAATTATATAACTAAGTCATGGGAAAGTGACTGAGTATGCCTCTAGCTGATTATTGCATAGATGACTAAATACATCAAGAATGGAATATAAGAAAGAAAATTTAAAAATTAGGAAGATTAAAAGAAAGCCATGAGAAGATTAGGAAGAGCTAATGAGTATCAGCATATGATTCCTCAAAGACTCCTTAGGAAGAAGTCTGTTCTTCTGTATGATACTTGGAAGTGTTGCAAATCTCCTACTACATATGTATGAATGTAGCTTATTGTAATTCCCGTAATTTGGAAGAGAGATTTGTAATCAGTGCTTCAGCATTGTTGTATTGAGATGGTGGTATTTTTTTTAATTGTTACTAGTTTTGTATCTTAATTGTAAATTATCATTGACTTAATCTAGTGTGTGGTTATATATATATTGTACTAAAAGAACTTTTGACATAAAAATTTCCAGATTTAGACTTTGACAGTGTTTTGTAACTTGAATAGGAAACATCCATTTTTCTTGGTGAAGCAAATGTTGGTCAAATTCCCTTGTAGTGATATTGTTAATATGGTTTTGCATTGGAACTTGGGAACCAGGAGGGATGGATAGGCTATGAGGTTTTCTTTGCCCCACTTACGTGGATCTTAGACAAAAAGCATTTGAGAACTACTAACTTTCCTTGAATTTGTAGTCTTGAGAGGGAGATGGCCATCTGAACAAGTAAAGGTTATACAGTGGATAATTGTAACAGAACTGTATAGAGAATGTCACGTGATTATATCAAATTGTATTTTGGGATATGAGGAACAGCTTCATGGAGTAGTGCCCTGGCTCTTGTAGTGTCGGTAGGAATTTGATAGATGAGAGGAAGAGAAGGGTATTCTAAGGAGAGAGGATAGCATGTATTAAGAAAGGTAGGCATGACTGACTACCACTGGTGACATTTCTTCTCTGAACCTCAGCTTCTTCAACAAAGATAATCTCTTTTTTCCTTACTTCATAGAATCATAATAATGATTGTTTTCAAAAGACTTAGTATTTTTTTTTAATTATTTTTGATTGCACTGGGTCTTCGTTGTTGCACACAGTCTTTGTCTAGTCTTGGTGAGCAGGGGTTATTCTCTAGTTGCAGCATGCGGGCTTTTCATTGCAGTGGCTTCTCTTGTTGCAGAGCACGGGCTCTAGGTGCTCAGGGGCTCAGTAATTGTGGCTCATGGGCTCTAGAGTGCAAGCTTGGTAGTTGTGGTACATGGATTTAGTTGCCCTGCAGCATGTGGGATCGTCCCAAAATAGGGATTGACTGGTGTCCTATGCATTGCAAGGTAGATTCTTAACCACTGGACTACTGAAAGACTTTATAAATCGAAGAGTTAGACAGCTGTTAAATGATGAAGGTGTGGACCTACCTCTTGGCTCTTGTAGCGCAAGCTGTTAGTCTCATTATTACTTTTTTTCTTTTTCCTCATTTGACAGCCTTCTGTGTCTCCAGGGAGGCCTGGTGTGCTGTGGCTCATGGGGTCGCAAAGAGTCAGACGTGACTGAGCGACTGAACTGAACTGAACTGTGTCTCCCTTAGGTAGTGTCATCTCAAGACCTCTCCTAACCTCCTTTCAGTCCAGTTCTTTATTTTTGTTGTTCCTTCAAGGTTCTGCTTTGTGGCATCTAAAGACAGGAGCAGAAGAGAAGATACATGCTTGTATAACTAGCTTTAATAGCAGGAAAAATTCTTTAATTGTTTATGTATAACTATTTAAGCTATGATCCATGTTGTTTAGCCTCAGAACAGTGTCATAATCTATGGAATATAATCCTTCAGCCAAAAAGTCATTTAGTAAAACTTAGAGTTTTTATTTGCAAAATTTTTGGACACCTGAATAGAACAGAGTTCACAGATATATTTCTTAAAATTTCTTTTTTATTTCCTATTTACTTCCCTTTATATACATCACAACCGTCCCCCTGCCTTTCCCCTGAAACCTTTCTCAAGATGCCCTTCCCAACCCAGTCTATCACTGTTAGATGGTAAAACCTCAGAAATGTAAGACTGCATAGGGAAAGGGTATAGGAGCAGTGGTGAGAGGTTACATTATGACCAATTTAGGAAAAATAAACATGTGTGTGTACATGTGTATGGGTTTCCCTGGTAGCTCGGCTGGTAAAGAATCTGCCTGCAATGCAGGAGCCCCAGTTTGATTCCAGGGTCCAGCAGATCCCGTGGAGAAGGATAGGTTCCCTACTCCAGTATTCTTGGGCTGCCCTGGTGGTTCAGTTGGTAAAGAAACCACCTGCAATTCGGGAGACCTGGGTTTGATCCCTGGGTTGGGAAGATCCCCTGGAGGAGGCCATGGGCAACCCACTCTAGTATTCTTGCCTGGAGAATCCCCTGTGGACAGAGGAGCTTGGTGGGTTGCAGTCCATGGGGTCTCAAAGAGTCAGACATGACTGAGTGACTAAGCACAGCACAGCATGTATATTTCATTCATAACTAATATAATTTTAATTATAGAGTCTAATATAAAAGGTCTATTTTTACTAGTTTGTATATTGAAAAGTATGACTCATTGATAAAATAGACACTGATTTTTGGTTATTTTGAATATTTGAAAAGTGCAAATGTGAACACAGCTCTTTTTTTCAACATTTTCACAAGTTTTTGCTTTTTTTTCCTCTTATTTTTAATAACTGATACTTTTAAAGACTTCCCTCGTGATCCAATGACTAAGACTCTGTGCTCCCAAAGCAGGGGACCAGGTTCGATCCCTGGTTAGGGAACTAGATCCCACATGCTGCAACTAAAACCCAGTCCAGTCAAATAAATAAAATAAATCTTATTTTTTAAAAAATAATAATCTGATACATTTAGAAGACCATAGAAAACATTTATGTAAGCCATGAAATATAGTAAACGAACATCTAAAAATCAGCATCCAACTTAAGAGGTAGAGGATAACCACTGCCAGGTTTTCCTCTGTGTGCCCCTTTCTTCTATGTTACTTCCACCCACCCCCACTATCCTTTTTAATTTTAAATCTTTCCCTTGCTCTTTTCTATAGGTTTACTATAACATATTGTTTAGTTTTTGCTATCGCTGTTGCTAAGTCGCTTCAGTCGTGTCCGACTCTGTGTGACCCCACAGATGGAAGCCCACCAGGCTCCCCCGTCCCTGGGATTCTGTAGTCAAGAAAACTGGAGAGGGTTGCCATTTCCTTCTCCAAGATATAAAAGTGAAAAGTGAAAGGGAAGTCGCTCAGTTGTATCCGACTCTTAGCGACCCCATGGGACTACAGCCTACCAGGCTCCTCCATCCATGGGATTTTCCAGGCAAGAGTACTGGAGTGGGGTGCCATTGCCTTAGAAGTAGCTATATAATCTTCTGAAATTTGCTCAGTCATGTCCGACTCTTTGTGATCCCGTGGACTATACAGTACATGGAATTCTCCAGGCCAAAATACTGGAGTGGGTAGCTGTTCCCTTCTCCAGGGGATCTTCCTAACCCAGGATCAAACCCAGGTTTCCTGCATTGCAGGCTGATTCTTTACCAGCTGAGCCACAAGGGAATCCTATGCCTGTATAGATGTTTAGTTGAAAGCTTGCTGCATATACAGTTTGTGTTTAGCTTAGATTAACTTTATTCTTAGCATTTTACTGTCTTTAACCAACAAGGATCTACTGTTTAGCACGTGGAAGTGAAGTGGCTCAGTCGTGTCCAACTCTTTGCGACCCCGTGGACTGTAGCCTCCCACGCTCCTCCATCCATGGGATTTTCCAGGCAAGAGTACTGGAGTGGGTTGCCATTTCCTTCTCTGGGTTATGTGCCAGCCTGGATGGGAAGGGGGCTGGGGGGAGAATGGATACATATATATGTATGGCTGAGTCCCTTAGCTCTTCACTTGAAACTACCACAGTATTGTTAATTGGCTATATCCAAATACAAAGTTAAAAGTTTAAAGTTTGAAGAAAAAAGACAAAAACAGAAAAACTTAGCCCAAGCACACTCAAAGGTGTTTGATTATAGCTCAAGAAAACTTGAATTCTGAACAAAAATTATTACTCTACTACTGGAAAAATTCATTTAAGAATTCACATAACACATATCTAAGAAGTAAAATTATTTTCCAGAAATGAAGTTTAGAGACAAAAAATAAAAATAGTTTTGACATTGTATCCTCACATATATATGTACATAACTGAAATTGAATAACTTTTCATTGTTTCATCATTTCAGAATAAAATGTGAAAAAGATACTTTAAAGACTGGGTTCTAAAAAAGTTATTCATAAACATATTATTATGTAATTATATTATGGTTTATATACTATAATTTGCTTGCAATTTCCCCCCTATTTTAGAATTTGTATATGTATTTTATGGGGGAGGTTAGAAAAACTGTGAATAAGTCTCTTTGTGTAAATTCCTTTGTTAATATCTCTGGTTATCCCCCCCCGCCCCCCACAGCCTTTTTAAAATTTTTTCTTTTTTATTTCTGGTAAATTCTTAGATGAGGTCCTGGATCCAGGGACTGGATGTTTTCAAGATTGTAATTAAGTCTTTTATATCCAGAGAAATTGTGACAATTTATACTTAGAGCAGCAGTATTTGAGAGGACCAATCTGGGTATACTTGATTTGAATGATTCACAACGTCAGGATTTTATCCAGTTCCAGAAAACACCATGTTAACAAAAAAAATTAAAGAGCTGTGCTGTTCTTTCAGACTGGTGTTCTTTTTCCGGTTTTCCATAGGATGTTTTTTCAGCCAGTGTTGAGGGACCACGTCACTCTGCATATTTTATGGGGGAGGTTAGAAAAACTGTGAATAAGTCTCTTTGTGTAAATTCCTTTGTTAATATCTCTGGTTATCCCCCCCCGCCCCCCACAGCCTTTTTAAAATTTTTTCTTTTTTATTTCTGGTAAATTCTTAGATGAGGTCCTGGATCCAGGGACTGGATGTTTTCAAGATTGTAATTAAGTCTTTTATATCCAGAGAAATTGTGACAATTTATACTTAGAGCAGCAGTATTTGAGAGGACCAATCTGGGTATACTTGATTTGAATGATTCACAACGTCAGGATTTTATCCAGTTCCAGAAAACACCATGTTAACAAAAAAAATTAAAGAGCTGTGCTGTTCTTTCAGACTGGTGTTCTTTTTCCGGTTTTCCATAGGATGTTTTTTCAGCCAGTGTTGAGGGACCACGTCACTCTGCCTGCTATACATGTGATAGTTAATTACAGGGCTTAGTTATCCTGTCTGATCACTCCTGAGAATTTATCTCTTCTGTGACTCAGCTGTCACCAATAGGGGGTGATATTTAAATCTGTATATTCAGCTCACTTCTTTCACAGAAGCATTTTTAGTTCCTTTTCTGTACTTGCCTAAGCAGACAGACTTTACACAGCCATAACAAATTCCCTTGAAGAAATAAGTCTTTGCCTTGTCTTCTTCTGAGTCTTGTTAGTGAGATTATGGGAGTATTCATTCCTATTTCATTTTTTATTTTCTAACTTTTTTTGGACAATATCAGACTTACAGAAAGTTGCAGAAATAACATGAATTCTCATATAGACATTCACCCAAATCCTCCAAATGTTAGCATTTTATCTTGTGTGCGTATCTGTGGTATTTCGACACACACACACAGACACAGACACACACACACTTGGTTAACAACTACTTTAAATCTTGGAGTTTTTTTTTTAAACCTCAGCTTCTCTGTCTTCTACCCTTTCCCTCCATCTGAAAGCACTCTATGGAATAGGAAAAATTAGAATTAAATATGTTGGTTCAAGGCCTAATTCTGCTACATTTTTAACTCGATGAACTTGGGTGCATTGTTCTTTCTGATCTCCAGTATCCTGATATACAAAATAGCGCCTATTACATTAGCTCCATAAGTCTACTGTGGGGGCCAAATATATGTCAAAAGAATTCTGTAGGAATGCTGGTCAATCCAGAGAACACTCAAGTATCTAGGAGAGTGCCAGGCATTATGCTGCTGCTGCTGCTAAGTCACTTCAGTCGTGTCCGACTCTGTGCAACCCCATAGACAGCAGCCCACCAGGTTCCCCCGTCCTTGGGATTCTCCAGGCAAGAACACTGGAGCGGCTTGCCATTTCCTTCTCCAATGCAAGAAAATGAAAGTGAAAGTGAAGTCGCTCAGGCATTTCCGACTCTTAGCAACCCCAGGGACTGCAGCCTCCTCTGTCCATGGGACTTTCCAGGCGTTATGCTAGGCACTGGGAATTCAGAAATCAACACCTGTTTCCTGTTTGGTCACTTACTGCATCTTGTCAATTCCCTTCAAATTGTTTTTCACTTTGGATTTTTTTCCCCCCATTTTCTTTGCTTCTGCCATAATCCACAGCATTATCACCACTTGTGTGAGTCACTGTAACAACCAGCTGGTCCCCAAGTTGTTTTTTGGCATTTATGTCAGTGCCAAACTAATACTTGTTCTGAGGTATGGTGCAGTATGGGGCTTCCCAGGTGACTCAGTGGTAAAGAAACCACCTGCCTGCGCTGGAGCTGCGGGAGACTCAGGTTTGACCACTGAGTGGGGAAGATCCCCTGGAGGAGGAAATGGCTACCCACTCTAGTATTCTTGCGGGATAATCCCATGAACAAAAGAGCCTGGTGGGGTACCATCCATGGGGTCTCAAAGAGTCGGACAGACTGTAGCAGCTGAGCACCTGGTGTGCGTGGGTGCGTGCATGCTGTCACTTCAGTGGTGTCAGACTCTTTGCGACCCTTGGACAGTAGCCCACCAGGCTCTTCTGTCTATTGGATTCTCCAGGCAAGAATACTAGAGAAGATTGTCATTTCCTTCTCCAAGGTATCTTACCGACCCAGAGATCGAACCCGTGTCTCTCCCATGTTATAGTGGAAAAGATATAGACTTCATAATAAGAAGATCTAGGAAAAAAAAAAGAAGATCTAGGATTACATCTTAGCCCCACTTCTTACAAATAGTGCGACTCTGGGCAAATCTCTTTACCACTATTCCAATTTGAACTCTTTCTCTTTTAGCAGGTAAATATCAGGGAGTGTGCTGGGTGCTGAGGATATACAAAAAGGGTTGATATGTTCCTTGAACTTGAAGAGCATCATGATCTAGTGGGGGAGACAGATACAGTCATAAATAACTATGGTGTAACAGAAATTATAAAATAAACTGGCTTTGGAGTCAGATATAAAGAGCAGCTTATGTAGTGGTGAAAGCACAGCCGTAACTCTGGAATCAGATTGCCTGGGGTCCAGTCCTGGCTCTGGCACCTATTAGCTGTATCATCTTGGCAAATTAATAACTCCTTAAGTTTCAGTGTCTTCATCTTCATAGAATAGGGAATACTGGTACAGTTTTAATAAGAAGGAAATGAAATTATATATGTAATGTACTTAGCATAGTTTATTGCATATAGTACATAGCCTATATGAACAAATAAAGTCCTATGATTATGGTATTATTATAGTATAGTGGTTTAAGAGCTTGAAAATATAGGTTTGGCCTCAGTTTTTAGTTGGAGTTCCAGTTTATCAACATGCTGGCCGTGTGTGTGTATATCTATACATTTTTTTTCTTTAAACCTCAGTTTCCTCATTAAAATGTATATTGTAATGGTGCTTGATTCATAGGACCTAGTAATTCAAAGAGCTCATGTATCTAAAGAGCTGTGAACCAGAGACAGTGTTTCATGAAAAATGTGTGAGTGTGTGTGTGTGTGTGTGTGTGTGCGCGCGCGCGCGCACGCACTCTCTCACTACAATGATAGCTTTGTAATTTTTAT
Organism: Aepyceros melampus; assembly: GCA_006408695.1. Lineage (NCBI taxonomy): Eukaryota > Metazoa > Chordata > Mammalia > Artiodactyla > Bovidae > Aepyceros > Aepyceros melampus. The sequence goes on from SJXQ01001966.1 coordinate 183,652, forward strand.
TCTTGCTCTGCCTTCTGCTGGCTCTTTTATCTTTCACAGTAAATTAACCTTTCTGAGCCTTAGTTTACCTATTTTGTTCAAAGCAGGTTGTTTTGAAGATTGCAAATGTATATATAAAGTTGCTGGATTGTGCCTGTCCCCACACAGCTGTCATTCAGTACATGGTAGCTAGTAGATAAAGGAGCAAATTAATCTCCCAGGTGCTGAGTCAAATTAATTCTGCCCTGGAAATTAGGAAGGGCATCATAGAACTAGTGAGGTTTGACTGATTGCTAAAGGATGTGTCAGATTTTGCCACAGAGAAGGACTCATCTAAAAAAAAGTTTGAGAGATGTGAAAATGCTCGATACAGTGCTTAGAAAGAGATGGTAAATAGTAGGTTGCATTAGGGAACATTTAGTTTAGGGTATCTAGTTAGTAACATGTTTAGAGGGAAAAGGAAACAGTAGAAAATGAGGCTGGAAAGGAAGCCTGGAGCCAGTTAGTAAAGGTTTTGAATACCTTGCTATGTTTATATTTTATTCTCTAGGTCTCTTTTCCAACTTCCTACAGCAGAGGAAACGATTTCCTGGGAGATAGAAAAGGGATTTACTTGAAACCAGTGTTACAGATAGTAATTTCTTGGTAATTTTGTGTTTTATCTTAAAATTCATGCAGTTTTTGCCTTTTACTTAGTACATTTGTTTCAGTACAAAAATATTTTTTAGTTACATAACTTGGTTCCATTTTCCCCAACCTCCCATACTCTTATCCCCTCAAATAATCTTTTGAGTGTGTTTGATGTTCTAAACACACTCACCCAGGTTTCTTTCCCCTCCACCTGTGTTTACAGCGCTGTGCTTAATGCAGGGCCCCTCCGTCCAGAACCTAGTCCCCAGGGGGCCCCAGCAAATATTTAAGCTTTACCAAAAAAACAAGGTAATATTTGAAAATACAGTTAAACCATATGGCCCATTCCACTTATTTATTTATGAAGTTCATTTATCTATTCTATAAAATTGTTTACTTTGTTAAAAAAAAAAAAGTATCAAGTTAATACTGTAGTTTTAATGCCATGGCACACTCCTGCTGGGGAGCCTCTTGAAATGTGTTCCAAGCATGAGAACTGTGGTTATGGATGATACAGAACCTTTGAAATTTTTTTAGAAGAGTGATAGGATAAAAGCTATGCAGTGAAGGGTTGCATTGGTCCAGATTGAGTAGAAGCCATTTCAATTAATTAAAAAGAACTTTCTCATTTGTTCTTTCTAGAAATTTAGTCTTTGAACTGTGTGGGTTACCTTATGATCCAAACGAAAACAGACTTGACCTCTCTCCCTCCTACTTTTTTTCTAGTAGGAGCTTTGTTTTTGCCTTGGCTGGAGTGTTTCTAATCGGGGAAGGGAAAAGTCTCCCTGAGCAGGAATTTTCAAGAGATGAATTGTTTAGACACCTAATTTCAGCTTCTGCTTTATCCTTTCTTTGTTTGTCCTGTGCTGCTGTTGTCTGTTTAACAATAAAGGGAATTCCCTGGAAATCCTCGTGGTTAGAAGGTGCTTTCACTTTTCACCATAGGCCAGGTTCCATCCCTGGGTGGGGAACTCATGCCTTGATGCTGCCAAAAAAAAAAAAAATAAAATTAAAATTACTGATCTCTCAGTACTTCTGTGTTAGCTAAAAATACTGGAATTTGGGGAATCACAGATGGCAGTAGTTTTTGGAGGAGATCTCAGATAACCTGAGTACGGTTCTAGTTTTGTCACTGACTTGATGTATATAACCTCTCTGTTGTTTTTGTTTAAATGAAGATGATTTTCCTTGTTCACATCACATAACTGCTTTCAGTATCAAGTGAGATAACATATTTAGAATTTGTATATAAAGTTGAAAGACAGTATATTATGCTGGAGAAGGGCATAGGCTCTTGGAGCTACATTTCCTGGGTCTGAATCCTGACTCTGACCCTTGCAAGCTGTGTTTCCAGATATACTGCCATTATTCTGAGTTCTTTTGATCCTGTTTATCTCATTGAATCCTCACAACAACTTTATGAGTAGGCATTATTATTATCTGCATTATAAGATGAGAAAACTGAGGAGCAGAAAGTTTAGATAACTTGTGTAACGTCACACAGTTAGCAAATGAAAAGTTGGGATTTGCACTCTAGTTCCAAAGCCCAGGTAATTAACTATTAGGCACATATACTTCCCAATAGAAGAGCAGCTGACTAGAACAGTCTTTTTATGCTTACTAATGGGAATTAACATAGAGATAAGGTGAAGTTTTCTCTGAAAAGGAAAAATTTGTGGTGGTGAAAAAATTGTTTTTGTTTGTGAACATATTTTATCAATTGGAAAACATTTTTTAGAATGATTAATTCAGTGTTCTAAATGTTCATATATTACTTCCGTAGGTTTGTTCTGTTAAAATGACTTCTAAAAATTATGTACTCAGAGAGTTCATGTCTCATCTCTGATAGTTACCCAACTTGCATTCATTTTCTTTTGTAAAATAAATAGGTTGTTTTGAAACTTACCAACTGAGGTCAAAGGGTAGCTTGTTTCATCTGGGTGATGAATTATAGACATTTAGAAAGATGGTACAGTGAAGAGAAGAAAAAGCAGGAAGAATTCATACTTACAACATGGGAAGTAAGACAGAAAATGCAAAATTCTATTATGCAGAAGTTGAATTTGAAGCATTACTTCCTCTGAACTTTTTATGTGTTCTAGCTACCTCTGGCTGCAGAGAAGACAGAGGTATATGACCTTTGTTACAGATGGTCCTATGCCCAGGTAAAAATAAAAGGATTATTAACATGGAAGAGAAGAAGAACAAATTTCATGGTTGGTAGCTCAGATCCTCTGTTACATTGGGCCAACCATTTAACTTGTGTGAAGTCTGTTTTCTCATCTTATAAATCTTTGTTGTCCACTTTACTCAGTTATTACAGTATCAAATGTGTCCATGTGAAAGCACTTTGTAAATTGTAAAATGTGTAATTTAAAATAACTTTTAATTTTAGAAATCACACGGTATATAGAAAATTAGATTTATTTATATAAGATCAGTTCGTTCAGTTGCTCAGTAGTGTCCGACTCTTTGCAACCCCATGGACTGCAGCATGCCAGGCCTCCCTGTCTATCATTAACTCCCAAAGTTTACTCAAACTCATGTCCATTGAGTCAGTGATGCCATCCAACCATCTCATCCTCTGTCATCCCCTTCTCCCCACTGCCTTCAATATTTCCCAGCATCAGGGTCTTTTCCAGTGAGTCAATTCTTCGCATCAGGTGGCCAAAGTATTGGAATTTCATCTTCAACATCAATCCTTCCAATGAATATTCAGGACTGATTTCCTTTAGGATGGACTGGTTGGATCTCCTTGCAGTCCAAGGGACTCTCAAGAGTCTTCTCCAACACCACAGTTCAAAAGCATCAATGCTTTGGTGCTCAGCTTTCTTTATAGTCCAACTCTCACATCCATACATGACCACAGGAAAAACCATAGCTTTGACTAGATGGACCTTTGTTACAAAGTAATATCTCTGCTTTTTAATATGCTATCTAGGTTAGTCATAACTTTCCTTCCAATGAGCAAGCGTCTTTTAATTTCATGGCTGCAGTCACCATCTGCAGTGATTTTGGAGCCCAAGAAAATAAAGTCTGTCACTGTTTCCATTGTTTCCCCATCTGTTTGCCATGAAGTGATGTGACCAGATGCCATAATCTTAGTTTCTGAATGTTGAATTTTAAGCCAACTTTTTCACTTTCCTCCTTCACTTCCATCAAGAGGCTCTTTAGTTCTTCTTCACTTTCTGCCATAAGGGTGGTGTCATCTGCATATCTGAGGTTATTGATATATCTCCCGGCAGTCTTGATTCCAGCTTGTGCTTCATCCAGCTGAGTGTTTCTCATGATGTACTCAGCATATAAGTTAAATAAGCCAGGGTGACAATATACAGCCTTGACGTACTCCTTTTCCTATTTGGAACCAGTCTGTTGTTCCATGTCCAGTTCTAACTGTTGCTTCCTGACCTGCATACAGATTTCTCAAGAGGCAAGTCATACCATATAAAATAACTGATAGCAATTTTCCAGAGTTAACTGCTGTTAATATTTTGATGTATTTATTTCAGTTTTATATTTATAGTTTTGTAAAGTAATTTTTGTGACAACTTTATTGATATATAATTCACATACCATTCAGTTCACCCAATTGAAGTGTACCCAATTCAGTGGTTTTAATATACTAATAGTTGTGCAAATACACAATTTCAGAATATTTTCAAATATTTCAATATTTCAATTTCAAAAAGAAGCTGTGTACCCATTAACATTTTCTTCTCATTTTCCTACAACCCTTCCTCTCCATTAGCTCTCAGTTCAGTTCAGTTCAGTTGCTAAGTCGTGTCCGAGTCTTTGCGACCCCATGAATTGCAGCACGCCAGGCCTCCCTGTCCATCAGCAGCTCCTGGAGTTCACTCAGACTCACGTCCATCGAGTCAGTGATGCCATCCAGCCATTTCATCCTCTGTTGTCCCCTTTTCCTCCTGCCCCTAATCTCTCCCAGCATCAGGGTCTTTTCCAGTGAGTCAACTCTTCACATGAGGTGGCCAAAGTACTGGAGTTTCAACTTCAGCATCATTCCCTCCAAAGAAATCCCAGAGCTGATCTCCTTCAGAATGGACTGGTTGGATCTCCTTGCAGTCCAAGGGACTCTCAAGAGTCTTCTCCAACACCACAGTTCAAAAGCATCAATTCTTTGGCACTCAGCCTTCTTCACAGTCCAACTCTCACATCCATACATGACTACTGGAAAAATTATAGCCTTGACTAGATGGACCGTTCTTGGCAAAGTAATGTCTCTGCTTTTGAATATGCTATCTAGGTTGGTCATAACTTTCCTTCCAAGGAGTAAGCGTCTTTTAATTTCATGGCTGCAGTCACCATCTGCAGTGATTTTGGAGCCCCCCAAAATAAAGTCTGACACTGTTTCCACTGTTTCCCCATCTATTTCCCATGAGGTGATGGGACCGGATGCCATGATCTTCATTTTCTGAATGTTGAGCTTTAAGCCAACTTTTTCACTCTCCACTTTCACTTTCATCAAGATCCCTACTCTTTCTGTCTGTATAGATTTGCCTATTTTGGACATTGTACATAAATGGAATTCTGCATTATATGGTCTTTTATGACTGGCTTCTTTCATTTAGTATAATGTTTTTGAGATCCATCTGTGATTCCATAATACAATGGAATAGTATTTCATTGTGTAAATATATCATATTTTGTTTATCCACTCATAAGTTCATGATATTAGGCCGTTTCCACTTTTCATCTATTATGAATAAAGCTTTTGTAAACATTTATGTTCAAGTTTTGTGTAACTTACGTGTTCATCTCTCTTAAGTATATGTTTAGTGAAATTGCAAGGTTATATGGCAATTGCTAGATTTTTAAAAAAATTTTAGTTTATTTATTGTTGGCTGTGCTGGGTCTTTATGCTGTGTGGGCTTTCCTGTAGCTGTGGAGAGCAGGGGCTACTCTCTGGTTGTGGTGCCTGGGCTTGTCATTATGGTGGCTCCTCTTGTTGCAGGCTCTGTGGTGCACGGGCTTCAGTAGTGGTGATGTGTGGGCTCAGTAGTTGCGTCTCCTGGGCCTTAGTGGGCAGGCTGAATAGTTGTGATGCATGGGCTTAGTTGCTCTGCAGCATGTGGGATCTTCCCAGGTCAGGGATTGAACCCATGTCTCCTGCCTGGCAGGAGTCTTCAGCAGCGAGCCACCAGGGAAGCCCTGCTAGATTGTTTTCCAGAGTGGCTGTACCATTTTACATTTCCACTTGCAGGGTACGAGAGTTCCAGTTTCTTCACATCTTCTCCTACACTTGTTTTTATCTGTCTTTTGGTTATAGCCTGAATAGTAAATGTGAGATATTACTTCATTGTAATTTTGAGTTGCATTTTTCTGGTAACTAATGATGTTGAATGTCTTTCATGTGACTCTTGATCATTTGTATTTCTTTGGAGAAATGTCCATTTAGACCTTTGCCTGTCTTTGAGTTGTCTTTTTATAATTGAGTTGTAAGAATTATTTGTATAATCTAGATACAAATCCCTTAACAGATACATGATTTGCAATATTTTCTCCAATTTTTTTGGGTTTTCTTTTCACTTTCTTGATGATGACTTTTGATGCAAAAGTTTTTTGTTTTTATGAAGTCTGGTTCATCTGCTTTTTTCTTTGGTTGGTTGTGCTTTTGATGTCATATCTAAGAAGTCATTCACCAATTCAAAGTCAGGAAGGAGTATCCCAAAGTTTACTTCTAAGAACCTAATAGTTTTAACTTTTACCTTTGGGCCTTTGATCCATTTTGAGTTAATTTTTATATGTGCTATGAGGACCCCATGTTCATCCTTTTGCATGTAGATGTCCAATTATCCCAGCACTATTTGTTGAAAAGCCTGTTTTTTTTTTTTCCCATTGAATTGTCTTGACAGCCTTGTTTAAGTCAACTGGCCATAAATATGAGAGTTTCTTTCTGATCTTTCAGTTCCATCTCGTTGATTTATGTGTCTGTTTTTATGCCAGTACTGTATTGCTTTGTTTACTGTAGCTGTGTAGTAAGCTTTAAAACTGACAAGTGTAAGTCTTCCAACTTTGTTGTTCTTTTCAGAGATTGTTTCAGTTATTCTAGGTCCATTGTATTTCCATATGCATTTTTAGGCAAAAAAAAGAAGCTGGAATTTTGGTAGGGATTGTACTGAATCTGTAGATCAATTTTAAAATATTATCTTCTGATCCATGAATAGGAATGAATCAGAATGAATGGATGACTTTTATCAGGTTGAGGAAGTTCTATAAACTATGTATTTTTAAAAACTTACCTTATATTATGAATATTTTTCTATTTGAGTAATGTATCTTTTAACTATAATTTTTAATGGCTGCATATTATTCAGCCATTAAAATGTCACATGTGTAGTATTGATTTAATATGATTAAGAGTTGTGTTCCTGAGTCGTATTATTTTAAAGATATTTTTATTTATTTATTTGGCTGCATCAGGTCTTCGTTGTGGCAGGGATTGAACCTGGGTCGCCTGCATTGGGAGCTCGGAGTCTTATCCACTGGACCACCAGAGAAGTCCCCCTAAGTCAGTTTTAATTTGAAGTTACACTTTGTCAGTTACTATGTGTGGAATACTTAGATGTTCCTTTTCTGAGCCAGTTGTCAGTTATGCAGAAATGAAAATAATGCTTCACTACTTAGTAAAGTAGGGGTGAGGAATGACTGAAATAATGGATAGTTTATGTTAAACTCTCAGCAGAGTCAACAGAAAGCACCCAATGGATGGTAGCTGCTATAATTATATTTTAGTTATATTACTGTATTAGGGGCCTTAAGGAATGTTTATTTCTGTAATCAAAACCCTTATACTTAAATCTTTGTGCTTTATTTGATTAGTTTTGTATTCCTCAGATTGGAATAACTGGGTTAACCTTTTTCTTTGTTGAGGGTAACACCTATAGCACATTCTTTCCTCCAAATAAACTGGTCATATTTGAACCGTTAGATTGGGATAGGAATTTTGTGGGAGGTCAAGTTGGAAAGTAAATTGGGGCTAGATTTTGGAAGGACTCGGGCATCATCAGTCTAACAATATAAGATTTTTTTCTTTTGTGTTCAGGCCCATGCATCCCACTGTTGTTTTGAGCAGTAGAGCGTCCTGGGATGGTAATTTAGGAAGATTAATCTGCTGTGCCATCTTCCCTAACCATCCTTGACTGATTAGGACATGAATACCCAATATATCCTAAACTATAGTATTTAATAGACTTTTAGTAAAAATGTGTTTAAATGTTTCTCTTCTCCTGCTTCTTGAGAATATGGATCATATGTTGTATTCCCACTGCCTAACATGGTATCTTGCACATGGTAGACACTTGAATAAAAGTACTTATTGAGCAAGTAAATGAATCTTTTGTTCTCTACTTTTCTGGAAACTAACTTGTTGGCTTTGGTTTTCCCTTTGTTTCTTCCTGGGATCCAAGGAGGAGGCATCTCCTTATTCCTTACTTGATATCTGCTTGAATTTCCTGACTACTCACCTTGAGAAGTTCTGCTCAGCAAGACAAGATGGAACATTGTGTCTGCAGGAACCTGGAGTATTCCCACAGGAGGGGCTGATCGGCTACTTCAGACCATGGCTTTTCATGGTAATAAATGAAAAGAGGAAACAAAAATTATGCCCTTTTAATTAGCATTGGGTTTTGAAGTGCTGCTGTGGCCATTTAATTATTTTCATAGCAATAACGGAAAAGCCTAATTGAGGAAAAGGAATTCATTTATTTTTGCCTACTTTGCTACTTATGGTATAATTTAAATAAGCATTTTCTTTTCTAACCTGACAAGTCCTTTTTTGTGTTTGTTTCTTCTATTTTGTTTTATGAGAGAGCTGTTCACATGGTGAAAATAACTTCTCTCCCAAAATAGCAGTTTGGAAGTCTGCTGGTCTAAAATACCTTACAGTGTTATTTGGCAGCAAGAAAATCAATAAATGTTATAATGGAAAAACTAGTTTATGCTTTTGATCTTTGAAACAGGAAATCATAGCTAATGTATTACTTCTGTCTTCAAAAACAAATTCTGAAAATAAATTGTGAAAGATTTATCTGTGAAATTCTGATTATGCACAATATATTGAGAATTTTGTTACCTGTGCATAAGTTCCATTTGAAAGAGATTCAATCCGTTTATATATTTAGGGTGTGTAAACTCCTACAAGTAAGAAATACAATTTTTTCCATAACTATAAAATAGAATAAATATGGCAATAGTGATAATTATCATTTATTAATTGCCTCTTCCATGTAATGCCAGGCATTTTATATTTTTCTTGAATTTTCTCAAAAACTTATAAGGTAGGTATTTTTATCCTATTCATATACAGATAAGGAAACTGAAGTTCAGAGAAGTAACTTGTTAAGAGTCACATTGCTAGTAAATGATAGATTTAAATGCAGATCTATTTTATGCTAAATCTGTTTTCTTTTCATTGCCACACAACCTTCCTACTCCTACATTAGAGGTATTCTTGCTCCTGGATGGCTGATAATGGTATATACACTTCTGTTATGACTTTAAATAACAAGTCACACATACCCACACATATATTCAAATATGTATAGTTGTTGTATTTTATTAATATTAAATATAGGGATAATAAGGGACTTCCCAGGTGGCTCAGTGGTAAAGAATCCACCTGCCAGCGCAGGAGATGCAGGAAACTTGGTTCAGTCCCTGGGTTGGGAAGATCCTCTGGAGGAGGAAATGGCACCCACTCTAGTATTCTTGCCTGGAAAATTCCATGGACTGGGAGGCCTGGTGGGCTACAGTCCATGCCAGTCGCAAAGAGTCAGACACGACTGAGCAAGTGAACACACATACACAAATACATAAATTTATTATATATATTTAAAGTCACAGCAAAAGTATATCCCATTATCTGATATGTGTGTGCGTGTGTGTGTGTGTATCTATACAGAGAGAGAAACAGAAGGGAGAGCACACACAAATGTAGATAGTGCATTCGAAGGAAGGGTGGGAGGAAGAAGATGTCTGCATTCCTTGGTTTTTACTAAAGTTGCTCAAGTCTGTAGTCTCTTTGGATTCTTCCAACCTGCTGAAGGAATGAGGGTAAATTTCAATAGGTATTATCCACATTTAAGTTAAAGATCCCTTACAAATGAGATTTAAAAGATTATGCTAGTGCGAGCATTTTTTTCTGGTCTCAATTTAATGATTACACTTAGCAAGTTCAGTTTAAATATTTGTACATATAACTAGTCTTGTAAATCAAAAGAATAAATGTTAACTGAAGTTTTAACTTCCTCAGATTCCTTTTGAAATATAACTATTGTTTTTTAATAATAGCTGCTAACATTTGTTGGGAGAAGGCAATGGCAACCCACTCCAGTACTCTTGCCTGGGAAATCCCATGGACGGAGGAGCCTGGTAGGCTGCAGTCCATGGGGTCGTGAAGAGTTGGACAGGACTGAGCAAACTTCACTTTCACTTTTCACTTTCATGCACTGGAGAAGGAAATGGCACCCCACTCCAGTATGCTTGCCTGGAGAATCCCAGGGATGGGAGCCTGGTGGGCTGCCATCTATGGGGTTGCACAGAGTCGGACACGACTGAAGCGACTTAGCATTAGCAACTAAATATTGTCTTCCAGAGTATGTCTTTGGAAAGCTATATGCTTGATCAGAATGTGTTTTCTACCAGTTTTCTTCAAACTGAGTTCAAATGAGGAAAATGAGGGTCAAGAGAAACAGTGTGCTGCCTCATTTGTGTTTCCGCCAGGTGATTACCTTATTCATCACATGCACACATTATTTAATCTTTGTAAAAATCATATCCACCTTCAAACAGTCAAGAGTGGATACTGCTCTAATAATACTGCAAAAGAAAAACCTCTGGACTGCTAGGGAATTCCTTATGAATGTTTTCAAAATTGCTAATGTAAGTTTTCTAATAGTGCAATGATTTTAGAATATAATTTATTTTAAAAAATTTACTGATTTACTCAATTCAAAGGATTAATGATATTGGTAGCAGTCCTTATTAAAATAAGCCTGATACTAAAGAGTTTTACTTACTTGATTCTATAATTCTCGTGTCATACTCTTTGCTCACTGTATCTGTTGCCTCAGTGCTAAAAATTTTCCAGGAAATGTGTGTATAAGATCTAGGAATCAGAATAAGAATTTTACCATCTAAAAAGATATGCGGTTTAGCTGTTCTTAATATAATATCTAACTGTTAGCTATTAAGAATGTAACATCAAATATGAATATTGTAGTGCTGTAGTCATCCATGGACAGATCTTCTGTGAACATAAGTTTTCATTTCTTGGGGATACATGCCCAGGAGTGCTACTGTTGGGCCCTATTGTAGTTGCATGCTTAGGTTTTTAAAAACTGCCACACTGTTTACAGAATGGTTATGCCATTTTACACTCTTACCAATATAAGACTGACTCAGTTTCTCTGCATCATACTTGCCAGCATTTGCTGTTATTACTGTTTTTTAATTTGAGAAATTTTAATAGGTATGTAACGATTTCTTCAAATACTTTTTCAACCCTGCCCTATTCCTCCACTCTTTCTGCGACAAATAGCTGTGTTCAAATATTTTTTGTCTGTTTCTTCCCCCTGTTCTTTAGATTTGGGTAATTTCTATTTTTTTTTTTTTGACTCTTTTAGTTCACTGATTCTTTCCTTTGTTCCTTTTATTCTGTTGTTGAACACAACCATTATTGTATTTTTCAATTCTAGAATTTTCCTTTGGTTCTTCTTTATAACTTCTGCTTCTTTTCTGAGGCTTTTTGTTTTCCATTTGTTTCAAGCTCATTTGTAATTGCACACTTAAGCATTTTTTATGATGGCTCCTTTAAAGACCTTCATCAAATAATTTTAACATTTCTGATTTTTTAGTGCTGACATCTATAGTCTTTTTTTTCACTTTGAGATCTTACCGGTCCTTTGTATGATGAGTGAGTTTTTATTGAAATCTGGACATTTTGGATATTGTGTTATGAGATGTTGTTTGTGTCTCTGCCACTACTCTAACAGTGGAAGGTGGGGGCACTGCCTTGTTATTGCCAGACTGGGGTAAATGTTCTTGTTCCCTACTTGACTTCTGTTGACACCTGAGACTTAGTGTTTCTGATTACTCATCACTGCTATGCAGGGGATTGGCGTTCTCCCCACGAGTTCGCTACTGATAACCTCTCTAGCTGAGAGCTGTGTGAGTACTTCATTTCTCTTCTTCATTTGGCCTCCACTGACAGCATGTTGTAGGGAGGTGACCTCATTACTTACTGTTAGACAGTGATGAAGTTTCAACTCTCCCCTAGGCTTCCTTTGATACCACCCCAGCTCGGAAAGGGAGAAGCACCTCATCACTGCCAGATGGACGTGGAAGTCCTGGCTCCATGCTTGACCTTCTCCTAACACTTCTCTGTGGGGAGGTTGTGGCAACTAGTTGTAGCAGGAGTGAAAGTCTAGGTTCCCCTCTTCGCATTTGCTGGTGTGGATGAGGGTGAGGTTTTTGTTTATGTCTCCAACACCCTCATCCACATCAGCAAATGTGGTGAGATAAAAGTAATCACTTTACTTCAGTCAAACTGCAGAGACCTAATGAGGAGCCAGAACACCAGTCTTCTGCATAGCCATAATGAGGAGCACTAAGTCTCGGTGTCAACAAAGACAGGTGGGGAACAAAAACATTCACCCTTGCTAGGCTGCCCTTTTCCTGGTACTTTGGCTAGAGTGAGCAGATTTTGTCGCCCTGGCAGAGGAGGGGCTGTTTTTGTGTGTGCTTGTTGGTATTTCCCAATTATGGTACAGGGAAAAAAACCAGGGACTCCACCGCATTGTTCTTTGTGTCCCAAAATCTCTAGCTGGCCTGCTTTCTTCCCTTGACCTTACAGTGATCTAGCCTTATTCCTTGTCTCTTCCCATTTCCATACGTAAATCTTCAGAAATCAACCATGTTCTCTTCTCACTCATATATAGGTTTTCCCCTGTATTCTTCTTAAATTCCCCTTACCTTCCTTCTCCATCTTTGAATTTTTCCTTCATCTTTGAAAGACCTTCTCAAGGATCACCTCTTCTATGGAGTCTTTTTCAGATCTCCAGGCATGGTAAATTACTTCCTTTTCTTTGCTTTCATCTGGTATACCTTTGGCTAGAGCTGGGCATGTAGCCCCATCTAAATCCAAGGGTAGGTTGGAAAAGGTGTCCAGTAATGGGAGGAGAACCAGATATTAGTGAATATCAGTAATGCCTAACATAGTCCTGATTCTGCCACGTGCTATTTCTGTGCTCTTGGGAGACCACTTTTTTGAACCCCAGTTTACTCATCTATAAATTGTAGATAATCACATTCTTACCTCACTGAATTGTTATGTCTATTAAATGAAATACTGTTACATGGTAGTGCTTCGAAAATGTAAAGTATGCTGGAAATTTTAGCTATCCTTTAACCATTTTTTGAAGTTAAAATACTGCTTATTTTTTCCTAGGTCTCCTGAATGATGCAACTGTAGGTATTTTTAGGGGCAACCAGATGCGCTTAAAACGAGCTTGCATTCGCAAAGCCAAGATCTCTGCTGTTGCTTTCCGGAAAGCCTTCTGCCACCACAAGTTAGTGGAACTTGATGCCACAGGTGTGAATGCTGACATCACGATTACAGACATCATCAGTGGGCTTGGCAGTAACAAATGATCCAGCAAAATCTCCAGTGCCTCGTGCTGAACTCATTAACTCTCTCTCTCGAAGATCCTTATGAGCGGTGCTTTAGCCGACTTTCTGGCCTTCGAGCATTAAGCATCACCAATGTTCTCTTTTACAATGAAGACCTGGCTGAAGTTGCCTCATTGCCAAGATTAGAGAGCCTGGATATTTCTAACACCTCGATCACAGACATCACGGCTCTGCTGGCCTGCAAAGACCGACTCAAGTCTCTAACCATGCATCACTTGAAATGTTTAAAAATGACAACTACCCAGATACTGGATGTTGTTCGAGAACTAAGACATCTGAATCATCTTGATATTTCAGATGATAAACAGTTTACATCGGACATAGCTCTTCGATTACTAGAACAAAAGGACATCCTGCCCAACCTCGTCTCCTTGGATGTTTCTGGGAGGAAGCATGTGACAGACAAAGCTGTTGAAGCTTTTATTCAGCAACGGCCCAGCATGCAGTTTGTAGGTTTGCTGGCCACTGATGCTGGCTACTCTGAATTCCTCACAGGCGAAGGACATTTGAAGGTTAGATTTTAAAAATATATTCCTTTGTCCAATGTTTGACCAATGCTGACCAATGTTTAGTTTGCATAAGACTTTATTTAAGGTGAGTGTCTGATAATATATAGATCATATTCATGAAACATGACATTATATAGTAGAAAGGCCTTGCTTTAGAGTCTGAATTAATATTCCAGATTATTTGATTCATGGCCCAGAGCAAGCTATGATGTAACTTTTCAGTTTACATTTATTTATAAAATAGATATGACTCTTACCTGCAAAATTATTCTGAAGATTAATAATTATATATGTAAAGTGCAAGCCATGTTGTAGGCCCTGGATAAATGATAGTTCTTGTGATGATAATGTTTAGATATTTTGAACCACTTAAACATATCATATCTAAAGGATCACTTCAAAGAAACTAGAGGTGCTCCTGCCAGGGTCCAGCCCCGGTGGATCCAGGGATATTCAAAGGTGGGACGGAGCAGCGGATAGGAAAGGATAGGACAGGATAGCTCAGGACAAGATAGAATAGTAGGAAATTACTAGCAAAATAGGAGGCTGAATAACTTGGTTTACGGGGAAAGCCAATAAAATCTCAAGACGAGATTTGCACCATCTACGTAGGCCACTGGCGTCCGCTTGAATCTCTAAAGGGGCCCCACCGTGGGTCCCTTTTCTTGCAGAACTTAGGGCCAAGGCAAGTAAGTAGACGTGGTGAGCCTCCCGCTCCAGATGGGAATTCAGCCTGGAGTTAAAGTACAAGAGGAAAGAGAGAGAGAGAGAGAGAGGTGTGGGAGCCAGATATCCTTAAAGAATGAGTTTAGGAGAGCAAGTCATCCAAGAAACCGGTCTGCGAAACTGGTCTGAGAAACCGGTCTGAGAAGATCTGGTCCGGAAAAACTGCTCTGAGAAACTGTCTCCGAGAAAACTGGTCCAAACTTTATTTTTCACATGTCCTTTTTATACAGTGAAGATCAATGGGTTTCACAAATTTTTGGCAATGACAGCAGCCCTGACTCTTATCGAGAGCAGGCTTATTTTCTGCATACCTAATTGTACACACAAGTCTTAGGTAATTTACATCATCTTCCGGCCAAAAGGCCAATTCAATAATTTACAGCTCTTTTCTGATAAGTGTTATTTTTTCCAAGGTCTGGCGCCATTCTCTGGGGGCACTAAACAAAGTTGCATTCTTACATAGCAAGGACACAGCAAGCAAGAGGGAATACAATGATTTATAAAAGAAAGCAATTAACTCAAAAGCCTAGTGTTGCTAACATCAAAAAACTACTACATATCTTTTTTAAATGTTGTTTGTAAAGCTGAAACTTCCAGGTGCAAATAAGGAGGTCTGGCAGCAATTGTTGAGGCAACAGCGAAAATCCTATTACTGATAGGACTTTGGCTCTTAGAAAAGTTTGTAAATTTAAAATGCTTCAAGGCCTTTTTGCCCCTCACAGTTGAGGGGTTGTGAGCAATTCACAAGCTTGCAAAAGGTCAGGGGAACTGTTTAGGCAGGTTAGAGCATTATCAAAGGGGGGTTGGGCTGAAACACTCCTTTCAAATGCAGGAAGCTAAAACTTTGAATTAACTCTTTCCAAGATACTGGCAGAGAATAGTGGAGAAACAGACAAATTCTTATTTTTGGGGTACATGCTCAGAAAAAACCAGGGAGAAATCCGATAACTCAAATTGCTCTGCCATCTGAGTGTGCCACATGACTCTCTCATGGGTGGGATTCCTCACGCTGGCCCCCTACATACTCCTTTGTAGAAAAGAGTAATGGGAGAGTAAGTTCTCCAGTTCAGTTCAGTTGCTCAGTCGTGTCCAACTCTTTGCGACCCCATGAATCGCAGCACGCCAGGCCTCCCTGTCCATCACCAACTCCTGGAGTTCACTCAGATTCACATCCATCGAGTTGGTGATGCCATCCGGCCATCTCATCCTCTGTCGTCCCCTTTTCCTCCTGCCCCCAATCCCTCCCAGGATCAGAGTTCTCCAAGAAGATCTCTATTGTAAAAATGGTAAAATCCTTCTCTGCTTAAGGTTTCTCATGCGTAATGGCTTAAATTCCATTTGGGAAACATCTACTGAACCTGGTACAACTTGAGATTGAAATATAAAAAAGATACAGGATTTGCTTCCAAGGAGCCTGATAGTAGTAGTAATGTTATGATCCCAAACAACTCTAAAGCCAAGGATCAGTATAGTTGCTGTAGGAAAGTAGGAGAAACTTTCTCACTGGAGAATTTTGGTCTCGATGGAAGATGGTATCTGAATCAGACCTTGAAGGATAGAACTGTAACAGGTTTAAGGACAACTAGTATTTTTCTAACATACACTTTATCCTATAAATGCTTTATATTGTATATGGTATTATCTATAGATTGATATCAACTCCACTTTATAGATGAGAAACATTGCATTCTTTTTTATGGCTAAGTAGTACTCGTGTGTGTGTATATACCATACCATTTCTTCTTTATCTATTATCTATCAATGGACACTTAGACTGCGTCCATGTCTTGCTACTGTAAATAGTGGTGCTGTAAATTTTGGGATGCATGTGTCTGTTTGAATTATAATTTTCTCCAGATATATGTCCAGGAATGGGATTCTGGATCATATGGTAACTCTATTTTTATTTTTGTAAGGAACCTCCCTACTATTTTCCATAGTGACTGTATCAATTTACATTGCTACCAACAGTGCAGGAGGGTTCTTTTTTAGCAATCAGTATCAATCTTAAAAAAGGAGAAGGAAAGGTTAGCTATAGAACATTTTAAAACATGTCAGTTCTTATTTGTAAATTTAGACTTTAAAAAGTAGAATGTAGGAAATTATTTTGAGTCACCTTTTTATTCATTCATTCAGTACATATTATATTAAGTACTAGACATGGAGATTTGATGGTGGAGTGAAATGGCGTGATCTTGCCCTCATGGAGCTTGTAATTTAGTGAGGGATTCAGATAGTGAAGTATCATACATATGTCATGGGTGTATGATTTCAATATATGTATTTATATATCATATACACATATATTAATACATAGTGTGCGCACATGTATGTCCTTCAAACTGCATAGTGTTAAGACTCTAAAAGCTACATAATACTGTATTTGAATATGTTTAGCAGAGAGGCTCGACTTAGTTTAAGGCTTCTCTGAGGACTTGATGAATGAATGAGTGAACACCTTACGGATGAATAACTTGGTAGAGAAAATTCTAGGCAGCAAGAAGAATACAGCAAAAGATGTGTGGTGCGAAGGAACATGGTACATCCAAGGAACTTCAAGAAGGCCACTGTGGCTAGAGTTCTAGAGTAGGAGGTTGCAGAGTGATGAGATGAGGCTGGAAGAAGTAGGTGCTAGGGCCAGAAATGGCAAAGTCACATGAGCCAGGTGCAGGGCAGCAAGTGTGAGGAACTAACATAACAGCTTGTTACTGAACAAGGTAAGTGTCTAGCACAGGGCTTGTGGGGAAAGGCAGCATAAAAATGTAAATTACTATGTTAGTGTTACTTGTCTGCCTAAGAAATGGGTCAGTAAGAATTGTAAATATCAAAGGGGAAGAAATCTCTGTGTACTGGGAGTTTAGGAAGGATTTCCCAGAGGAGGTGAGCTTGATCTGTGTCCTCAAGGATGAGAGGACTGTGTCCCTAGCACTGCACTAAGTAATCTTCTCAAGGCAAAGATCCTCCAGTAGCTATGATTCCCGAGTAGTATGATTTTTGCTGATTGCTCTTACCACCAACAGACCCTAGAGTGAATTAGCCCAGGGTTTTCAGTTGAGGCTAGTAGTCATATACATTATGCAAGGCCTCAGTGAAACGAGTTTGATTTTACAAATGGAACATCATTGCTTTGAAATTTTGACTCTAGAAAACACCTGCTTTGCTGTCATCTAGTTTCCACTTCTGTCAACCCAGTGATTCTCAACCTTGACTGTAATTAAAATTACCTGGAGTGTAATTATTTGAGATGATGGATATGTTAAGTAACTGTATCATGATAATCATTTTGCAGTATTTACATGTATAACATTATCGTTTTACACATTACACTTACATAATGTATTTGTCATTATGTGTCTATAATATTATATATCTTGATAAAGCTGGAAAAAATTTTTAATTAAAAAAATCATCTAAGTAACTTGAGCAATTAAATCAGAAGCACTGTAGGGAGGTGGGACTGAGGAATCAGTTTTTTTTTTAAAGCTCCTTGGGTGATTTTAATATGTAGCCAAAATGGAGAATCATTGTTTTAAAATAGTTTTTTAAAAAAATAGAGATCAAAAAAATAATAATAAAAATAAAAATAGAGATCGTTGGAACTTTGCCCTTTATTCAACTATACATAAAAATTGATGTTTGTTTTAAATTATTTATTTGACTACTCATTTGAGAGTTGAAAAATAATAGGTCATGTTAAGAGAAGAGAGCTGAGATTGCTCTGTCTCCTTTTTTAAAATTTTCCAGGTTAGCAAAGTTGAAAAATGGGTCTGAAATGATTATTTTAATATTATGATGCTTTAAATTAATTTGGGCTTCCCTAGTGGCTCAGAGGTTAAGCATCTGCCTCCAATGTGGGAGACCCGGGTTCGATCCCTGGGTCGGGAAGATCCCCTGGAGAAGGAAATGGCAACCCACTCCAGCATTCTTGCTTGGAGAATCTCATGGACTGAGGAGCCTGGTGGGCTGCAGTCCATGGGGTCACAAAGAGTCGGACACGACTGAGAGACTTTACTTACTTACTTACTTACTTAAATTAATTTAGTTTGACAGTTTTGGTTTTACATGCCTCAGTAAAGTATAGACTGTCACTCCCCAGTATTCCTTATGAGGCATTATCTGGTACTTTTAGTGAGTGGTTCAAAGAACAAAAGATTTGTTTTTTCCACTTTCATGTATCTTATGTATTTTGATCTCTTGACTTTGTGAGGGAGGTATTGTCCTTAGTGAGAGGGAATGCTTTTCTTAAGGATCATAGCTGGAATGTATTCTTTTACTGCATCTCTCCCTGTATTTGAGAACCTTAGTTCTTTCTCTTACTCTGTTTCTAGTCCCAGCACAGAGGGTTTTCTTCCATAAAATTGCCAGCTCTGCCACCTTTGTTTCCCTAGCTGATTTGCTCGTTTGTAGCCATCAGTTTCCTCAACCTTCTGCTATCCCACAATTAAGATTCTTAGGTTTTTTGGCTGCCTCACTCCTGAGAATCACTGGTTATATGTTAAACCCAGTATTCTCAGCCTTCATCTCATTTGGTCTAAATGCCTTTTGATATAGTTGATCTTTCCTTCTTGAAATACCTTTTTTTAAAAAACTTAGTTTCTAGGATATCAGATTGACCTTGTTTTTTCTGTACTTTTTGGACTTTCTCTCAGTTTCCTTTATTGATTCTTCCTAAATCTCTCAGGCCCCAAACTGATATGCCTAATCATCCTAAATTTATGATTCCCAAATTTACATCATCCTAAATTTATATCTCTAACCTAGACTTCTCCTTTTAACTAAGACTTAATACATACTTTTTAAAGATGTCTGAGCTAGTGCTTCTGCTCTTGAGGAATTCTGATCCAACAGAGACAGATGTTTAAAAATAGCTTTAATCAATTGTGAGAAATGCTATAATAGAGTTATGTGCTGAGTGCTACAAGAAAGTCTTTCCTTAGAATATACATTTAGTTTTATCCATATTTTAAATATTAATAAGGTTTAACTTAGTGGTAAAGGACATGTTTCCTGTTTTAAACAGATTGCAGAAACTAGGACATCAGATGGTTGTTTGTTTTGTTGTTGTTTTCTTCTTTTTGATCTAGCATATGAAATTGACTGAGTTGGAGATGCATATAGTTTGAGGAGCCAGATTGCTTGATTTGAGTAGGGGCTCAAGAAGTGTTAACTACTGAATAAGTATACAGGCCAATGAAATTTGGTTCAGATTTCCAGTAACAAAAGTTCTGTAATTTTACATTTAAAGGTAACTTGAGGTTATATTTTATATAAATTGTAAAGCTGTTTGAATCAAGCAAATGTGGATAAATGAAGTCTGATGAAGATTATTGTTAATGTGTTTTCCCTCTTATAGTTTTTTTTAGCTCTCCTAATAGTTCAGTGTCTTTCCAAATCTAAAATCTAAGAAAAAGTTCAGGGTGATTCAAAAAGAGTTGAACATTAGGAAAATTTTTATTGTTCAATAACTACTTATGTATGTGAATACATAGTCAAAATCAATGTTTATGTATGTATATTATACATTCTTATTGTTGTTTAGTCACTAAGTCGTGTCTGACTCTTTTGCGACCCCACGAACTGAAGCCTGTCAGACTCCTCTGTCCATGGGATTTCCCAGGCAAGAATACTTGAGTAGGTTGCCATTTCCTTCTCCAAGGGATCTTCCCCACCCAGGGACCGAACCCACATCTCTTGTGTCTCCTGCATTGGCAGGCGGATTCTTTACCACTGAGCCTCCAAGGAAGCCTATATTATACATAAATAACATAAAAAACATTTTGTAAAGAAACTTCCATTGTTACTCCCACAGTCTTACAAATGCTCAATATATGCCTTTTTGTCACTTGGTACACACATCTATTTGTGTGTGTTTCCTGGTGCTCAGACAGTAAAGTGTCTGTCTAGAATGCGGGAGACCCGGGTTTGATCCCTGGGTCGGGAAGATCCCCTGAAGAAGGAAATGGCAATCCACTCCAGTACTATTGCCTGGAAAATCCCATGGACAGAGGAGCCTGGTAGGCTACAGTCCATGGGGTCGCGAAGAGTCCCGACACGACTGAGCAACTTCACTTTCACTTTCACACACATCTGTACTGTAGTCTAATTCTTATTAGACCTTTGTAGCATATCCTATCAGTGGTTAAAATGTTAGCTGTGATACAGCCCTTCATTTTCTTAAAGCTGCATATTCCTTACCCGTATGAACATAGTTATTACTAAGTAATATATTTTAAACGTATTTATTTTTGTGTTACCTTTATAATGGTGCTGCCAAAAAAAGATAGTCTTCCACCTTAGTGAGAAGATTATACCTCTCTAAACAGTAGGGTGTTTTTTTTTTTTTACCATTTTGAAATCGTCACTCAGGTTGATAAATAGAACTTGTCAGCTACCCTGAAGCTCTTTCACATGCCCCTTCCTGATCACAACTTCCTCACAAAAGTAATCTCTGTCCTGACTCTGATGATAATCATCTCCTTGCTCTTTTAAATAGTTTTACAGCCCAACCATTTACCTCTAGGCACTTAGTTAATCTTGCCCACTTTTCAAAATTGTCCGTCTTTTCAGTATCTTTTATAAAATCCCCTCTCTGTCAGTTTCTTTTCCTGATACTTTGTGTATTAAAGAATCTGACCCTTCAGTCTGTAGACTTTCCCTCAGTCTAGGTTTTCTTGATTGTATGTTTGTGGTGTATATTGGCTGCATTTTCTGCACATTGGTAGCTGGATGTGAGGACTTAGGCAAACTCATGTTTAATCCCTTTGGCAGGACGCTTAGGTTTTACGTTCTTTTTTTTTTTTTTTTTTTTTTTTTAGGTTTTACGTTCTTCCATTAAGGAAGTTCATAATGTCTGGTTGTTTTTCTTTCTGTGATTTATTAGCAGTTGTTGACATTCAACACTAGTTCCATTAATGCATTGAGGATCATGGTGATACTGTAATAATTTCTTTTTTTACTTATTACTGGGTTACTTTTCCAAAAAGCCACTTCTTGTTATATACATTTGGCTACCCAGTGGTATGTGAACCACAGTTGGGCTTCCCTTGTGGCTCAGCTGGTAGAGAATCTGCTGCCTGCAATGTGGGAGACCTGGGTTCGATCCCTGGGTTAGGAAGATCCCCTGGAGAATGGAAAGGCTACTCACTCCAGTATTCTGGCCTGGAGAATTCCATGGACTGTATAGTCCATGGGGTTGCAAAGAGTTGAATACGACTGAGCGACTTTCATTTTACTTCACTTAAGATAACTATATTAACCTGTATAAATGGGAAATTCCAGGATAAACCTACTTTTGAACAGAATTTTTTAATGCTGAATGGGCACTTGATAAATCTGGGAGAATCAATTAATATATTTATTTGATAAATATTTATTGAGTGCTTATTCTGAGCCACATACAGTGCTGCCTATAGGGGTACAGTGGATAGATCAATCTACTAAGGGGATTATGATAATGGCTATGAAGGCGATGTTTCAGGAAGACCTGACTTAGATTGGTGGGTCAGAGAAGGCCTCTCTAACGAAGTGTTATTTAACTTGAAATGAGAAGGATGAATAGAAATTAGGTAAAGAGAGAGAGGAAAATTTCAGTCAGAGAGGACATTATACTTAGTAGCTTTTTCCTGGGAAAGAGCTTGGCTTATTGAAAGATCAGAAAGGTCAGTGTAGGGTGTGGGGGGGAGAGGGATAGATTGAGAGTTTTGGATTGACATGTACACATTGCTATAAAAATAAAAAAAGGCCACTGTCATTACTAAATTGTGAGTTAGGGCGAGAGGGTTACCTTAAGAGGCAGTAGAAGGCTAATCATGTGTAGTAAGACCTTATAAATAGAGTTAAATATCTTGAGATTTATTTTAGGTACAGTATAGAAAATTTTACCCATAGACTTATTCTGGGGTCTGAGCCTATCTGATATATATTGTTTAGCATATGTATAGCTTCACAGGGTGACTTTTCTGGATGGGTTGGAAAATAATCATAGCCATTTGTTTCAAGCTTTACATAACTATCCTGGATGCCATCCACACAAATGATGTTTGGGTAGGGACAATTGGAGGGTTGAAAAGAATCCTAAAAGCTCATCTTCTGGCTGTGTTCAAAGGTGTCTGGAGAAGCCAATGAAACTCAGATTGCAGAAGCACTGAAAAGGTACAGTGAACGGGCCTTCTTTGTCCGAGAAGCTCTATTTCACCTTTTTAGCCTGACTCATGTGATGGAAAAAACAAAGCCCGAGATTTTAAAGGTAAGAACAAGAAACTGGATATGAGAAGTGTGAAATTATCTTCCTAGATAGATGATGGTTTTGTGAAGAAAATTGGTGAAAATCTGCATTTAGTCTTTTTTAAAAATAAGATTGGTAATATGTAATTCAGCTTTTAGCCATAAATGAGAATGAGAGGAGATAACTGAATAGTGTTACTGAAGTTTTATAGTAATCTCATTTAAATAATATAAATGCCTTCAAGTTCATATTTAACTATCTAAAACCAGTAATCAGTGTGATATCTTTTTACCAGCTGTAGTAGAAAATAGAGTATATAACTCAAATCAGGACACTACTTGGTATATTAGCCATGTATTGCTTCCAAATATGGTTTTTAAAGAAATACAATATTGGGATTTTATAAAGCACTTTCCCATGCTATTTATGAACCTCTTGTGCTTTTGTAACTAGTCTGTGTTATTCTCCAATTAACATATTTTACCTGAGACAATTTTTGAAGGAAAAAAAAAAGGAGGATTCTTAATTTTGTTGATTGGGTGGGGCATTTTTTGTCAGAATGTGGTCCTCTAGCCACCTGGAGTCTGGGATATTGCTTATTTTAAAAAGCATATTTGTGAACCTCATTCCAAGAAAATTTAGATTCAGTAGGGCTGGATAAGATACAGGAATCTACATTGTAATAGTCCCTCAAGGTAATCCTTATACACATTTAATTTAAAACCAGTGAGTATAGGACTAGATTATATTTGGTCCCTCTTTTAGTGGGCACAATAATCCCAAGAGAGAAGTTTTATCTTCTGTTTTATAGATTATGTATCTGCGGGTCTGTGAGGTTAAATAACAATAAATTAGTGGCAGAGCCAGAAATGACTTAACCTCCCAGTTTCTTAAATTTTTTGAGAATGGGGTGTTTGCATAGGTAGCAGTAACATTGAAGTCCTCGATGCTGGCTGCAACATCTGCCACCTCCTCTGTACATACCAGAGGATATTGGTGCTTGCTATATGCATTATCATTTTTTGGTTTTGGTTACTGTGCAGTTGAGTAACAAATGACCAGACCCGTAGTCCTGATCTGAAATATTTACTCATTCATTCATTCAGAGAATGGTGCAGAGAGAAATGTGATTCTTTTAAGGAGTTTTTGCTGCAAAAGGAAGCAAAAGAAAAAGGTTGTAGTTGACTGAGGATGTGTGTGGGTTTTGTTTTGTTTTGTTTTATATGGGAGAAAAAAATACCTTGTTTGTACGCTATGTGAATGATTGACTACAGAATGAAAATCTGGTATAGGAGTTGGAAGGGGAGATCAACTGAAGCAGTGTCCTTGAGTAGACAAGAAGGGAAGAATCAAGCATTTAAGTGGAGGGATTATCTTTAGAGACGAGCCCCTAGAGGTCATTTATGGTAACAGGCAGGCACACAGCAATTGCTCCTGTGTATGCCTGCAAGGAGGTACGTGTAAAAGCCAGAATCTGAAATTCTTTTATGGTTACTTCAGTTTTCTCTAGGTAACTAGAAGTAAGATCTTCAGTCAGTAATGAGGAATGGGGAGGATTTGTTGAGGATTTGAGGAGAGAGGAAAAGGGGAGAAGTTATTTAGTTAGTTATTTAGGACAGAGGGAAGTAAATGGATTTTATATTTTAATTTTAGCAGTGTTCTTAAGGAACTGAATGTTGGGATTTGAAAGTGAAGTTTGCTGCTGGTTTAGTCTATTCAAGACAGTAAGAATTTGTTTAGTGTTGGCATAAAACAGGCCAGACCGAACTATGTCTAGGAAATACTAAGATGTTTTCTCTGAATAGAAAAGATTCATTAACATTACAGAAAAATTTCTGGATATGAACAACTTGACACCTCCCTTGACCAGGTAGGTGAATAACTATTATGTCCTAGGCTCTGCACATAAGGATAAAAAATATATTTAATATATCTTGGAAGTTACTTCAGATCAACAGAGTAATGTTGCTATACGTTGCTGCTGCTGCTGCTTAAGTTGCTTCAGTCGTGTCCGACTCTATGGAACCCCATAGATGGCAGCCCACCAGGCTCCTGTCCCTGGGATTCTCCAGGCAAGAATAGTGGAGTGGGTTACCATTTCCTTCTCCAATGCATGAAAGTGAAAAGTGAAAGTAAAGTAGCTCAGTCGTGTCTGACTCTTGAAGACTCCATGGACTGTAACCAGGCTTCTCTGTCCATGGGATTTTCCAGGCAAGAGTACTGGAGTGGGTTGCCATTGCCTTCTCTGTTGCTATATGAAGAGGGCTTATATGTTTTTATAAAGTTGGATTAAGAGAACTCATTTCTTTTTCAGCTTGTGGTTACTGGGATGAGAAACCACCCTATGAATTTGCCAGTGCAGCTTGCTGCAAGCGCCTGTGTGTTTAATTTAACCAAGCAGGATCTTGCTGCAGGAATGCCTGTCCGACTCCTGGCTGATGTGACCCATTTGCTGCTCAAAGCCATGGAACATTTTCCCAACCACCAGCAGGCAAGCATATGGGAATTCACATTCAAATGGTCTTTTTAGCGTCTACTACCCATCTCCTACCTCCATACAGTTCATTTTAGTAGACCAAAGCTGGAAATTCCCTTGGAGGCTGTAAAGTAATAAGTTTTATGGTGTGACTGAGTGCAGGGCAATAGAGAAGTAGAATACTAAAGAATGCATTCCTCACCTAAAAGTATTTCAGTCCAAACGTTGTGGGAAATAATGCAAGCCGTATAAAACTTCTTGCACCTAGACCTTGAGTTAGTGATAATTTAGCATACAAGATTTGGCGTAGAGTTTCTGCTCTGAGCCAGGCATTGGTTCAGTACTCAAGTACTCAGTGCCTAAGTACTGGAATAGAGAAATAAGACATGGATTTTCTGTTTCTATCAGTGTAGGTAGTCTATAAAACCTGTCCTGTTCTTTGGATGAAAACTAAAAATGCTGCTTGAATTATATTTTTAACTCTTAAAATTTAACAATGAGTTGGCAAGTAAGACCCAAAATCAAGTAAACTGGCAACCCAGATTGGTGAGTGGATCATTAAAGCCAGCTTCCCTCATTGAGAACAGCTACCAAACTAGATGAGTTTTAGCCTTTGGTTTTCATGGACTCTGGAAGCCAGGTGAACAGAAGACAAAATAGGATCCATCCAAGGGCCACCAGAAGGGAGGGAGATTAGCTGGAATTATCCAATTTATTACCCTATTTCTCATCTAATAAAAAAGATTTTTAAAATATGCAGATAAACTTATGTGGGTCCAGTGGAAGTCTTTGAATCATAGGTGAGCGGAATAAATGTTCTAAGACATGTTATGCTTTATAAATGTCTTTTTTTTTAAAAAAATAGAATCTAACAAAGCAATATTTTATTCAGGATTTTTTTTTCTCTCTTTGGTTCTTAGTTACAGAAGAATTGCCTCCTTTCACTCTGCAGTGACCGAATTCTTCAAGATGTTCCATTCAACAGGCAAGTGGTAGCACCAGAACTATGGGACAAAATGGAATTTTAGAAATCTGTCTTGGGTCATTTCTTACCAGTTAGGATATTCCTAGTGTACAGTTAATCAAGTGGGTGGGATTGTGTATCACTTTATAGAATGTAATTTAATGCTTTGATATTCATGAGAGCAGATTCTATTTTCATACCTCTTTGCATAAGAATTTGTACTGATTATAGTTTTTAGAATGTATGCACAGTGTTGTAGGCTGAAGAAATTGAAGCATATAGAAATTCAGTATCTTGCGCATTGTTTTGTGACTAGTGATTGCAAGGCTAGAAAGGATTAAGTCTATTTTAGCTCCAGCATTCTTTTCTCTATATCATGCCTCTTATTACTATAGTTATTTGATATTGAGTTATAGGAGAAACCTTTTAAGCAGAGGTTAAGGGAGACCATATAGCTGGATTCCAGTAAGTAAAAAGGGTTTCCTTATTTTGTAAGATGTGATTTGGGAGCTAATTTTTTTTTTTTCATTTTACTATTTTAAAATATAATTTTTTAGTGATGGTATTTTCAAAAATAAATTTATACTTTATGATTTAATGAGAAGTGTATTTCTCAAGCAGCAGTTTTATAGTGATTTACTTTTATTTGGGTAATAGTACACTGTTATCTGACATGCTGATGGAATGAAGTATTCCATTTACTATTTGCAATAAATAATTGGTTCAGATGGTAAACAATCTGCCTGCAGTGCAGGAGACCTGAGTTTAGTCCTTGGGTCACAAGGATCCCCTGGAGAAGGAAATGGCAACCCACTCCGGTATTCTTGCCTGGAGAATTCCATGGACAGAGGAACCCGGTTGACTACGATGCCAGAGTCACAAAGAGTTGGACACAGCTGAATGACTAACACACTTTCACGTGTATCTCATGAAGATTATTGAATTTTATTTTATAAATATATTAAGCATTTGCATTGAACACATGAAGTCATAGGTTGAAAACATATAATCTCCTAAAGAAAATTATAAACCACCCCAGAGGTTGACAGACTTTTCCTTAAATGGCTAGATATTAAATGTTCCCAGTTCATGAGCCGTAGGGTCTCTGTTGGACCTACTTAATCCTCCCATTGTACCTCCAAAGCAGCCAGAGACACTTTAACAAAAAAAAAAAAAAAGGTGATAACTTTTCCAGTAAAACTTCAGAAGACAGATAGCTAGGCCCACAGCTGTAAAATCACTTGAGGTGGACTGTTGTTTACCCTTGATATAGCCAGTGAGTACAGTCTGCTAGAATTGAGCTCCTTTGTGGTAAGAGGCAGAGATTGGTTAATCTTTGCCTCTTGTGCTTAGTACTTCAGTGGCTGTTGATGGATGGATCAATGAATGAATTAGGAGTATAACAGAAGACAGTCTTTCCTAGAAGAGGATGACAGAATGTACTGGCCCCCCAAGCAAGGACAGAAAGATTTCATTGGCTTGGTGATCATTAAAGATTTCATTTTAGTGATGGCATTAAGATAATAAAAATAATAACTAATGTATGAAGCACTTGTCGGACACTGTGCTAGGTGTTTTAGGTATGCTTGTTCAGTCCTTGCAGCAGCCCTGTGAAATTGTTACTCTTGTAATCTTCATTTTATAGATGAGGAAACAGAGGCACAGAGAAGTTTAGTAGCTTGCTCAAGGTGATAAGATAGTAAGTAGCAGAATTTAGATTTAAATCCAGACTGACTCCAGAGCTTCTACTTTTTATATCCATGTCATACTGCCTTGAAACCAAAAATTGACTGCGTTGATTGTTCTGTGGGAACTGCAGAAGTAAAGGCACAGAGGAAATCAATACTAGTAAAAATTAACTTTTATCAAAAGTTTGATATGTGCCAAGGTCTGTATGAAGTCTTAAGCTTTGTGTGTGATATGATATAATCCTTACAACAGTCCTGTGGAATAGACTGTATTATTTTACAGACAAGAAAATTGAAGTTCAGAGAGATGAAGAAAGTTACCCAGGGTCCCAAAGTTAGTACATGGTGAAGATGATATTTGAATCCAGGCTGATTCCAAAGTGTATGATGTTCTTAATGACGTGACTACATTGCCTCACGGGATAAAACAGTGTATTTTATTGTTGTCATTAACATTAGGTAGAGCTAGAATTCCAACCCCCAAATTCAAAGAGCTTCAGAATCCGCTTTTAACTTTTAATACTAGGTTATATTATTTGATACATATGGACATGTTTTGAGACTAATAAAGTTTCCATATATCATATCCTCTCTTTTTCTGTTTTATTTTTTCTCTAGCATATGTCAGTACCCAAGCATACCATATACTTTACTTATTTATTTATTACCTATCTTCCCCACTAGAGTGTAATCTCTGTGAGATAGAGGTATTTTTCTGTTTTGTTTGCTCATCTGTCTCTAGCACTCAAAACAATATCTGGCACAAAGGAGAAGCTGAATAAATGTTTTTGAGTAAAAGAATGAGTATTCCCATTGTGCTAAGTACTGAGGGGGAACCAGAAAATACTTAAAATTATTATTATCACTACAGAATAGAAATATGTTTTACCTCTAGAAGATGAATGTCAGATATTTTTGACCATATTTTCCAAACTCTCTGTTTCTTTACAGTGTTGTCAGAATTAATAATACCATCTCCAAAATACTAAGTGTACTGGTTATTCTCTATCAGTTAGGAGGAACTTTCCTTTTCTTTCTCACCCACCTAAATTGTAACATCAGTCCCAGCTGGAGCTCTGAAACTGTTCCTGGGGCCTCCAGGGTTAATTCATGAGATGCTTTGTGTGTTTTCAGGTTTGAAGCAGCCAAGCTTGTCATGCAGTGGCTCTGCAACCACGAGGATCAAAACATGCAGAGGATGGCAGTGGCCATCATTTCCATTCTGGCTGCCAAGGTACCTGAACTCATGTTTTATCAGTTTTTGGAGGAAACTGTTTCCCCTGACAGTTTAGTAAACCAGGTTAACTTATTCAAGCTGCATGCAGTACTGCAGAATTCCAGGTTGGTCAGAGATTCTGGTCTGACTTTTGGAGTCTGCTACAGTCAATGATATTAAACTCACACTAGTAGATCCTTGGACATTTATCTTGTCTTCTGCTTGCTTGCAGCTTTCTACAGAACAGACAGCCCAGCTTGGTGCTGAGCTCTTCATTGTCAGGGTAAGTCTACGCAGACCCCTAAACAGTATTCATTTTCGTTATTCTCAGGCAGTGTTTGCTTATCTTCAGTGTTTGCCAGTACTTCACCAAGTACTGGTGCCCCCCAGTACTTGCCTATCTTCTGAGATTTTATATTTCAGAAGTTTGTTTTTGTTACTTCTAAGTGAATGTATTAATTTCTCTTCATTGGGGCAGCTTTATTCTTTAACAGGAGATGGAAAGAGTTTGAACTAGGAATCAGATGACCCGGGGTCTAACTTGTAAACTCACTGTGTGAATTTAGGTAAATTACGTGGACCATTTGGGCCTACTGCTGCTGCTAAGTCACTTCAGTCGTGTCCCACTCTGTGCAATCCCATAGATGGCAGCCCACCAGGCTCCGCCGTCCCTGGGATTCTCCAGGCAAGAACTCTGGAGTGGGTGGCCATTTCCTCCTCCAATGCATGAAAGTGAAAAGTGAAAGTGAAATCGCTCAATCATGTCCGACTCTTAGTGACCTCATGGACTGTGGCCCACCAGGCTCCTCCATCCATGGGATTTTCCAGGCAAGAGTACTGGAGTAGGGTGCCATTGCCTTCTCCATTGGGGCCTAAATAAACCTTAATTCCTATCTAGTTCTGTGATTTTGTTATTTATTAAAAAAAATGTGGCATCTCTATTATAGTCATAAGACTTTGCTAGATGCTTTAGGGGAAAAGATAATGTAAATAGCTGATTTATGATTTTGGTTTGCTTCAGTTGAGGAATTAATACAGTGAACAGTGAAAACTTAAAAGCTTTAAAGAGGCTAAGTTGAAATCATGCCTTATTCCCAGTTCTGTCACTCAGCAGCTGTGTGATTTCAGGCAAGTCACCTATATTTTCTTTGAAGTAATAAAAAAATGCCTTATACATTTGTTATGATGACTGAAAAGGAAAAAAAGATTGAAGGAATATACTAAGTTCCTAGCACAAAATACAACACATATGTTAGATGAGTAGAAAAGGCTGCTGATTTTATTTATTTTTACTCTTCAGGGATGACGTCTTAGTTTTAAATATGACTTTTTATTGCTGTGTATGAGTTTCAGTAATTTTGGCTAGAGGTGTATTCAAAGATTATAAGGAAGTAGTCCATTTATATGCTTTGGGAGAAAATTAAGTTTAATTTGAGTAGCAATTAGCAGAAATTAATGGTAGTAGTAATGGTGATGCTAGCTAATTTTTTTTTAAGCCCTTAATTGGCCACTATGCTATTAAGTTACATATTGCAACTAGATCTTTGTGTTTCTTAAAAACTTTTTCCTTCATTGTGAAAGTGAAGTCGCCTAGTCGTGTCCAGCTCTTTGCGATCCCATGGACTGTAGTCTACCAGGCTTCTCTGTCCATGGAATTTTCCAGGCAAGAGTACTGGAGTGGGTTGCCATTTTGTATATAACTTTAAATAATAGTACTCATTAATGTTACTTGTATCTGTTTTAGCAGAGCTCCCTTTACCCCCAAAAGTATAAACTAAAAATGGAATTATGGATGGCCCATGTAGGTCTTAAAATATTTATTTTTCAAGCTTACATTTCTTAGGTTTAAAGCTATGATAGAAATAATTTACAAATGGAATTTCAAAGCTATTACCTTATTTAAGTCCAATTTAGACTTTAATTCTCTTACTATTGGCTCAGAGGTTAAAGCGTTTGCCTCCAATGCGGGAGACCCGGGTTCGATTCCTGGGTCGGGAAGATCCCCTGGAGAAGGAAATGGCAATCCACTCCAGTATTCTTGCCTGGAGAATCCCATGGACGGAGAAGCCTAGTAGGTTACAGTCCATGGGGTCACAAAGAGTTGGACACGACTGAGCGACTTCACCTTCACTATGGTATATAGTTCATCCTTTCTTTTTTTCTTAAGGAAAACATGGGGTTAGAGAGAATTAGGTCTTCCAATTCTTACTTTCTCTTACTAAGTTGGCTATGATAAAATTACTTAATATTACTCAGACTCAATTTCCTCTTCTGAAAAATGAGGACAGTATTACAATATAGGATATAATTTGCTGATATGTAGTAAGTATTGGATTCATTCCCCCTTCATTCCTTCCACCTTTTTTATCCCAGGATCTGAAGTGAGTATATATTGTGACCTCTTGGGTAACATAGTAGATCCTAAGTTTTAATCATTTTGCTTTTCATTTTACTTACAGGCGATTAGATTATAGGTATGATCAGAATATTATAGAAGTATTTGTGAAAATCCTTTTTTTCTTGTAGAAGGGATCAGAATATTATAGAAGTATTATGAAAATCCTCTATTTTTTTCTTGTGAAAGGAAAAGTCTAATCCAATAGGCTGTTTGTTGCACTTGTAAAAACCTTTATAGGAAATATTTGAACCCATGAAACTAATCCTCATGGATTTGTTAGTCCATGTTATTACCACTAATTATAATAATTCAATAATTAGAAATTCTATTTTCCTCTTTCAGCAACTTCTTCAAATAGTGAAGCAGAAAACCAATCAAAATTCAGTGGACACTACTTTGAAGTTTACTTTGAGTGCACTTTGGAACCTCACAGATGAATCTCCAACCACTTGCAGACACTTTATTGAAAATCAAGGGTTAGAACTCTTCATGAGGGTTCTAGAGGTTAGAATGGGAATTTAGCTTACAGCTTTGGACATTCATTGATTGATTGATTTGAGCATTTGTTTATTATATTTGGTTCTTTAGTTATCGATATCTCTCTCTTTTTATAGTCATTCCCAACTGAGTCATCCATTCAACAGAAAGTCCTAGGACTTTTGGTAAGATACAAGCATTTCCTGCTGAGTTCAAGCTGTAATTATTTTCCATCTGAGGTATTACATAGAAAAATGCTGCTCTGTTTGTAAACACATAAGGATGTTAAAAATATATATCAATATAATTAAGTGGAAAAAGCAGGCTACAAAGTTACGTATTTAGATTTTCACCATACTAAAAGGAAGAATATAAGTTACATACTTTTCTTTATATTTTGTGGTATAGTACAAAGCTTCATTGTGAGCATGTTTTACTTGTATAATCAGAAAAAAAAAGATCTCATGAAAAATATCACTAATCCAGAAATACTCTTAGATTCTATGTCTGGTAATTGATGATTATTACTTAAACAACTGTTTAACAAATCAGATATTCCATAAATATACTGAATATGTTAAAGTGAGCCCTCTAGGATTTTGAGACAGAGGACGATCAGATATTTTATCACTTTTAATCACTGAAACAGAAGAAGTGCCTGTATAGTAAAGGCTATGTTAGAGCAGACCTCTGCTCTTGGGAATTAGATCACAGGAGGCATAGGTTAGTAAATTGTAAAAGAAAAGTAGATTAATGTTTATTTTCTAGATGCGGAAGTATGAGAGGTGGATTTTTGTGGAAACTGAGGGCTGGCATTTAAAGAGGACTATCTGGGACTTCCCTAGTGGTCCAGGAGTTAGGCCTTCATGCTGCCAGTGCAGGGGCATAGGCTTGATCCCTGGTCTGGGAACTGAGGTCCCACATGCAGTGGGTTGTGGCCAAAAGACAGAAACAAAACCTAAAAAAACTATAGTATCTGTTTACTATAGTTTTAGTTATATAAAGCAGAAAATGTAAAACTATCTAAATGCCCAGTAATAGGGAAATTAATGTTAAGTAAATTACAGTATTTGATTGTTTTATTCATGGTTCATAGGATTATTAGATACGGAATTTGGCTCAAGTCATTAGGAAAAGGGGAATTTATTTTAAATATTCAGAAAGATCACATAGGGCTTTAAAATTGCTTTTTAAAAAAAATTTCTTAAAGAATACATACTTACTATACCTAGTGAAATAGTGCAAAAATGTGTTTAAAAAGTATAAGGTTTTGTCCCCAACCTTCCTTTATTTTCATTTCTGTGAATTAGTGTTAATACATCCTGATGTGCTTCCTTCCGTTATCTTTTTCCTTTACTTTGTGATTGAATTTTTTCAATAGTTTGAGATATTGATTCTAGTTTAATTTTTCATGATCAGAGAAAGTACTTTGAGTCCTTTTGAATTTATTGAGACATGTGTGGCCTGGGATAGTCTTTCCTGGTCAATGTTCCATGTGCTCTTTAGAAGAATGAATATTCTGCTTTTGTTAGAGTGTTCTATATATGTCTGTTGGTTGATATTCAAGTCTACCATAGACTTACTGATTTTCTGCCTACTTGTTCTGTTAGATAGCATTTATCATGTTCTATCAGTTTTTGCTTCCTATACTTTGAAGCTCTGTTATTAGGTTCAAAAACTGAATTGCTACACCCTCTTAATTGATCCCTTTATCATTATGAATGACATTCTTTATCCCTGGTAATATTCTTTACTTTGAAATCTCCTTTGTCTCCTTAATATAGCCAGTCCAGCTTTGTTTTGACTAACGCTGACATGGTTTATCTTTTTCCCTCCTGTTACTTTTAACCTATATTTTTCTTTACATTTAGAGTGTGTTTCTTATAGACAGCATATACTTTGTGCCCTGTTTTTTATCCAGTATGAGAATCTCTTCTTTTTATTTGGACTGTTTGGATTGTTTACATTTAATGTTATTATTGGTATGGTTATATTTGAGTTCATCAGCTTGGTATTTGTTTTCTGTTTGTCCCATCTGTTCTTTTTTTTTTTCCCTTCTCCTGCCTTTTTTTGGTTTGAGTTTAATAATGTTTGATTTCCTTTCTTGGTTTATTAGCTATTACTCTGATTTGCTAAGTTAATGATTATTGTGAGTTTATAGTATACATTTTTAATCACAGTCTACCTTTAAGTGATTTTAAATGATTTCATATATATTATAAAAACCTTTAAAATAGTAGATTTCCATTTCTGCTCTTCTTTCCTTTATGTCATCATTGTCATGTATTTTACTTTTATATATGTAATAAACCAATAAACATTGTTTTTTATATCAGTTATCTTTTAAGGAGATTTAAATACTTTTTAAAAACTTAAGTGTTTTCCCAAATAGTTAGCATTTGTGATGCTCACCTCTCCTTTGTGTAGATCCAGATTTCTATAATTTTCCTTCTGCCAAAAAAACATTCTTTAACATATCTCATAGTGTGGATCTGTCTGCTACTGATGAATTCTTCAGCTTTTGTATGTCTGGAAACATCTTTATTTAATCATCATTTTTGAAAGTTTCTTTTTTTGCCAGTTGTAGAACTCTAGGTTGATAGTACTTTAAAGATGTTGATTACCTTTTTTTCTGACTTGCCATCTTTCCAGGGAGAAATCTGACGTCATCATTATCTTTATTCCTCTGTATGTATATGATTTTGTTCCTTTGGCTACTTTTAAGATTTAGGATTAGCAACAAAATTCTGTGTAATTTGATTATGATGTGTTTTAATGTAATTTACTTCATGATTCCTGTATCTGGGATTCATTGAACTTCTTGGCTTATAGTCTTCAAGTTTGAAAAGTGTTTGGCCATTATTTCTTGAAACAAAAAATGTTTTATACCCCCTTACCCCCAACCCACTGGAGTCCTTTGGAGACTTCAATCTCATATTTTAAGCTGTTTGAAATTCACAACTCATTGGTGCTTTTTAAATTTTCTTCTGTTTTCTGTGTATGTTTCAGTTTGAATTGTTTCCATTGTTATGCCTTCTAATTTAGTAATTGTTTCTTCTTCAATGTCTAATCTGCTATTAATCCCAGCTAGTATATAGTTTTTATTGTTAGACATCATTTTCTTCTCTAAAACTTCAATTTGGCTCTTTTTTATATCTTCCATATTTTACATAACTTTTTGAACATCTGAAATTTATTCATAATAACTGTCCTTCTCTGTTAATTTTAGCATCTGTGTTAGTTCTGGGTAAATTTCAAATGATTGATTATTCCCCTCAGTTTGAGTTTTGTTTTCCTGTCACTTTACATGCCTGGTAGTTGTTGATTGGATGCCAGACATTTTGAATTTTGCCTTGTTGGGTGCGGGATAGTTTTATTTTCCTATAACATATTCTTGAATTTTGTTCCAGGATTAACTGACTGACCTTTAAACAGTCTGATCGTATTTGATCTTGCTTTTGTGATGTATTAGGAGGATCCAGAGTGTGCTGAGGCTAGGGCTAATTATTCTGTACTACTGAAACAAGACCTTCCTGAGTACTCAATGCCCTGTGAAAGAGTTTTCTCAGACTGAATGGTGAGAACAGGCACTACTCCTGGCCCTTTGTGAGTGCCAAGAACTTTAATCTTTTTAATAGCTCATTTTCCACCTTCAAATAGTTTTCTCAGAGTCATGCTCTGATCAGTACTCTGCTGAATAGGGTGCTATGCCCTGCAGCTCTCTGAATTCTCTTGATGTACAGTTCTCTTCTCTCTGGTTCTCTGCCTGTGACTTGCCTTGATCTCCCTAGATTCTCAACTCCATCTCGTCAACTCCATGAGTCCACTGGGCTCTACTTCAATCGTATATCACTGTGCCACAGCCTGGAAACTCTCAAGGCAGCATCTCATCTTGTTTGTTATCCACCTCTAAAGGTCACTGTTCTTTATTACCTAATGTCTAGTATCTTGAAAACTATTGTTTCATGTGTTTTTTCAGTTGTTTTAGAATGCAAAGTAAGTCTGGCCCCTTTTATTTCATCTTGGTCAGAAGTAGGAGTCCTCATCAGTTTTTCACTGTACAGATTTAAGAATGAGAAATTTGTCCTTTATACTTACCAAAGATCCTGATGCTAGGAAAGATTGAAGGCAAAAGGAAAAGCAGGTGGCACAGAATGAGATAGATAGATAATATCACCAACTCAGTGGACATGAGTTTGAGCAAATTCTGGGAGACAGTGGAGGACAGAAAAGCCTGATGTGCTATAGTCCGTGGAATTGCAAAGATTTGGACGTGACTTAGTGACTGAACAACAACAAAGTATTTCTTATACTATTTTAAAAAAAAACCTTTCTCTTAGTGTAGGTATGTTGGCAATGAATTTTCATTTAGGTTTTGTCTGTGTGAAAATGTCTATTTCATTTTCAAAAGAGAAATTTTTTTATCACTATTGAAGTTCAAGTGGACATTTTTTCTGTTGGGTTTTTTGGTTATAATTTTCATAAATTGGAATAATTTGTGCCATTATTTCTTCAAATATGTTTTTCTGTACCCTTTCTTATATCCTTTCTTTTTGAGACCCTGATTACAAGTATGTTAGATTGCTTGAAATTATCAAACAGGTCATGTGACAGAGGTACTCTACTGGCTTTTTGGCACTTTTTTTTTTTTTTTCTTTCCATGTTTTGGCTTGAATGTTTTCTACTACTGTTTTTTCATTTTATATATAGATATATATATATATTATAATTATATACATATAGTATAATATATTCTTTCTGGAAGTTACCTTTAGGTCATTTTTGTACATCATTTCTTTTTTCTCCTCAGGTTTATATTTTTCTTTCGTTCTGTAATATATTTATAACATTTATAATAGCTGTTTTAAATCCTTATCTATTGGTTCTATTATCCCTGTCATTTCTGCATCTATTCTTATTGATTGACTTTTCTTTTGGTTAAGGAGTGTATTTTCCTGACTCTTTATATGTCTGGTAATTTTTCACTGGTTGTAGCCATTGTGAAATTTAATTCACTTTGTTGGTTACTAGATTTTATTGTTTTCCTTTAAAGAGTCTTGGACTTTGTCCTGGTATTGTTGTTCCATTCAAAGCTTACTTATAGGCATACCTCATTTTATTCATTTCACAAATACTGTGTTATTTTCCAAATTGAAGATTTGTGGCAAGTCTGTTAGCACCATTTTTCTAACATTATTAGCTCACTTTATGTTTCTGTGTTACATTTGATATGGTGATCTCTGATCAGTGATGTTTGATCTTACTACTATAACTAGTTCAAGGGCTCAGATGATGGTTAGAGTCTTTTAGCAATAAAGTATTTAATAATCAAGGTATGTACAGTGTTTTTTTTTAACATAATGCTGTTGCATATTTATTAGACTACAATATATATAGTATAAACATAACTTGTGTGTGTATTGGAAACTAAGTTTTGTGTGGGTCCCTTGATTGCAGTATTCATTTTTTTGTGATTGTCAGAAACCAAACCCACAATCTCCAAGGTATGCCTGTATTTGCTTTGTTAGAGTAGCTTCAGATCAGCCTTTCCCCTATTGCTTAACCCTAGTTACCCCACTATACTCAAATGCTTTGTTTAGATGAGATCCCTTCACTCTGGCTGGTGAGAATGTAAACTATTCCTAAACCTGTGTGACTTTGGGATTTGTTCATGTATTGCTTTCTGGTGGTTCTTTCCCTAGTTTCATGGGGTTTCATTTCATATCAGTAGTCAGCCAAAGATTTTAGGGGATCCCCCTGCAGATGTCTTTTTCTTTGGAAATTTTTCCTTTTTATACTCTGTTCTATAATTTTTGCTGCCTTAGCCATTCTACACATGGATCCTTATCTCTTCAACTCAGCAAAACTGTCAGATTCTCTTTAGATTCCCCTTATATGCACAGCAATCTAGAAACTGCCCTATTTGAGTATCTTCTCTTGTATCTATACAGGGATGAAATTCCTTGTATAGCTATTCCATTGTCTCATAGCTATTGTCCATTCTCTCATATATTTTGGCTGGTTTCCCAGTAACTTGTTTATTACAACAAAGAATGGCCCGTGATTCTTTTGATGCTTTGTTCCAGATATTTCTTGTTGGTTTTTGTTTTAATGATGCTGTCTTTGCATTTTCGTGCGTGTGTGTTTTAAACTTCTTAAATCAGGTACTATCTTGTAGTTGTATTGCATGAGATTCTTGGGGGAATCTAATTCACTATTGCGTATTTGATGGTTCTCACTCATTATGGATTATTTTCATTGTGAATGTAATTTAGCATTTTCTGTGAGGCTTTGAGTTCAAGATGTTCCCTTCTCAGAGGGTCTTTGTATTTCTTTCTACCAAGCTTGGAGGAGATGGAGGACTACCTTTGTTAGTTAGTTTGTTTGTTCATTTATTTTGACCACACCACACAGCTTGTAGGATTTTAGTTCCCCAGCCAGGGATTGAACCCAGGCCCTTTGGAATGAAAGCACAGAGTCCTAACCACTGGATTGCTAGGGAATTCCCTTACTTGTTTATTTTAAAAGGTATATATTTATTTCCTTTTTTTGTCTCTGTAAAATGATACATGCTGTGTAAAAAATATGAACATAAAAAATAAATATGAGATGCCTTTTCTTGTTTGAATATGTGAGATTAGAGAGGGGCATAGGAGACTTATTAATCATTTATGGTGATGGAAAAATACAGGATTATGTACAATCATGTAGCTGGTAAAGTTATACCTGTCTCTTCTGTCTTTCCTCTTTTTGGTGGTTGGAAAAGAGAACTTAGTCTTTACAGAGGATGCATTTGGACGTGATGCCTTTCCTTTTCACTTGTCATAGAATACTTAAAGCTAGGGAGTAAATAGCTTGTTAACAATGAAAAGGCCAGGGTTTTTGGTTTCTAAGAATTGGAATCAATGTGTTAGGAAAAAAATTATGATTTCATAGTAGATCAGATGGAGTTTTGAGAAAGAGGATTAATCTTCAGAATAGTGAGGTAAGTTGGGTTTTATATTATTTTGGAGAAAATCAAGCACAGCCTAAATTGTAACCCCCTCGATTGTTTCCCATGTGAATAGAGGTCTTCCTTATGTACTGCCTAGGCAAGCCATCATATCCCACCTCCAGATAAAGCACCTACCTTCCACAGGCCAGCAGGCAAATTCTGACATTCAGAGGAGGTCCTAGGCTATGAATTTTTTAAGACAGAGGATCACTGTATTGCTCACGTAAATGAATGCTTTCCTGTCTTCATCTTACTTAGGCTCTCTAGATTACTTAGAACTACTAATCCTTTCACCCTTTAAAAAAAAATTACTTGTTTTTGGCTGTACTGGGTCTGTGTTGTTGTGTGGGCCTCTCTAGTTGTGGGGAGTAGGGGCTCCTCTCTTGTTGCGGCGCACTGGCTCCTCACTGCAGTGGCTTCTCTTGTTGCAGAGCCTGTGCTCTAGAGAGTGTGGGTTCGGTAGTTGCAGCACACAGGCTCAGTAATTGGGGCTCACGGGCTCTAGAGTGCAGGGCTCAGTAGTTGTGGTGCATGGGCTTAGTTGCCCTGTGGCACGTGGAATCTTCCTGGACCAGGGATTGAACCCACGATCTCTGCATTGGCAGGCAGATTCTTAACCCCTGGACCACCATGGAAGTACCCCTTTCATCCTTTTGATGTACTCACCTATCTCTGCTTTCTAGATAACAAGCTTTCCCCTTACCTTTCCTACTGTTTTCCTCCTACCTCTCTTATGGTTGCTCTCAGGTTGGAGTTTCTCCAGACAGATGGTGTAAATCTGAACTACAGTCTTGCTTGAGGGCAGGCCCCTGTTTATAAATTACAAGGGAAGACTTTTCCCTTTAGGCCAGAGCCCAGACACAATAGGCTTCTTTCTTATGTCTCTATGTCAGGCCACCCTTTTATTGAAGTGTAATGCTTTGAAAATTCTTGCATTGTGTGCAAAGTCTTAGTATCTCTGGTCCTTACTTCCGACCTAGCATGGCTGTTAAACCCAGTTCTCTTGCACCCTGCCCATCCCTAACTGCTGTGAGCCAGAGATAGCCTGTTGGGCACTAGTTTGATTTCCTGTTTACATTTTATCCCAGACAAAAAAGTTACATATTTAAAGTTTGCTTGCTGTTTTTCACCCAGCACAACTAGATATTGTACAGCAGGAAATTTTTAGGTTATCTAGTTCACTAATTCACTTGAAAAGAAACTACTATTTCTTTATTTTATTGTTTGGGATGGAGAGGAGTAAAAATCCCACAGTGCTAACATAGCAACAGTCTTCACCTTTTGTCCATACACTTTTAAGTCATTTAGCCATTTACTATACATAATTACTTTAACTTTTCTATTTTTTTTCCCCCAGAACAACATAGCTGAAGTACAAGAATTGCATTCTGAATTAATGTGGAAG
This sequence comes from Aepyceros melampus, assembly GCA_006408695.1. Lineage (NCBI taxonomy): Eukaryota > Metazoa > Chordata > Mammalia > Artiodactyla > Bovidae > Aepyceros > Aepyceros melampus. Next base: position 224,043 of record SJXQ01001966.1, read on the forward strand.
GATTTTATAGACCACATCAGTAGTCTTCTACATAGTGTTGAAGTGGAAGTCAGTTACTTTGCAGCTGGAATTATTGCCCACTTAATATCTAGAGGTGAACAAGCTTGGACATTGAGTCGCAGCCAGAGGAATTCTCTTCTGGATGATCTGGTAGGGTAACTTGCTGTTTTCTGGAAGAATACAAAGAACATTCATAATGATTAAACTATCAAACCCTCATCATGCAATACTAAATAAATATTATCCTTTCCGTGTGTCTTGTGTCTTTCAGCATTCAGCTATTTTGAAATGGCCAACTCCAGAGTGTGAGATGGTAGCATACAGGTAATTAGCAAGCTAATTAATATTAAGCCAGCCTAGTCATATTGCTTGCCTAGAGGTCATTCCTATTAGATGTATGATTGTTTTCCCTTAGGCATCTATGTTTTTACTTTATTTTGCTACCTGTCATTCATCAGTCCTTCTTTCATGTTCATGAAGACAGGTGCCAAAGTCTTGTTCTATCCTCTTGAAATTCAAAGATGAATAAGATATGGTGCCTCCAAACAAGAACTTTACAGCCTAGTGAGGGAAACCAAATGTAAATCAGATATAATTTACTCTTATGCTAATTTCATAGAATGCTCTAAAATCAAAGATGAAAATACTTTTTAAAAAAAGATGCAAGTACTTAAATCTGCACTGGAAAATAATGAAAAACTTCCAGAGGAAGTAGACTGTGAACTGAGTTTTAAGTAGGGACAGACGATTTTAGGAAGAGTATTAATGCAAGGGGGTGTAGAACAAGAGAATACATTTAAAGAACTAGAAGCAGCACCTGATTTGTTTAGGGAAGCAGTTTGTAATTATTAAAGTGCATACTGGATTCTAGCTTTATTTATGACAAGTGATTTGATAGATAAGTTACTAAGATACCTGAAGTATTCCAGATTGCTGCATAAATATTATCATTACAGTTTATTTTGTTGTCTATTTTATAAATGTTGATGCTGCCAGTACTTTTTATTCCAGCATGTTTTACCCATTTTTGGGCAGAAGACTAGAAGAAATAGGTTAAATTCTGGACCTCCTTCATGATGTTCTATTGGTTAGTTATCAACTAACTTCTTATCTAGGTTTCCAAACCAAGGTCTACTGTTCTTCAGAATGTGTATCTTCAAGACCAAAAGGTGCTTTTGAGAAAAAGTACATTGTTCTGATCAGCTTCTATCTTCTGCACCAAGACTTTTGTGAATACAATCCTTTATCAGATGGCTAAGACAAAGGAATGATGTTCTATAGAGGGTCTTTTATATTAGTTTAAAAATAGAAGGGTGAAATTTCTGGAGTGAAAAGCTCAGGAATCATTGCTTTAGAAAATGACGCAAAGTATAAGATGTAACTTTTATTCTTTTCTTTTGAACTTTTAGGTCCTTTAATCCATTTTTCCCATTACTTGGCTGTTTCACAACACCTGGAGTCCAGCTATGGGCAGTTTGGGCCATGCAACATGTCTGCACAAGAATCGTATGTACCAAAAGAGAACTGTGTTTGAATGTAATTCTTGTCCTTCAGCTGTATTGTTCTGGAAAAAAAAGAAGCTATAAAATTAAAATGATACGTATATTCAGTGTTTAGGACATTGCTGCCAGCACCCATAATGTGTGGAAAAGTAAACTATTTAAATTAGATTTCATATCTTTTTTTTTTCATTATTCTTTTTTGAAGGCTGTGATGTGATGTATCTCTTTGTTAGTATTTATTAATATAAACTCATTCCATAGGTGATTTGAAATATTAAAAAGAAGCACATAAATATACCTTAATAGTAAAGTATAAATTAAATTTTCTTAAGTTAAAAATCAGATCCAAGGAAAAATAATTTGAAAAAAATTAAAAGATAGAGGAAAGATAGTAGAATATAGATATGTAGGCCCTTCATAGTAATTGATATACTCTCTGTGACTGGACTGCAAGTAATCAGCTACATGGTTCTTTTTCTGTATATAAGAGGGAAGAACATTATATATCCTCAAAGGGGTATAAAGCTTTTCTGCACAATTAAGTACAAGTTGAGTTTCTTTTTTAGAGTCTTAATAGGGGCTGTGTTATAAATGGCCTTATTTAAGAATGTGAGAGTCGTTTTTTTAACAGTTTTTTAGCAAGTAGCAGTACTCTTTTGTTATATTCTTTCTTGTTGCATTCTTTGATGAACACATATCACAAAAAGAGAACTCAAAAAAGTTCTTTGTCAGGTGGATAGAGGAAGATGGTTTAGGGAATGGGAAGCGACAGAGAAAACCACCTTGTACCCACCTACACCTGCACCTGGAAGCTTTTCTGCCTCCTCCTACTAAATTCCTGGAGTAGAGCTGTTCATTCATAAACATAAGATTGCCCCATTAGCTGCACTAAACTGCCTCTGCTATAAATTTTTTTTTCCTTTCTCTGTACCTTTAGGTTCTGAGAACTCTCAGTATTTTTTTTTTTAACATTCTGTCCGATTTTATACCCAGCCTCTAATCTCCAGGCTTCTTTCCTATTACTTTTCACAGACTCATAGGAGAAAATAAAACATAATAAATAAATAATAGTGCATTTTCATTTAACTGGTACCATTTTTGTGACTACTCTTAGGTGTTGGTGTTTTTTCAGGTTTACTCTGTGAAATGAGTACCTTGAAGAATTTATTCTATAATGCACTGTAATTTGGAGATTGTTAGATTATTTATCTCCAACTCAGGTAGTTCAGGTTCCTACTTTCTTGCTTCCCTGTTTATATTTAAATGGAATTTACTTCTCAGTTTGCACTAAAAAGTTTTAATGCACTAAAAAGCTTATAACTTCTAAAAATTAAGAGTTCATGTAGCATAGTGATTTAAGAGCACACAAGACTATTAATACCTGGATTCAAATCATGTTCCATCGCTTACCATGTATGCCATCTTGAGCAAATTATTAAATCTAGTACTTAAGTTTCCACGTTTGTTAAATGGAAATAATAATAGTACCTGTTTCACACATTATAATGAGCATGTTCCCGTATTTTGGGAAATTTTTGGCAACATGATTTACAATAATCACTTAATCTTTATTTTATGGTGTGTTAGTTTCCTAAGGCAAGTGTAACTAAGTACCAAAAATGGGTGGCTTAAAATAACAGGAACATTTTGTCACTCCGTTCTGGAGGCTTAGAAGTCTAAGGTGTGAGTAGTGCCATGCTTTCTCTGACAGCTCCAGGGGAGGACCCTTCCTTGCCTTTTCTAGCTTCCGGTGTTTGCTGCTCCGTGTGTCTTCATATCATCGTCTTCTGTGTGTGTGTGTCTGTTTCTGTGTCCAGATCTCCCCTTTTCAAAAGAACATCAGTCATATTGGATTAGGGCCTACCCCAGTGGTATCACGTAACTTCACTAATTACATCAGCCACAGCCCTGTTTCCACATGAGGTTTCATTCTGAAGTACCAGGCCTTAGCGGGTGTTAGGAGTTTAACCTATCTTTTGAGGGAGATATAATTTAACCCATAACATATGGCTATAAATTTATTAAACTTACCTAGCTACACTCTATGGAGGAACATTTAGGTAGTCTACCTTTTAATTTAAAAATTATACTCAAATGCTTATTTTTACAGAGCTATTCATTGCATCATTATTTATAGTAGGAAGTAACTCTAAGTAGCCTAGATGTCCAGCAGTAGGGGAATGTAAAATAATGTTGAAACATCCAGACAGTGGAATTACAAGTGAAGAAGACATGATAGAAAAGTATATGAGCAGAAACTTATATTCTGGGTCAGGACAGAGTAACTGGTACCAGAGTAGCTCACCAGCCATAAACAATAGAAAAATGTGGGGGAAATTTGAAAGTTTGTTCTAGACTTAGACAAAAGATTGCAAGGATTCTGATCCTTGAAAGGAGGAAACAAATGAGAGGGCTTTGTCACCTGGTTCTTCTTGGCCATGCCTCCTCCAGGGGCTTGAGGAACATGGTGGAGACTGGAACAAAGGGATGGAGAACAGCTACAGGCAGGAGTCGTTCCTAGTGGCCCAGGGAAAGAAGGAAGCTGGCTTGCTGTAAGAATCACAGATCCATGAGAGGAAGCCAGCCTTTTCTAGTCAACACAGCTTTGCCCAAAGCCCAAAGAAAGCCCGTTTCTTTGCCCAAAGAAATGTCTCCCCTGGCCACAGAGCAGAGCAGACAGCCTTCTACCTCCTGGAGGAGATGGACACAGGGCAGGCAGGGAGGGCTGTTGCAGAACAGGATGAAAGTAGCTGTTTCTCGAATGAATAAGAATGTGTCCAGGGAGGTGGTGTTGAAGATGGCCACAGTGGCCAGTATGGGGAGTCTGGGAGGCCAGGATCCCTCATTACCTCTGCCATAGGGCCAGTCTCCACTTAGCCCTATGGGCATGGGCAGGGCTGCCCTGTGTCATGCCAGGCACAGACACCCTTAGGGAAGATTTCATTGGGTCCAGGGATGAGGGTTGGTACATCGATTAGGAGAGGGCAGCCTGAGTGGGTGGTGGCAGAGACCTCTCAGAATTGTAATCAGGGTCCCCAAGGTGAAGAGATGCTAGACCATCCAAACTGGGAGAGGCCTCTGTTTTGGCAACCCTGAGTCCACTCTTGGTGGGCAGCTCACCCCTCATGTACACGGACATGTGAATGGGCCTGCATGCATACACAGGGACATGTGCTCAAGTAGATAACCACACACTGATGTGGCCTGCCCCAGCCCACATGCAGCACCACCCTCAGACTCTGGAGTTCCCCTCTCAGAGACCTGCCTCCAGTGTGCCTACATCTGAAGGTCTCCCCAGCAGGGCACAGGCAGGGTGACTGGATTGCTATGGGCCCTTGCGGGGTGGAAGGGGGTCGGGAGGCTTGGGGAGGTGGGTGGGGAAGCAGGCCTTGCTGCAGTTCCAGTGGCCCTGCTGTTTGCCATCAGATCACACTGTGTGCTGAGAGTCAGGCATAGAACAAGCTCTCCAGACTCCCTGTCTTTCTTCCTGGAGGCATTTATTGAAGTAGCATAGGGGAATCAAGTACAGCTTGGCAGTTTCACTGGATGGAGGAGACAAAAATCAGAGTGCAGCAAGACTGAGGTGCCTGGAATTTGGGGGCAGAACAATGCAGTTACATCTAGAAAGAACTCCAGAAATCTTCATAGGAGTTTCTCGAGTCTTAGGCTGAATACTAAGCTGTGCATGCCTAGGATGAGACTCCTTGAGGCCAAATACCAAAGAGCTGCTAACAGAACAACATGAGCTTACACAGGGTTGGAAAATATTTAAATTCCAAACAGTGGAAAGAACGTAATACCTAGGGCTTTCACTGCAGATGCCAGAAGAGCCAGAAGAGATTAGCCCCAAATTAAAGGCTTCTCTAAGGCAACCCTACAAAGCTTAGAAAACAAGTCTTGAAATGATCAAGCTGCTCTGTAAAAACTGTCTGCCAGAGAAAAACTAAGTACTGTTTTAAAAAAGACAACAAAGTCTACACTCAACAATCTGTTTAGTTATATGATGGATTGCTAGATGAGAGAAGAAGCGGAAAAATATGATCTATAACCAAGAGAAAAATCAGACAGTTGAAACAAACCCAGAATGATAGTGATGATGGGACTAGCAGGGGAAAATTAAAAACATTTTTTATAGATATGATTCAAGATTTTAAAGAAAATATGAATACCAAAAGGAGGAAAAGTGAAGTATAAAAAATAAAATTTAACATGAAAAATAATCTTAGTGAGCTTAAGAGTAGATACACAGAAGAAAAAAGTTCAGTGAAATTGAACACAAAGCAATAGAGAATATCTAAACTCAAAGAAAGCTGTTTTTTTTTTTTTTTAAAGAAGAAAAAAAAAAAGGAACACCAGAAGTATCCTGATATAAATACCAGGCAAAGACATAAGAAAAGAAAATTAGTGAACAGTATATCTCATGAGCATAGATGAGGATATTCTTTTTAAAAAATGTTAACAAATAGAACCTACCAGCGTATAAAAGGGAGGTTACTCCAAGAATGCAAAGTTGGTTTAAGGTTTGAAAATCAATATGTTTCTTCCTATTACCAGACCAGGAAAGAAAAGCAATCTCATCATCTCTATTGATGCAGAAAGGCAGACCATTGGCCACTGCCCATTAAAGCAGGGATTTTTTACTACTATTCAATTTTTCTATCCTTGCTAGGAAAACAGTTTGCAGTTCCTTCTACAGAAGTGTTTTGATTTTACCTTCTTCAGTCAGAGTGATGACCTTCCAAACAGAATGTCATCTATTTACCTTGGAGTTGCTGTCTACAAATCAGGCAGCTCTTTGTTGGTTATTGGAGAGCTGTTTATGTGCCACTGTCCAAGTGACAATAGAATCTGGCAGCTCCTTGTGCAGTTCCAAAGTCAGTACTAGTGAGAAAGATGCTCCCTTCTCATGAGTATCCCCTCCTTACATTCTCCAGGTAGAATGACCCTCTGTAAGCCGATTCCATTGTATTATTTAACTCTTCTGGGCATTGTCATTCCCATTAGAGTCTTTCTCTGACGTCACTCAAAAACACTGGCTCTTTCAGGTCTGAAGATCATTGTTTGTCCTTCAGTCATAAGGGTAACTTCAATTAATGTCAAATAGCAGGTAGAAAATGCTCTTAAATGGAAATTCTTAGTCCAAAGTCCCAGTAGTCTTCTCTGGTAGGCTCACAGGCTTTTGCCATAACCCCCAGTCTGTCCTTCACATAGGGCTATCACACAGAGAATTTGTCCCTACCAGCACTCCAGCTTCTGTTCCACACTGCATTGGCTAGGGCAGTCTTACTCCCCATTTAGCGTATCTAATTAACATTGCTTGGAAAAAGGATTTATATGCTTTCTGTTTTATCATGTTCGGTAGGGAAAACATTCCCCAGTCAGTAAAATGTTCATCCTTATAATACAGTCAGATAAAAGAAATTCACATACCAATTCTACAGACTTTTACCTTAATTCTGTTAATCCTTATATTCCTAACTGTAGCCTGCATTAGGACTTCATCCACAGATTTTAATCTTACAATACTGAGTAGGAGAGTGTTCCCCAGCCAGACTGAATACCTCATTTCCATAAAATATTCAGGTAGAAGAGGCACAACTTCTTTCTAGAAAGTCTGTTTAAACATTCCAACTTTCATAATCCTATCCTTACATTTTTATTTTCTCTCAGTCTAATTGTAACCCACATGAGGGCTTCACCAGTGGGTTTTGGTAACTTCTCTACTTCTTGACTAAATTACCCACTCTTGTGCAAAATTCTTTAAGTCCCCAGTAAGGAGTCAAGCCAAGGAATCCTGGCCTTTTGTCAGTCTTTGTCTTGATTAGATGAAACTGGTCAGGTTTGGATCCATCTCTAAATGCCATTGGTAACTTTAACCTTTAGTAACCATAGCTCTGACTATACAGACCTTTGTCGGCACGGTGATATCTCTGCTTTTTAATACGCTGTCTAGGTTTGTCATAGCTTTTCTTACAAGGAGCAAGTGTCTTTTAATTTCATGGCTGCAGACATGGCCTGCAGTGATTTTGGAGCCCACAAAAAGAAAATCTGTCAGTTTCTACTTTTTCCCCATCTGTTTGCCATGAAGTGATAAGGCCAGATGCCATGATCTTTGTTTTTTGAATGTTAGTTTTAAGCCAGCTTTTTCACTCTCCTCTTTCATCTTCATCAAGAGGCTCTTTAGTTCCTCTTTGCTTTCTGCCATTAGAGTGGTATCATCTGTATATCTGAAGTTGTTGATATTTCTCTTGACATTCTTTATTCCAGCTTGTCATTCATCCAGCCCAGCATTTCACATGATGTACTCTGCATATAAGTTAAATAGCAGGGGAACTATTCAGCCTTGATGTACTCTTTGCCCCATTTTGAACCAGTCCGTTGTTCCATGTCCAGTTCTAACTGTTGCTTCTTCACCAGCATACAGGTTTCTCAGGACGCAGGTAAGGTGGTTATGATCCACATAGTCTGGCTTTAGCGTAGTCAGTGAAGCAGAAGTAGATGTTTTTCAGAAAGTCTCTTGCTTTTTCTGTGATTCAAAGGATGTTGGCAATTTGATCTCTGGTTCTTCTGCCTTTTCTAAATAAATCCAGCTTGTACATCTGAAAGTTCTCGATTCACGTACTAATGAAGCCTAGCTTGAAGGATTTTGAGCATTACTTTGCTATCATGTGAAATGAGTGCAGTTGTACAGTAGTTTGAACATTCTTTGGCATTGCCTTTCTTTGGGATTGGAATGAAAACTGACCTTTTCCAATCCTATGGCCACTGCAGCACTTTTAATAGCATCATCTTTTAGGATTTGAAATAGCTCAGCTGGAATTCCATCACCTCCACTAGCTTTGTTCATAGTAATACTTCCTAAGGCCCACCCGACTTCATGTTCCAGGATGTCTGGCTCTAGGTGAGTGACCATACCATCATGTTTATTTGGGTCATTAAGACCTTTTATGTATATTTCTTGTATTCTTGCCACCTCTTCTTAATCTCTTGTGCTTCTGTTAGGTCCTTGCTGTTTTTGTCCTTTAGTTTGCCCATCTTCGCATGAAATGTTCCTTAGTATTTCCAATATTCTTGAAGAGATCTCTAGTCTTTCCCATTCTGTTCTTTTCCTCTTACTTCTTTGCATTATTCATTTGCAGAAGACTCTTATTCTCCTTGCTGTTCTGTGGAACTCTGCATTCAGTTGGTTTATCTTTCCCTTACTCCTTTGCCTCTCACTTCTTTTCTTTTCTCAGCTCTCTGTGAGGCCTCCTCAGACAGCCACTCTGCCTTCTTGCATTTCTCTTTCTTTGGGATGGTTTTGGTCACCACCTCCGGTACAGTGTTATGAACCTCCATCTACAGTTCTTTGGGCACTCTGTCTACCAGATCTAATGCTTTGAATATATTCTTCTCCTCTGGTGTATAATCATAAGGGATTTGATTTAGGTCATACCTGAATGGCCTAGTAGTTTTCCCTACTTTCTTCAATTTAAGCCTGAAATCTACAATAAGAATCTGATGATCTGAGCCATGGTCAGCTCCAGGTCTTGTTTTTGCTGACTGCATAGAGCTTCTCCATCTTCAGCTACAAAGAATATAATAAATCTATTTCAGTATTGACTGTCTGGTGATGTTCATGTGTAGAGTTGTCTCTTGTGTTGTTGGAAGAGGGTGTTTGATATGACAGTACTCTGTTAGCCTAATCCCTTGAATTTATTTGTCACCTCCACTGTATTGAGTCAAAGTGTTTTCAAGTCATATGTCTGATAAAGTGCTTGTGTTCAAAGTATATCATGTACTCTGAAAACTTATGATAAGAAAACAAAATGAGTGAAAAAACGAAAGAATGGACAAAAGAGTTGAGTAGTCTCTTTGCCAAAGAGTTACAGATGACAGGGGGACTTCCTTGGTGTCCCGTGGTTAAGAATCTGCCTTGCAGTGCAGAGGATACAGGTTTGATCCCTGGTTGGGAAAGGAAGAGCCTCCATGCCACAGAGCAACTAGCCTGTGTGCTGCAACTACTGAAGCCTGCATGGCAAAACTAGAGATCCGTGCACTGCAACAAAAGATCCTGCACGACGCAACAAAGATCACACGTGCTACAACTAAGACCTGACGCAGCCTAAGAAATAATAAATAAATATTTACTAAAAAAAATTTACAGATGGCAAATACACACACATGAAAAGAGCTCAACGTCATTAGGATATATGTATAGATCAATGCAATAGAATTGAGAGTCCAAAACTAAACCCATTCATCTATGGCCAAATGATTCTTGACAAGGGTGCCAAAACAGTTCAGTAGGAAAAGAACGTGTTTTTCAGCCAATGGTGCTGAGAAAACTGAATAGGCATGTGTTAAAGAAGGAACTTGCTTGTTTACCTCATGCCATATACGAAAATTAACTCAAAAATGGGTTATTGGCCTAAGTATAAAAACTGCATTTATATATGCATAAATATATAAAACTTTTTAAAGTAATAGATATAAATCTTTATGACACTGGATTAAGCAATGTTTTCTTATATAGGACACTAAAAGCATAAGTGATAAAAGAAAAACTAGTCTAATCAGATTTAATAAAAATGTTTAACACATTTGTGCTTTAAAGGACATCATCAACAAGGTGAAAAGACTACTTAGAATGGTTGAAAATATTTGCAAATTATATATGTAATGAGGGACTTGTTTTTAAAATGTATAAACACAATAATAAAAAGAAAAGTGACCCAGTTTAAAAACTGGCAAAAGATCTGAATAGACATGTCTTAAGAAAAATATACAAATGGCCAATAAGCAGATTAAGAGCAGTTCAACATTGTTAGAAAAATATAAATTAAAACCACAATGAGATAGCACTTTATGCCTGCTAGGAAGGCTGCCTATAATTAAAAAGATGGACAGTGGCATGTGTTGATGAAACAACTGTCTCATTCATTGATGATGAGATTGAAAAATTATATAATTTCAGAAAACAATTTGGTGATTTCTTATAAAGTTAAACATACATTTAGCCAAGCATTTTAGGTGTTTCCTCAAGATGAATGAAATGAAAAGTTCACAAAAAACTTATAATAATAGGATGATTATAGTATTTTTAGTCATTGTAACGAAATGCTGGGGGTCAGGGGAGAACATCCAACAAATGTCCAGTACAGTAACGTTAAAAACATGTGGCTTGTTCAATACAATGGAATATTTCTCAGCTTAAGCAAAAGGAACTACTACATACAGGTAATAACTTGAATACATCTTAAAAACATCATCTTGAACAAAAGTAGACAGACACAAAAGATTATATACTGGATGAGTCCACTTATATGAAGTTCTAGGCAAAAATCTACATCGCGGAGATTAGAACAGTGGTTGCTTGGGATGAGAGGTACAGGGGAGATTGACTGCAAAGGTGCACAAGGAAAATTTTGTTGTTGAAAATATTCTATATCCTGATTGTGTTGGTGGTTACACCAGTGTATCTGTTGTTCGTGTTCAGTATCTCCTGGAGTTTGCTCAAATTCATGTCCAATGAGTCGGTGACATTATCCAACCATCTCATCCTCTGCCTCATGTAACTATAGATTAAATTGGGTGTATTTGTTGCATGTAAATTAGACTTTAATAAATATGCCGAAAACTAAAAAAATTTAAAAGACACATGTACAGTAAATTCCCTGGTGTTCCAGTGCTTAGGGCCCTGTACTTTAACTACTGAGGGTCCTGTTTCAATCCCTGATCGGGGAACTAAAATCCCACAAGCCAAATAGCACAGCCCTCTCCCTACCCCCACCCCCTCAAAAAAAGCATGTGTGCAAAAAAAATGTTTTTTTAAGTTTTAAAAATGTTTTATTTATTTACGCTGCCCTGGGTCTTCTGTTGCGTGCCAGCTTTTTCTGGTTAAAGCAAGCAGGGCTACTCTTCAGCTGTTGCGCCCAGGCTTTCCAATGCTGTGGTTTCTATTGTTGTAGAGCATTGGTTCTAGGGTTCAAGGGCTAAGTTGCCTCAGGGCATGTGGAATCTTCCCCGACCTAGGATCAGAACCTGTGTCCCCTGCGTTGGCAGGCAGATTATCAACCACTGGACCACCAGGAAAGTCCAGAAAAAAATTCTTTTAAATAATGATGATTGGCATATACAATATGACTGCCATTAAATTTTTTTTTTAATGTTGGAAATGAATTAAAGTACCTATCTTACCCATGTTTTGGGGTCAGAGATTTTCTGGACTGCCTTCTATGGTTATGATTTATATATACATTATATAATATATATATAATGTTATGAGTGTTATCTATGACCTATATGTGGGTCCTGTAGTGTAGGGTCACATCATCGCAGAGATATTTATCAAGCTCTAACTTATGTTAATAGGCAGTAATAAAACAGCTTAAACTTAAGCGAATAAGTAAAAATTACTCCACAAAAGGCAGTTAAGTGTTTTAAGGAAAGCTCTTTCTCCTGTTTTCTTTCAGCATCAAGGTACTGCAGCATGCTGATTGAAGAAGGAGGGTTGCAGCATTTATACAACATCAAAGAACATGAACAGACTGATCCCCACGTCCAACAGATTGCTGTGGCCATTCTGGACAGCTTAGAAAAACACATTGTACGCCATGGGAGGCCACCTCCCTGTAAAAAGCAGTCCCAGGCCAGACTAAATTGATAGCCATAGGTAATTGGATAATGGAGTCCCAGAAATTCTTTTTGTGATAAGTTCACTTGGAATAGCTTACCCTCTGTGATGTTTTAGGGGTTTCTATGATAAAGAGTCATAAGATGAGTATGGGATTCACAATGTACAGTACTGCCCATGTGAACAGTCTCTGATTTGTCTTGTGATTTTTAACTTATTAGGCAAGAAGGGTCTCTTCCTTCATCATTGCCTTTTAGGAAGATTTCCACATCTTTCAGTGTTTGAACTTACCTGTGCTTAAAATTCTACAGTTTTATGATGAAGTTTGCACGAACCCTTAGGCCAGACTTTTCTGATTTTAAAGTCCCTTCCAATCAATTTGCAGCTTCAGATAAGCTGTTAACTTGATTGCTAGCACTGCTTCAGTTGTAAATTTTATACTGCTTCTGTATAAAATGCCTTTATTCTCTGTTTGTGTATCTTTTATAAGATGTCCTTCTTAGTGTGAAAGAATGGAAATCTGAGTCCTACCCTTGTGAAAGCTACTTACTGGCTAGTGCCAGGATGGCTGGCAGAAAATACATTAAAAACTACTAAGGGAGAATAGAGGTTAGGAACTGGGAAAGGCCTGCTCTTGAGGTATTTTTAAACTGGGACTGGCTAATCTTCTGGAACCCACCTCTCCTAAGACATTGAGCAGTAGCTTGTTCTTCATATTAATTCTTGGAGACGTGGACTGCTGCTTCCTATACAGACTGCAGGTTACTCTCTAGAAATATTTCCCCAAGCTACCATGGTGTAAAATATTAACAGCATTCTGTGTTAGAGATTAATTAACTGTCTGAATCTCTTTATGTAATATTGTTGTGAAAAATTGTCTCTTGCTAAAACTGACTGTTCTTTTCTATTTCAAAGTCATTTTGTTCGGTGGAATAGAGACCATATATGGTGTTACCTGCTCACTTAAAATAATAATTAACGGCAGTAAATTTTGCCACAAGAAGTTAATTTTCTTTTGTTTCAAAATACATGTATCTTAATGTTTTCATGTTAGGGAAAGATATCCACGTCTCACTGCCAAAAATAAATAAGAATTAGATGATTGTTAGATGTAATGATTCTAGTTGCAGTGCAGAAAAGGAAATATTTTGTGATAGGTTATTTTTTAGACAGTTTTCTTTTCTTTAGGAGAGTTGTTATAGTATAGTAAAAAAATCAGTTGTCATTAATGGCAGTTGGGAGGCAGCAAGTCACCAAGAGAGTTATTTTCCATTTTAAATTTTAATTTGTGAATAAGGTTAACCTGCAGTCTTAGATAACTGCATTTTTTTCATAGATGGCCAAAATGTTTTAAATAATTTTAAATGGTACATTTAAATCATTGTGATCATTCAGAAGCATTTTTATTTAGAAAGGAGCTGGCTTATTAGTATGCTGTTAACATTTTGACATACATGTTTCATACCACTATCACAATAATCATACTTGAATGATTTGGTACTCCTTTACAGAAATAAAAACTAAAAGAAAATAGGTATTTAGAATCACTAAAAACCATTTTAAATTGTTAGTTAATTCTGACTCAAGGAATTTTTATAGGTGTAAGATAAATTTTCACAGGTTAAGTATTTCAAAGGAAATGGAATTTCTTTTTAAAATGTCCCCTTTTCCTGGGTTTTAAATATCTTAAGGCAAAATGTCAAAAATAGTATGTCCTACAATAGCTTAGAAGTTGCTAGCTGTGTGGACCATTTCCAGGTCTTCTGGCTTGTGTAGTTAAGGAAAAGCCTATTTGAGAAGTTTGGTTTCAAGTTTCTGTTGTATCCTATTTAAAACAAAAGTACATGCTCCTTGTAGGCTAATCCTAGGTTTTTATCTTTATAAATTGTTTTCAAATATGGCTAAAAATGTATGGAAAACAATTAACCCCTTCATTACTCAGAATAACTTGTTGATAGATGAAGACTCAAATATACTTAAATTGAAATTTACTACTTTGAGCACTGGTAATGGCCAGATACTTCTGAGTCTTAAAAGCAAGATAATTAGGCACATCCCAGATAGATAAAAATTTTAGTGCCTTTGTGATTGGGATGACTCTTAAAATTGTGTATCTAATTATGGCACAGAATTTTCTATAAGGTCTTAAATCTGACTACAATTCAGTATATATATATGTATATATATATATATTTAAATTGAGGGCTTCCCTGGTGGCTCAGATGGTAAAGAATTTGCCTACAATGCAGGAGACCTGGCTTTGATCCCTGGGTTGAGAAGATCCCATGGAGAAGGAAATGGCAACATATTTCTGTATTCTTGCCTGAAGAATTCCACGGACAGAGCAGCTTGGTGGGCTATAGTCCATGGGGTTGCAAAGAGTTGGACATGACTGAGCAACTGTCACTCATTGATACATGAATTATGGCCTGTCTCTTAAGGTAGAATCTATTTGGCCTCCTGTTTGCATTTGTACACTAGAATGTAATGGAACTTGGTGCCTTCAAGGGTTACCTCTTCAGTGGGTTAGAGGTGCTGTTTCAAGCACAGTTTAGACTAGGGTTGAACCACTCATTGTTCAAATCATTGGTGCGCTCAGATATTGCAAATTATCACTACGTCAGTCCACAAACTGCAAGATTTAAACCTACTAAAGGAAATGGAATTGACTTTTTAGACTATAATGATGCATGTTATCAATGAGTAAAACAAGAGCAGTCTAAAATTAAAGCAAAAATAATTAAGGTGTATCATTCTTCCCATCAAGTAAGTTTTGCTGTTCTCTTTATACTCATAAAAAAATCATTTTGTCCTTTTGTAGTTGAAAAGAAACATAAATCAAGTAGTAATAAGTTACTTTGGCCAAATACTCAGTGGCTACTGCTCTTCGTTGAGAATTTTAAAAATCATATCAGACTCACAGACCCAGGAATTGACCTTAAATGTTGCTGCTTCTCTCTCCTGGACACAAATGCTTTTAGTGGCACTAGTCAATTTAAGTGAATGATCCAGGTGGAGATATGAATCTCACAAGGCAACTGTGGAAATTTAATTTCATATCTTAGGTTTCCAAGCTTCCAAAGAATCAAGGATTCAAGTTTTAAAACATTGGTCCTGAATATCCAGCCTAGGAAGTTAATCTTGCTGGAGGGACCTTTTGAGTTGGCCCTTTTTCTCCCCAGTCAGTCATTTGGCTGTATTTTAAATTATGCACTGCTCAGGATAATAGTGGGCCATCTTCTAGATCTTTGGAACACATTTTGATGAAAACATTTTGTTTCAGTGTGTGCTGAATTAGGGTAGAATCAATTAATAAACCATGGTTTTGGCTTAGTGCTTTAGAATGGCTGACATTCTTCTCCCCCTGCTCTCCACCCCTTAGGAAACACTGTGCAGCAGTACCCAAGGTTGAAAAAGAGGTCATGAGTAGCCAGGAAAATAAACTTGCTGTATTGTGTATGTTGAAACCTACCCTTCTCCTGCCCTCTAATAGTATGTTTATATTATTTGGTTATTGTGCAACTTTTATCTTGAGATAAACAGTATTAAACTGAAGGTGTAAGTTAAAGGCAGTGTCATAGTGTCAGCTGATGTGGGGAGTTTTATCTGTATGTTACTTTTTTTGGGGACTTTATATGGCTAGGGTTTCCAAGTAGTGTTCTGAGACAACTTACAGAGAGGTTTGCAAATTATGGTTTCCCTCTGAAATCCATTGTAGCATTGGATATTGAGTATTTAAACTTTACCATTTGCTTTGTATCGACACATTTTTCATTTTTTTGTGTTAACTCATGAACTGTTTATTTAAGTAATAATGCAAATCCAAGCTTCATCCAGTGATGGAAATAGCAATATGATAGAAGATTTTGCTCAGTGTACTTAAAATGTGTGATTGCTTTATGTTTTTTAGTATTTCATAGATTTTGCATGACATGTACACTCCTAATTATGCATTTTTTGGCTTCCAAATCTTAACTGAAGACATTCAATGTTAACCTAAGAAAGAGCTTTCTCTGCCTGTTTTTACCCTCCCCCAATGTTTTTAATAAATTATGGGAAAATCAATGCTATTTCTCATTTTCTGGATGAAGCAAAACTTTGCTGGAGAGCACAACCTGACTGCATAGCTAGACACAATGGTTGTTAAGAATATTTAGAAAATCCAAATATATCAAATTATGAGAAATAATAAATAATTCATTAATATGTGCTTAATTTTTGAAGTTACTTTGGAAAATTGTTCAAATTGGGTTCTTTTAAGCTTACTTTAATCAGCTTAGAAGCAAGAAGCTACTTAGCTAATGAAAGCTGTGACATACTTCATAAAAACAGGAAATTCTTGAGAGCATTTAATAATGGGAGGATGTTATGTCAAGATTTATACTCTCAGATAACTTGTATGAATAAAATTTTAAATCCCTGACTTTTGTAGCATTCCCACTGTCAAATTCTCACCGACTTGTGAGTGTGGAAAAAAGGTATCTTTTGCTTGAATTCTGGTGGAAGAGTTCAACTCTTTTCAAAAGATATGAAAAATTCATTGGAAAATATGTATACATTTCTAAGTCTCTCAGTTTTCTGGACTGAAGGCACTGTTCTCACTGTGGCCAGATGAATGGGAGTGTCCTGTACCTGAATCATGCTAGATATTAAATCAGGACATCGTTAGGTATTAATGTTGTGTGTACAGATTTTTGTTTGGGGTTTTTTTTTTTTGGTTTGTTTTTTTGCTTAAATAAATGTTACAAATTTTATGTAAAGTGCGTCTTGTCTACATTTATTCTAGACATTTGCTTTAAAATTTAAAACTAATGCGGATTCCTTGGCCATCCACTTATAACAATTGCTTTCTCAGTTGGCTTTCTCAAAGGCCAGTGATTTTACTGCAAAAATTTCCAGTGTTGTTTTTTTTTTTCCAGGACCTGGAACTCCATTCATTCATTAAATTCCCATGCTAGGTGCTGTTTGGGCTTCCCTGGTGGCTCAGACAATAAAG
The DNA here is from genome assembly GCA_006408695.1 of Aepyceros melampus. NCBI lineage: Eukaryota > Metazoa > Chordata > Mammalia > Artiodactyla > Bovidae > Aepyceros > Aepyceros melampus. Next base: position 241,156 of record SJXQ01001966.1, read on the forward strand.
ACTCTGCCTGCAATGCAGGAGATGTGGGTTTGACCCCTGGGTCAGGAAGATCCCTTGGAGAAGGGAATGGCTACCCACTCCAGTATTCTTGCATGGAGAATTCCATCGACAGAGGAGCCTGGCGGGCTACAGACCACGAGATCACAAAGAGTAGGACATGACTGAGCAACTAACACAAACAGGTACTGTTCATGTGTTGGAACTTATATAAGTCCTTCAGAGAACTTATAGTTTTGTCGAGAAGAGGAAGTAGTAAACAGATAAATGTTACATAACACAGACCACTCCACAGTATTTGTTGTAGAGCCACAGAGACTATACCTAATCAAGACTGGGCTCCCATCAGACAGCCCAAGAACACTTCTAAAGAGCATATCTGAGTTGATAGTCATTCACACAACTGTTGAGATAATTAACTGGCATTATTGTTTAAGTGCATGTAGTGAGGGAGGCTACCAAAAAACAAAGTATTATTAGGAACCTACCACCCTAGCGAGGCACCATAGTAACCATTTGCTTGAGTGATTTTATGACAGGAGGTCCTAGTAAGGAACATGGAACTAAAAAGCCACCACAACCAGAAGAGTTTGGGAAAAGTCAAAAGGGGACACCACGTATCAGACCACCTCCCAGAATCCTCACTGGCATCCATCTTGGCTGAGCACTGTGTGCGCCACCAGGAAGCACTCAGAGTGATTGGCCGAAGGCAGCCTGGAAACTAATTCCATCACCATAAACCCGAGACTGTGAGCTACGTGGCAGAACAATTCTCCTAGATTCCTTTACCCTACTGTTCTCCACCAGGGTGTCCTTTCTAATAAAATCTGCTTTGTCAGCACGTGTGTCTCCTCGGACAATTCTTTTCCGTGTGTTAGACAAGAGCCCACTCTAGGGCCCCGGAAGAGGTCCTCCTTCCTGCAACAATAATAAGCCCATGACCAAGAAGAGTCCTTAGTAACTTTAGTTTCAGAAGCCTCTTTTTATAATTAAAGAAACGAAGGGAAAATTGTTGTTTTTCAGTTGCTAATTCATGTCTGATTTTCTGTGACCCCATGGACTGCAGCACACCAGGCTTTCCTGTCCTTCACTATCTCCTGTAGTTTGCTCAAGAATTTAAGAACTCATCATTCAATGATGCTATCCAACCATCTCATTCTGTCATTCCCTTCTCCTCCTGCCCTCAGTCTTTCCCAGCATCAGGGTCTTAATGCTCTTGCCCAGATCACACAGCAAGTCAGTGACAAACTCTGCACTTCAGTTCTTACTTCCAAATTTACAATCCAATGGTTCCTCTCTCCCTCTATTATTGCGGTAATAGCATGAGATTGCTTAGCTCTTAGACAATTGTGATTAAGCATCAAATGAATGGTACAGAAAAGAATGCACCAAATGGTCAGAAGTGGACACTGAGCATCCTTACTGATGGTGTAGGGCAGCATTAGTGTTTAGATGCCGTAGAATTGTTGATGAATCGTCACTAGAAATACTACTGCTTCACTGATAGACAAACGAGATTAGATGTATTCGAGTGATAGGGTTTTTAAAAATATTTATTTGTTTGGCCGCACTGGGTCTGAGTTTCAGCTCTTGGGATCTTCAATCTTTGTTGGGGCACGCAAGTTCTGTAGTGGCGACATGAGGACTCTGAGTTGTAGCATGTGAGATCTAGTTCCTTGACCAGGGGTGGAACCTGGGCCCCCTGCACTGGGATTGTGGAATCTTAGACACTGAACCACCAGGAAAGTTACCTTTAAAAGTATTTTTAAAATAATTTTTATAATAATTATTAGCTTTTCTTAACCTTTCATTTTCTCTCCAATAATTCATTCAATACTAACATGGTATTACTATGGGCCACACATACTGAAGAAGATAAATACCTTTGGACAGTATTTAACCAAACAAGTTTTTGAGCTGTGTTGTCTATAGCCAACCTTCAAAAAGAAAAAAAAGCAAGACTCTCCATTCTCCCCCCTCCCTTACGCTTTCTAGCAGTTCTTATTATGTAGATTGGCCCAGTCTCTTGCTTTTCTCCTGAGTTATCTTTCTACTTCCTATTCCCTATTCTTAATCTGCATTATAAGAATCCAATGAACAGCTCTGAGTAACTGCATAACTCTTCAAATTGAGAGGAGTGGGTGAATATCAGAAACCATGAGCACTCACATTAATCATTTTTTGTCTTTTTATAATTTAAGATTCTAATGCAGTCTGAAAATTCAGCCTTTTTAAAAGAGCAAGTCACAGGGTGAGAGTATCGACACGCAGCTCTTCACTTCTAGAAGCCAGCCTTTGGAGCAGGTTTGCGGAAATGACACCAGATTTTGCAGATGAGTGGCTTGTTCCTGTGCATTCAGTAAGACAGCTGTTTAAAATCATCTTGCAGTGACTCAAAAACTGTCACTAAAGGAATGTCTCTCCTAGACTGTGATGTGACTTATAAGAGTGAAAATCAACAACAAAAAACCTCAGCTCTCCTATCACTTTACATCAATACACGTTATAAAAGGAACCATTTTCAATGACAAAGCTAGAATGTGATTGTCACATTTCAATATGGAGATTAAGGAGTTATCAAACACATTTTCTACCTAATTCTTGGTTTCATCAATTCAGTCTTAAAGCCTTTCAAAACTAGAAATAATATGAATAATGAGACAAGTACTGTATTTAACCCTCAAACATGTAAGGGAAGAGAATTACTCCTTATTTTACAAATAAGGGGAAGCCTAATGATATGACTCAATGGACGTGAGTCTGAGTGAACTCCGGGAGTTGGTGTGGACAGGGAGGCCTGGCGTACTGCGATTCATGGGATCGCAAAGAGTCAGACAAGACTGAGCGACTGAACTAATGATATGACTTGTCTCATATCACATATATAGAAAATAATTCGTAAATTAAACCTAGATAACTGTTTTAACACCAGCTTCCCCACTCTTCATCTTTGCTGCTTTGTACAGTCTCAGTAGTGATACCTTTGAATTAAAAAGACAAATGTGGGATTTCCCTGTTGATCCAGTAAGTAGCTAAGACTTCAGGCTCCCAATGCAGGGGGCCCAAGTTTGATTCTTGGTCAGGAAACTAGATTTTGCTTGCCACAACTAAGAGTTCGTACGCTGCAACTTCAGATCCCACAGGCCTCAAGCCTTAAGGAAAATCAAAGATCCTGTGTAATGCAACTAAGACCTGGCACAGCCAAATGAAAAAAAAGAAATAATTTTTAAGACATGTATAATCAAGTCCTCTGAAACTGGTTCATGAAATAAACCACATTATTGTTTGTGGATAATAGAAATGGATTTAAAGAATCTTCTCTTTTAAAGACCTATGGGAACAGATCAACTATGTGATTTGCAGTCAATCAATTACCACTGTGCCAAATTCTATTGTAAGAAGGGTATAATTTCAAATAACACTAGTTTTCAGTACATTCTGATGATTGACTTAAAATTCCATATATCTAGAAACCACATACAGGCAAGCACTATGCTAAGCATTTTTTTCTGTATACTTTTTCAACTGAGCCTTGCAACAGCCTTATAAAGAAGATAATTATGACATTGGGTAAGGAAATTGTGAGGTATGAAATAACTTTGCCAGGTTCACAGGTTATGATGTTTCAGAGTCACACATAAGGTTTAAGTCTATCAAACTCTGTACTATAAAGGGGGAAATCAATTTAACCATAAGGGACAATCTCAAATCTAACTGAAACATTAAGGCCATTCCCATGCACACTTTGGCCTCTCTCAAAAGATGGAACCCACTGACAGTTTTCCAGGTTTATGATTTGCAACCTCCTGGCCCTTAGTGTCATTATTGTAGTGTTTCCTACAGTAAAACATAAGCCTTTTACAACTTAACGGAGAAAATTTCCTCCCCAAAATAACAGGGCTAAAGAGACCAAGAAACCACCACACTGATGCAGATAGAGATTACTTCAATGTGAAAATATCTGAACATGCCTTATCTAACTAGTATGGAGCTTTAGAGGAGTCACCTGCCACAGACCTCATTTGAATTGAGGTCTCCAATCAAAGAGGCACCTTGAGCACTGAGACATTTCCAAATAATTGTATAAACAACTCTCATCAGAACGTTCCATCCTTTGAAGCTCTAAACCAACTCCCCTGTTGTATTAAGCCAGTATGTAAACCTTACCCCACAGCTCTTCCAGGAGTTAATTTCTATGTAGGTTATTCCCACGTGTGTAATAAAATTTCCCCGTTTACCTATTGTCAGTTAATTTATAGGTCTCCTTCCACCTCCAACAATCGGACCTAAGTTGGTAGAGGAGTTTTTCCTCCCATAAGCCTTCACAGTAAGTTCATTAAAAAAAAAATGTTAAAACTAATAAACATGGAGAGAGAATGTTGGAATAAAGGACAGCACTTTAAACGGATGCATATAGTTTTATATGTATAACTTGTCCTTATTTTATTCAGTTTCTGCCCACCTGTGATAACTTAGAGACAAGAGTCTTTTTGGATGGCCTTAGAGAACAATTTTCCTTAGTTAATTTCATTTCCCTGGAGTGGTTTGTCTTTCTTCAAGTTCACTACTTCAGTGTGTTACCTTTTACTAATCAATTTAGCAAAGAGGGAGACTGGGGCTTCCCAGAGGGCTCAGTGGTAAAGACTTCCTGCCAATACCCGAAGAGATGTGGGTTTGATTCCAGGGTGGAGAAGACCCCCTGGAGGAGAACATGGCAACCCCGCTGCACTATTCTGCCTGAAAAATCCCATGGACAGAGGAACCTGGCGTGCTACAGTCCAGAACTCACAGAGTCCAACAAGACTGAGCGACTGAGCACAGAGGGAGATCAGTCAAGAGGGAGATCTCAGAACTCCAGGCTGCCCCTCCCTAAATACAGGCAGCCTTTAGGGCCATTGATATTTTGTACTGCTCTGTGATTCCAGTTCCTTTACTTTCTAAGTAGGCTCTTTCTGTAGTAATACAGGTTTTACTGCTGATCACTACAATAGGAAAAATAAAGCAAAGCCACAGACATAGATAAGACAAAGACTTAATAGCTAGTCTTTGTGTTTTTGATGCCCAGAAAGAGACAATTGCTCAGTCTCAGAGCTTCAAATGACCCTTTTCCTTAGAAATTATCCTCTCTACTAGAAAACACAAAAATGACAGTTGGTGTGGATCTCTTAGTTTTTGAAATTTGGTAAGTTTGGTATTCCAGAAGAGGAAGTGAAGCTCACAGGGTAACTACCCAAAGGTAAGGTGAAGATGGAATCTGAATGCAGGCTGTTTTGACATCAGAGCTCATGATCTTTCCCCTGTACTTCATGCCAATTGTTGCTCAGCAGCTCAGTCGTGTCCGATTCTTCATGACCCCATTGACTGCAGCACGCCAGGCTTCCCTGTCCTTCACCATCTCCCGCAGCTTGCTCAAACTCATGGCCATTGAGTCGGTGATGCCACCCAACCATCTTGTCCTCTGTCGTCCCCTTCTCCTCCTGCCTTCAATCTTTCCCATTACAACATAGCTAAAGAAATTTTACAAAGTTCTTAAAGAAATCCAACCATGATCTAAAGAATCTTGACTATAGTTTTCTCATTTCATTTCAGACAGGCTGTTTTGACATCAGAGCTCATGATCTTTCCCCTGTACTTCATGCCAATTGTTGCTCAGCAGCTCAGTCGTGTCCGATTCTTCATGACCCCATTGACTGCAGCACGCCAGGCTTCCCTGTCCTTCACCATCTCCCGCAGCTTGCTCAAACTCATGGCCATTGAGTCGGTGATGCCACCCAACCATCTTGTCCTCTGTCGTCCCCTTCTCCTCCTGCCTTCAATCTTTCCCATTACAACATAGCTAAAGAAATTTTACAAAGTTCTTAAAGAAATCCAACCATGATCTAAAGAATCTTGACTATAGTTTTCTCATTTCATTTCAGAAGTTTAATTTCTTAAGACTTTCCAGTTTATCTGTTCCGCACTATCCTTTGCCTATTCTTCAGAGTTGTCAGGAAAAGGGAGGGGAATGTCAGGGAAGGGCTCTCTAAAGGAAGTGAAGTCTCAGTGAAATCTGAGGGATGCAGAGGCGGCCGCCGCACTTGAGTGTGGCCGAGAGCTACCTGACATCTGAGGTCAGGGGCAGCGGCCTAGAGTGCCAGGTTGCTATGGCGCAGGAACGGCCGAGAGGAGCTACCCTGCGTCCGAGGTCATTGGTGGCCAGGAGGAGACACCTTGCTTCCGAGGTCAGGGCAGCGGCTGGGAGGAGCTACCCCACGTCCGAGGCCAGTGGTGGCAGGGAGGAGACACACCACTTCTGAGGTCTGGAGTGGCCGGGAGAAGCCACCTCGCGGCAGCTGAGAGGAGCCACCCACGCCCGAGGCCAGAGCCAGCGGCAGGAGGAGCAACCCGAGGAGTGGTGNGAAAAGGGAACCCTCTTACACTGTTGGTGGGAATGCAAACTAGTACAGCCACTATGGAGAACAGTGTGGAGACTCCTTAGAAAACTGGAAATAGAACTGTCATACCACCCAGCAATCCCACTGCTGGGCATACACACTGAGGTAACCGGAATTGAAAGAGACACATGTATCCCAATGTTCATTGCAGCACTGTTTATAATAGCCAGGACATGGAACCAACCAAGATGTCCATCAGCAGATGAATGGATAACAAAGCTGTGGTACATATACACAATGGAATATTAGTCAGCCATTAAAAAGAATACATTTGAATCAGTTCTAATGAGGTGGATGAAACTGGAGCCTATTGTACAGGGTGAAGTAAGCCAGAAAGAAAAACACCAATACAGTATACTAACGCATATATACGGAGAAGGCAATGGCACCCTACTCCAGTACTCTTGCCTGGAAAATCCCATGGATGGAGGAGCCTGGTGGGCTGCAGTCCATGGGGTCGCAAGGAGTCGGACACAACTGAGTGACTTCCCTTTCACTTTTCACTTTCATGCATTGGAGAAGGAAATGGCAACCCACTCCAGTGTTCTTGCCTGAAGAATCCCAGGGACAGCAGAGCCTGGTGGGCTGCTGTCGGACACGACTGAAGCGACTTAGCAGCAGCAGCAACACATACATATGGAATTTAGAAAGATGGTAATGATAGCCCTACATGCAAGACAGCAAAAGAGACACAGATGTAAAGAACAGTCTTTTGGACTCTGTGGGAGAGGGAGAGGGTGGGATGATCTGAGAGAATAGCATTGAAATATGTATATTATCATATGTGAAACAGATCACTAGTCCAGGTTTGATGCATGAGACAGGGTGCTCAGGGCTGGTGCACTGCGATGACCCAGAGGGATGGGTGGAGAGGGAGGTGGGAGGGGGGTTCAGCATGGGGAAAACATGTACACCCATGGCTGATTCATGTGAATGTATGGCAAAAACCACCACAATATTATAAAGTAATTAGCCTCCAATTAAAAAAATAAATCAAAAAATAATAATTTCATGGCTGCAGTCACCATCTGCAGTGATTTTGGAGCCCCAAAAAATAAAGTCTCCCACTGTTTCCTCATCTATTTGCCATGAAGTGATGGGACCAGATGCCATGATCTTAGTTTTCTGAATGTTGAGTTTTAAGCCAACTTTTCCACTCCTCTTTCACTTTCATCAAGAGACTCTTTAATTCTTCTTCACTTTCTGCCATAAGGGTGGTGTCATCTATGTATCTGAGGTTATTGATATTTTTCCTGTCAATCTTGATTCTAGCTTGTGCTTCATCCAGTCTGGCATTTCACATGATGTACTCTGCTGCTGCTGCTACTGCTAAGTCACTTCAGTCTTGTCTGACTCTGTGTGACCCCACAGATGGCAGCCCACAAGGCTCCCCCGTTCCTGGGATTCTCCAGGCAAGAATTCTACATATAAGTTAAATAAGCAGGGTGACAATATACAGCCTTAATGTACTCCTTTCCCGATTTGGAACCAGTCTGTTGATCCATGTTCAGTTCTAACTGCTGCTTCTTGACCTACATACAGATTTCTCAGGAGGCAGGTCAGGTGGTCTGGTATTCCCATCTCTTGAAGAATTTTCCACAGTTTGTTGTGATCCACACAGTCAAAGGCTTTAGCGTAGTCGATAAAGCAAAAGTAGATGTTTCCTGGAACTCTCTTGCTTTTTCGATGATCAAGAAGTTGGCAATTTGCTCTCTGGTTCCTCTGCCTTTTCTAAATCCAGCTTGAACATCTGGAAGTTCATGGTTCACATATTGTTGAAGCCTGGCTTGGAGAATCTTGAGCATTATTTTGCCAGCATGTGAGATAAGTGCAACTGTGTGGTAGTTTGAGCTTTTTTTGGCATTGCCTTTCTTTGGAATTGGAATGAAAACTGACCTTTTCCAGTCCGTGGCCACTGCTGAGTTTTTCAGATTTGTCAGCATATTGAGCGCTTTCACAGCATCGTCTTTTGGGATTTCAAACAGCTCAACTGGAATTTCATCACCTCACTAGCTTTGTTCATAGTGATGCTTTCTAAGGTCCACTTGACTTCGCATTCTAGGATGTCTGGCTCTAGGTGAGTGAGCACATCATCGTGGTTATCTGCATCATGAAGATCTTTTTTGTACAGTTCTTCTGTGTATTCTTGCCACTTCTTAATATCTTCTGCTTCTCTTAGGTCCATAACATCTGTGTCCTTTATTTTGCTCATCTTTGCATGAAATATTTCCTTGGTATCTCTAATTTCCTTGAAGAGATCTCTAGTCTTTCCCATTCTATTCTTTTCCTCTATTTCTTTGCATGGATCACCGAGGAAGGCTTTCTTATCTCTCCTTGCTATTCTTTGGAACTCTGCATTCAGATGGGTGTATCTTTCCTTTTCTCCTTTGCCTTTAGCTTCTCTTTTCTAAGTTATTTGTAAGGCCTCATCAGTCAACCATTTTGCCTTTTTGCATTTCTTTTTCTTGGGGATGGTCTTGATCACTGCCTTCTGTACAATGTCACAAACCTCCGCACATAGTTCTTCAGGCACTCTGTCTATCAGATCTAATCCCTTGAATCTATTTGTCACTTCCACTGTATAATCTTAAGGAATTTGATTTAGGTCATACCTGAATGGTTGAGTGGTTTTCTCTACTTTCTTCAAATGAATCTGAATTTGGCAGTAAGGAGTTCATGATCTGAGCCACAGTCAGCACCTGGTTTTGTTTTTGCTGACTGTATAGAGCTGCTCCATCTTTGGCTGCAAAGAATATAATCAGTCCAATTTCGGTTTTCACCATCTGGTGATGTCCATGTGTAGAGTCTTCTCTTGTGCCACCTGTACTTGTGGTCGATATCTGTGAGATCAAAGAGAAGGCAGCAAGATGTGGCTGAGGGAAAAGTTCAGCTATAACATAGCCTCCACAAAGGCCTCAGTCAATCCACCAAGAACTCTTATGGTCTCACAGAGTTTTTCTGAGCTGGGTGGAAGATGCTGGGTCCTTATACATTTGAGATAATTGAATATGGGCTGCTCCCAGGTAGGCACATGAACTTGGGAAGGCAAGTTATCTTCAGCAAAGAGCATTTCGAAAATGAGTTGACAGCTTCAGGCTCTCAGAAGGAAACAATCTCAGTAGCTAGGAAAATAAGTCCCTTTAAGTTTGAAGAGGGACGTAGGCAGCATCCACCTTACTCCTAAAAGAAGCATACAGACAAGAGAAGTCCCTCTTTTCCACTAATGTTATATACGGAGGAGATGTGTGGAATACATCAGCCATTTCATAACCAGCTTGAGACTGGTGTCAACACATGTGGGGAAGAGGGGAAATGAAGAAAACTGCAAGAGAAACAAGCCCAGAGCCCAGATCTAGGATGCCTGTAGCCTACCTGGAAATCTGGGATGTTTGATATCAGCGGTAATATGTGTCCTTATTGTTGTAATAGTTGTGTTAGGGTTCTCTCTTACTTGCATCCCAAGAATCCTAGCCAAGGAGAGGTAGTTCTAGCCACAGATAACAAAATTTGGAAAAACACAAAGAATGGGAAAGAAGGCATAGGTAGAAGAAACATGACAAAGAAAGCACCAGCAAAACTGAGGTCCTGGCAGAATATGGGATATAATGGTGACTTCTTTTTTATAGTTGCCACAACTTTGTATTTGGAATGGTCAAATAAATTAGATTGTACTAGTATTCTGGCAAATATTTAAAGTGATTGATATGGTAGATATGTGTTTTGTGATAGCCCAACATCCCTTCCAAATAGCACTCCAATTTCTTTCTGGAGAATTCCCACTCCTGGACACCCATGGGATTTCAGGAGGTCCCATTCATCAAATTCTTCCTTATTTCCCCAATACAGTGTTAGGTAGGTTTCTTTTCTTGGTCATTTGGACCTTGAATCTAGAACAAGTGACAGAAAAATGACAAAAAAAGGTGGAGGTTTTTTTTTTTTTTCCCCCTTTAACCCAGGAGCAGTGCCCTAGTGTTCCTACAATGCCTGTTGTTAAGGAACTTAAAATGGAGAAAGTCTTGCTCAGGTTTCAGAAGCAAGAGAGCAGGCCTCTGCCTGCCTGGACACTGCCTGGATTACATGTCTGCCCTAAAGCACATCGAGTTAGGCAGCACTTTAGATAAGAAAGAGAGTGGGTCTTGAATCCTCTTAAGCTCCTGAGGGCCTGGCCAGCCCTCCTGGGTCTAACAAGTTTTATGACTCACAAGGTGAAACAAATAGCATTGTAAAAGTTAAGCCAGAGTGGCATTTTTGCATGCTAACTGATGGTATCAGTTCGCAGCCTGGGATTATAAGCGGGAGCCCCCCAAACTCCAATTTGAAGTCTCACCCATGGGATGGACACACTGCCTGAGACCTTTTTCCAACTGGGACTCCAGGTTGCTGTTAACCAGGGACTTCCCAGTGCTGTTTAATCTGGATATTGGTTGGCCAATTTGGTGGTGTATGTGCTATTACTTTTCTCTATTGTTTCTATTTCTCTTCTTTTAATGACTGCATATTGAAATGAAATCAAATAATCTTCTATAAAAAATTGAAATTATTTATTTGTGTGTAATGAGTGGTTTCTTTTGGTAATGAATCCTTTGAAACGAAAACTAAAGTAAAACTTGTGGGAAAACACCTGTTTCCTGTGCGCCATGCCCCCAGTCAACACTGGCCTCCTTTTGCTTGTTTCCAAGTCTTTTCCTTCTGTCTTCCTGTTCATATTGTACACTCCTGGAAGCTTACTCATTTTCCACCAATACCCAGTCTCTCTAACAAAAGAACTCCTACAAGGTCCTACTCTATAGCACAAGGAATTATGTTCAATATCCTGTGATAAGCCATAATGGAAAAGAATATTTTAAAAAAGAACATAGGGACTTCTCTAGTGGTCCAATGGTTAAGATTCTTTGCTCCCAATGCTGGGGGCCTAGGTTCATTCCCTGGTCAGGGAACTAGATTCCTCATGTGGCAACTAAAATATCCTGAGTGCTGCAACTATGATCTGGTGCAGCCAAATAAATAAATAATTTTTAAAAGAATGTGTGTGTGTGTGTGTGTGTGTGTGTGTGTATAACTGCTGGATAGCAGAATTAATATAACATTGTAAATCAACTATATTTCAAATTTTTAAAAAATGACTGACACACCCCACTGTCAGAACTCCTGAGCTTTAGCTAGGCACTTGGATTCTAAACTCAGGATAATATTTCATCTTTGTTTGCAATTTGGTGTCTTTATGAGGTTAAGTGTTGGTCATTGGAGCGAAGCAAAAGTAATGATATTTCCAACTTGTTCCCCTACAATGGAAGGTTCATGTGCTCTCATAAGCCTTTCCCTTTAATCTTGGTGGGGAGACAATGAGAACTGGACCCAAGCTAACCTGAACCATGGAATACATGGAAGCCCTCTATTGAGGATAGCAGAGTAGCTTTACTAGCCTTGGACTGCACATTTCTCAACTGTGATCTGAGAGAGAGATATACCTTGAATAAGTCAGTGAATAGTAGTTCTCTGTTGCAGCATCTTAACATGTGCCCTGAGTGATATAACTTCCAATAAGTTCTTAATTTATGATCAAATATATTTATCTGACATGCAAAAGAAACTAGTTAGCAATATGAAAGTTTTAATAAAATTCAAACTTTGGTGGGGTTTTGTATCCTAAATATTGGTGCATAAGAAACATTTAAACAGTTCAGCAGCCAAGAGAAGCTTCTGCAGACACTGGAATATTTATAGTGTAAGACAGGAAGAGTCATGGTATTTGTGTTTCCATAAGCCCAAGGAACCATTTTCATCTTGGATCCAATCTAGAAATTATTTTTCCTGCCAAAGCCTAACTTGGAGAAAATCCTCTCTTCACCAATGTGGAGCAGAAGCCATAGGAGGAGAAAACTGAGTTTCCACTGAAGAGAACAGAGCCACAGCACAGAGTATATGATCTTATTTCCAGAGTTGTACGATAAAAGCCATGTGTTTTTTATTTATTTTTTTTTTTGCAGGGTTGGAGGGGACAAGCCTGCCTAGTAATGTAGTTGCTACATCTCACAACTGTAAACTTTGAACAATTGCTCGAAGTAGACATAATTTTCTATAAATTTTCCAAACATCTATGGCACAGATATTTACTGACCACTATATATTTATGTGCTCCCCTACATTTCTCAGCCTTCTTGCAATTAGTCAGAACCGTGGGGTTGATTCTGGTTACAAGTGTAATGTATCATGCCTGCTGCTGCTGCTAAGTTGCTTCAGTTGTGTCCGACTCTGTGCGACCCCATAGATGGCAGCCCATCAGGCTCCCCCGTCCCTGGGATTCTCCAGGCAAGAACACTGCAGTGGGTTGCCATTTCCTTCTCCTATGAATGAAAGTGAAAAGTGAAAGTGAAGTCGCTCAGTCATGTCTGACTCTTCGCAACCCCAGGGACTGCAGCCTACCAGGCTCCTCCGCCCATGGGATTTTCCATGCAAGAGTACTGGAGTGGGGCGCCATCGCCTTCTCCGGTATCATGCCTAGGTTCTAGCATTTAAGAAGTGTAAAGTGTAGTTAAAACCTTGTGTAGTTAACAACAAGTGTAGTTAAAAACCTCCCTATGAAGAAAATTCCAGGCCCTGTTGACTTCATCAGTGAACTCTACTTAACATTAAGAGATACCAATTCTCATAAACTTGTAGAGAAAATTGAAGAGGTGGAAGTACGTCCTAACTCGTTCTATGAGGCCAGCATTATGCTGATAGCAAAACCAGACCAAGATATTACCAAAAGACAAAAACGACCAAAGAAAACTACAGATCAATTTCCCTCATGAATACAGATGTAAAAATTCTTTAAATTTTAGGAAACTGAATCCAACGATATATAACATAAAAAGTATAATGCATCATGACCAAAAAGAGTTTAGCATAGGAATACAAATATTTTAACATTCAAAATTCAATCTATTTCACATTAACAGACCATAAAAGAAAAACTATATGATAATATCAATACATGCAGAAAAAGTATCTAACAAAATTCAGCATCCATTCCTCATAAAAATTTTCAGCAAACTTCAAACTAGAAGGCAACTTCCTCAGCCCAATAAAAAGCATTTATTTACAAAAGAACTACAACTGATATTATAATTTATGATAATGACTGAATGTTTTTCCCTTAAGATCATGATAATCAATCACTCTTGCCACTCCTATTCAGTATTGTACTGAAAGTTCTAACTAATGCAACCAGGCAAGAAAATGAAAACAAAGATATTCAGATTGGGGAGAAAAAGTAAAACTGTCTATTCAAAGATAAAATGATTGTCTATGTAGAAAACAGAATCTTAAAAAAAATTAGAACTAGTAAGTGAGTTCTCTATACTATATATTATACAAACAATTGAAAGTTTAGGTATAAATCTGACAAAAGCTTGTAAGATCTGTATACCCAAAACAATAAAATATTGCTAAGTGAAATTAAAGGTCATGGATCAGAAGACTCAAGATTATTAAAATACTAATTCTCCCCAAACTGATTTATATATTAAATTTAATTCAATTTTCACAATCTCAGTAGGCTTCTTAAATATAAACTTACAGATTGATTCTAAAATGAATATAGAAATGTAAAGGGCCTTGAAGACAAGAAAAATCTTTAAAGAAAAACTTGTAGGAACAACACTCAAAGATTTACTAAAAAGCTACATTAAAGACGACAGGGGCACTGGCATAAAGGTAGACAAATAAATCAATGAAACAGAACAGAAAGTCTAGAAATAGGCCCACACATATAAGGTCAACTGATTTCTGAAAAAGGTGCAAAAGCAATACAATACAGAAAGGATAGTCTTTTCCTTTAGTGCTGTAACATTCATACTGCAACAAAAAACTTTGAGCAATACCTCACACTAAAGACAAACACCAATTCAAAAAGGATAATAGTCCTGAATGTAAAACAAAACTGTAAAATATCTAGAAGAAAATATAGAATATCTTAGTGACTTTTGGGTAGGCAAAGATTTCTTAGATATGACATCAAAAGCACAATCCATAAAAAATATATTAAAACGACTTCATCAAAACTAAAAACATCTGTTCTTTAAAAAGCAGTGTTAGGAAAGTTAAAAGACAAGCCACAGATGGAGAGAAAATATTTGCAAGTCACATATCGATTAAGACTCTCAAAACTCCATAATAATAAACAACCTGACAAATTTGGAAAAGATAATCCAAAGTATATAAATAAATGACAAATAAGCACAGAAAATATGCTCAACATCATTAAAGAAATTCAAATTAAAACCAAGAGAATGCTATGTACCATTCAGAATGGCTAAAATTCAAACAATTTACTGTATGCACGAAGTGTTGGCCAACCCACTTTGCTGATTCACCCTGGATTCCTGGTCTGAGCTCAAAATAAACCTTTGTTAAGCTACTGGCTTTGAAGTTAATTTGTCATCATAGCCCATTTAGGTTTGATTAGGAATGCAGAACCACTGTAAACCACACAGAATTTGAAATTTATCATAAGGATTAGACCTTAGGCGATTGTGGGAACTGGTGAGAACTCTATGAAATGCTATTGTCTCTGCACCTGGTGATGAACCTGGACTCCCTGTAGATAGCAGGGGTAGCTGTCAGGAAAGCTGAACATGAAGTGGGAGAGAACAAGTGGAAACCGGAACATGCAAGGACAAAGTGGAAATTGTCTGTTATTACCATCTCCAGCTTCAGTGATGTGGGTGACCTTCAGAAATTGGCATCATTAGTTACGCAGCTGCACATGTGTGTGGCCCAGAACTTGAAGAAGCTGAAGGAGGTCAAGCTGAAGCTGAAGAACCTGTGTGTCCAACTGACATGTGGTACTAACAAGGTAAGCCAGCATATCAGTGGCAATGTGCGTGCTCTGCAGTATTGCCTGGCACCTTACATTGACCTGAATCTTTACCTTCTAAAATCTCTTGTGGCCAACGAGAAACCAGAACCATACAAAGAAGGCAATTCTGAGAAACATAGTTCTGGGCTTAGCTAAGCTGACACAGTACAAAGTCAATACATGTAGCCTAACTCAATACAGACCCCAGCAGAGATGGCAACTGTCGGGGGCCAGCGTGAGGAATCCCACCCATGACAAGAGTCACGTGGCACACTCAGATGGCAGAGCAATTTGAGTTATCGGATTTCTCCCTGGTTTTTCTGAGCATGTACCCCAAAAATAAGAATTTGTCTGTATTTGTCTGTTTCCCCACTATTCTCTGCCAGTTTCTAGGAAAGAGTTAACTCAAAGCTTTAGCTTCCTGCATTTGAAAGGAGTGTTCTTAGCTAAGCTGACACAGTACAAAGTCAATACATGTAGCCTAACTCAATACAGACCCCAGCAGAGATGGCAACTGTCGGGGGCCAGCGTGAGGAATCCCACCCATGACAAGAGTCACGTGGCACACTCAGATGGCAGAGCAATTTGAGTTATCGGATTTCTCCCTGGTTTTTCCTGAGCATGTACCCCAAAAATAAGAATTTGTCTGTATTTGTCTGTTTCCCCACTATTCTCTGCCAGTTTCTAGGAAAGAGTTAACTCAAAGCTTTAGCTTCCTGCATTTGAAAGGAGTGTTTCAGTCCAACCCCCTTTGATAATGCTCTAGCCTGCCTAAACAGGTTCCCCTGACCTTTTTCAAGCTTGTGAATTGCTCACAACCCCCCAGCTGTGAGGGGCAAAAAGGCCTTAAAGTGTTTTAAATTTACAAACTTTTTCTAAGAGCCAAAGTCCTAATCAGTAATAGGATTTTCACTGTTGCCTCAACAATTGCTGCCAGACCCCCTTATTTGCACCTGGAAGTTTCAGCTTTACAAACAACATTTAAAAAAGATATGTAGTAGTTTTTTGATGTTATCAACACTAGGCTTTTGAGTTAATTGCTTTCTTTTATAAATCATTGTACTCCCTCTTGCTTGCTGTGTCCTTGCTATGTGAGAATGCAACTTTGTTTAGTGCCTCCTGAGAATGGCGCCAGACCTTGGAAAAAATAACACTTATCAGAAAAGAGCTGTAAATTGTTGAATTGGCCTTTTGGCCGGAAGATGATGTAAATTACCTAAGACTTGTGTATACAATTAGGTATGCAGAAAATAAGCCTGCTCTCGATAAGAGTCAGGGCTGCTTGCTGTCATTGCCAAAAAATTTGTGAAACCCATNGCCAGACCTTGGAAAAAATAACACTTATCAGAAAAGAGCTGTAAATTGTTGAATTGGCCTTTTGGCCGGAAGATGATGTAAATTACCTAAGACTTGTGTATACAATTAGGTATGCAGAAAATAAGCCTGCTCTCGATAAGAGTCAGGGCTGCTTGCTGTCATTGCCAAAAAATTTGTGAAACCCATTGATCTTCATTGTATAAAAAGGACATGTGAAAAATAAAGTTTGGACCAGTTTTCTCAGAGACAGTTTCTCAGAGCAGTTTTTCCGGACCAGATCTTCTCAGACCAGTTTTGCAGACCAGTTTCTTGGATGATTCACTCTCCTAAACTCGTTCTTTAAGGATATCTGGCTCCCACACCTCTCTCTCTCTATCTCTCTGTCCTCTTGTACTTTAACTCCAGGCTGAATTCCCATCTGGAGCGGGAGGCTCACCACGTCTACTTACTTGCCCTGGCCCTAAGTTCTGTGAGAAAAGGGACCCACTGTGGGGCCCCTTTAGAGATTCAAGTGGACGCCAGTGGCCTACGTAGATGGTGCAAATCTCGTCTTGAGATTTTATTGGCTTTCCCCGTAAACCAAGTTATTCAGCCTCCTGTTTTTCTAGTAATTTCCTACTATTCTATCCTGTCCTGAGCTATCCTGTCCTATCCTTTCCTATCCGCCTGCTCCGTCCCACCTTTGAATATCCCTGGATCCACCGGGGCTGGACCCCGGCAGGCAACATGACACCCAGAAGAGGACTTGTCAGCAGAATTTAAGTAACACAACAAAATAAAACAATACAGGATCAAAATGATCACTTTATTAGCCACACCTGGCTAAGGATATTCATCAATTCTTCAGAGGAAAACAAAGGAAATTCATGTGGAAATGACTGTACACAATGTAAAGCATTGTGATTAAGAACACAGGTTTTATAAAGTTAGAAATCTGTTTAAAAGCTGTGTGTTCTTATGCAAGTTCATTATCTTCTCTGTGACTCAAGTATACATTGAAAATTGGGAAAATAAAACTTCTCACAGGCATGTTGTCAGGATTAACTGACTTAAAAAGAAAGCACTTAGAACAGTGTGTGATGCAGCAATGCTTATTAAGTGCTATTGTAATAATTTAACTTTGTAATGAGATATATACATGTATGATTCTTGGTAAATTTATGGGTTGTCTTCATGAAGTTCTGAATGAAATGCTTCTTCCGTGTGTTACGGTAGGTAGATACTTGGAATGGGAGTTTCTGCCTGGTAGTTGTAGGCAAGATTCTGGCGTCCAGAATGGGGAAAGTCAAGTTTAAAGTCTCTCTTGCTGAATGCTTCCATTTTAGAAGGTATCTGTTATATTATATACCTCATTAACATGAACTATTATCACTTCTACATATCTATATGTCTCATCAATACAGGAGTTCCAACATAGGAAAATGATATATTCATTCCATGAATAATCAGAGAGAAGGCAAAAACTGTTTACCTTTTAAAAATCTCTTCTGAAAGCTACCCTGTGTGTTCAGTGAAGACTTCTTCTCAGGTAAAGTCAAAGTATTTAAGTAAATGTGACTGCAGTTCATCAGACTCAATTCTGGACCTGGGGTGATTTTTCACTAGAATGTGTGTACTTGTGCATACGTGCTTGCATGTGCACACGTGTGTGTGTGTGTGTGTGTGGTAAGACAGGCTGTTACCAAATGAGAGTTTGTATTTAGTAGATTTTCACAGTCAATTTGGTTGAATGTATTTTGCTATTTTAAAATAGCCAATACCTTTTGGGAGGAAGGCCTGGGGATCCATAATTATGCAAGACCAAACTGGTTAAGAAAGTTTATATAAAATCATCTCTTTTTTGTAACCTAGATGTGGCTGAGCCTTTCCAATTTCTGTTAGCTTAAAGAAGTCTTTAATGATATATAAAATATCATGGAGTTGGGTCCTAATGAATGTCATGTCTCGGGTCTTTCCAGGGTCTTCAGAGGAGTGAGCAGGGCTCTTCTCTAGTACCTGGTGGTTGTGGACAATTCCATGCCATGGTTCACAAAAGGGGTCGAATCTGTCCTCTGGTCTCTAGCAGAGCCCATAAGAAGAAATATTGCCTCAAGTTCCTGTCTACTTCTGTCCACTGTTCAACTTGAAAAAATAAATCCATACTTTTAAATTTTTTTATTTTTTTAAATTAAAAACAATTTTTTTTATTTAATGGATTTTTAAAAACTAAAGGATCATTGTAGAAAATATTTGTTTGATAACAGAAGGCTGATTTTTAGCTAAGGCACATTGCTTCCCAGAATAAATGTCTACACCTTCTGCCTCTGACCCCCCTGCTGTGGAAACATGATCAAGTTCTAGCCAATAAGTGCAACTCTGGGAAAAGTTGTTTAAAGGAGCCGAATCAGTTGGGGGTGGGGGAGGGCTTTTTGTTTTTCTTAATTCTCTTTCCTACACTACATATAAGTAATGGCTGAGGTTTCAACATCTACCTTGGGACATGGGTTGACCTTAAGGACAGAAGACACATGGTGAAAATGGCTGAGCAAAAGGAGGATGATTCTAAATTACTGATGGATTTTATGGAGTTGTCATAACAATTGAAGACTGTCTACCTGTGAACTTGTTTTATGCAAGAGAATAAACCATTGCATTTTTAGCTACTATATTCAAGTCTCTATAATTAATACTAGTTTCTGAATGTAATTTTGATACAGTTAGGAAAACTTGGGTTATTTATCTCCTGGTTCAGGTCTTTGCCAGGATGGTACCCTCTGTGGATCCTCCTTCAGCTCCTAATCTAGCTTTCCCACCTCAGGTTGGTGACAACTGACTAAATTCCAATGGTCACTGAATCTTCTCCTATATGATTGCCTCATTCCTTTCTACAGGAGGAATTTAACCCCTGGGTTCCTTCAAGCATCAAGCAGTATCTTTGATTTCAGCTAGTAGACTTGAATACAGACCAGTTGTTAGTTCCAGAGCAGTCTCAGTTTTATGAGTGAGGATGGTCTGAGTCACCCAATTCTAATTTACAAACCTCCTAAGTGAAAACTGTGAAGTGGATGGCCCATTTAACTATGCCACCAATGGTATCAGTTTAGGTCCTCCAGAAAGCAACTGCCAATGTGAATTAAATGTAGAAGAGATTTATTGGGTGTACCACCTGTAAAGGATAAAGGGAAGAGGATGAAAACCCACAGATTTGCCAGACAGAAGTGATGACTTTGGTTTGTAACAGAGGGGGAAATCTTCCCAGCTTTGCTACTCCAAGGCTGAGGTCCTAGTTTAGGGCTGATTACAGCCAAATATTTAATGGGGAGATCCTAAATCCAGTGAACCATGGCAGTGCTGAGGTAAGTCCATACCAACACACGGACTGCTAAACTAAAACCATGGGGGAGATCCAAAAGATCCTGGGGAAAGGTAAAAGCCAAGGGAAATACAAGAACTGGCTGCAAGTTGGAATGCATTCCTTAACCATGCACAGTTCACTCAGCAGAGGGTAGACGTCTGACGAGCACAACTGTTTGAACACAACTTCTGCCAAATTAACTGGCTAACCAACTAAGCTATTCAGACAAATGGGCAACCTTTAGGAAGTTGGGCTAAAATGTAAAACTAATTAAAAATCTGAATAGAGACATCAGCAGGTAGATGCTGAGTGAGGTGACGTGGTGGGGGTTGGAGGCAGGTGAAGACAGATTCTATGGTTTAAGTTCAGAGAAGTACTAAGCATCAAACAAACAAAACAACTATACAAAAAAAAACTTTCAGAAAAATAAAACAATCGAGTTATAGAAATATTCTAAAAAATATTATAAAAATGTCCACTTTTAAACCAAAAATTACTTGACAAAGAAACTGAAAAATGTACCCCAAAATCAGGAAAAAGTAGTCAATAGAAATCAACTCTGAGTAGACCTAGATATTAGACTTAGCAGAGAATGTCTTCAGAGTAGGTATTATAAATTTGTTCAAGTAATTAAAGAAAACTATGTTTAATGAATTAAAAGAAAATATGTTAAAAATGAGTCAATAAACAGAGAATCTCAATAGAGAAATAAAAATCATAAAAAAGGACCAAATGAAAATTCTATAGTTTAAAAGTATAATAACTGAAAAAAAATTTAATGAAGGTATTTAAATATCAGAAAGTGTTAAAAAAATTTAACAAAGGAGTTTAAAATTCTTGTTTTAAGTCTATTTTTTAAAGGCAGGATAAATTACTAGTCTTTTTCTACTAAAACAATTTCTAAAAGTCAGAAAATTATTTTCAAATGTTGCTTATGTTTCTATTTCCTCTTTTTCTGGGAACTTTTGAGGTGGTTAATAACTAATTGTTAAAATATTAAAACAATTTTCCAACTACACTGAGGCTTACACAAATATAAGAAGAAATTTTCCTGCAGTAGTTTCCGAGAGGTCAGATTTTTGCCCCAAGACTTAAAGTATTTGGTAGGCTATTTTATCACTGATAAAACCATTTGTATTATTTTTAGAAACTTGGGCATGGCAGGTAGTTGCTCAAAGGAGAATGTACTGTGCTTGTACTACACAACCAAATTCCTTCAGCTTCTTCAGCTATGCTTAAATCCAAATGGTTCAGGGGGAGGGAGGTCCATGTTTCTTTGAGTTATGTGGTTTTCCATTTCTCTTTCAGCTATTTGGCTATTTCAATCCCTTCAAGGCCTCTTTTTACTGCCTATAGTTTACAAAATGTCACATTTCTTCCAACTTCTCAATTTTCTCTTTATGACCATTCCCCTTAGTATTAGATACCAATCCTGACGAAAGCTAGGCCTCTTTTTGAGAATTCAAAATCTATAGAGTTGAGAATTTTAGGGAAAAAGTGACATATAGGCTTGCAAATCAAACACCCACTGCCTAACTGACACTGATTTTATCAGTTTACATTTATATCTTATTCCTTTTTTTATCTTCCACACACTGTCTGAACCCTGTGTCTTATATTTCAATTCTTGATGGAAGTAAACTTTGATGGCTTTCTAAATAAAAATCCTGCCACTGTGAAGTCATAACCCTATGATAGAGTTCTGACACTGACCTCATGCTGAAGACTCTGTGGTGTGGTCTTTTGGAGTACCTTCTCCTCTGACCCTTGAAAATACTTACTTTCATATATTTGTGGCTGGAGTAATCCCTTTATTACTGATTGTGAAAGATCGCCCAAATACCATGCAATTATGTTACTCTATTCAGCTTTGCAGGAAGGAGGCATAAAATCCCTTGTAAGCCATCTCTTCTTGGAAACAAAACTTGCTTTCAAATCAATGCAAATGCAGTCTGTTACAAACACAGGAAACAGACAAAATGTATTGATTACTTCATTTGTTTGATATATAGGCCCTTATACAAAAATAGGGGATAAACTTCTGTTTCAGTAGATCATAGATATTTTCTACTTTTCTTCCTCTTTCTACCTCTTCCCACATGTACAAATGCTGTTGCCATCACTACCACACAAGCCAAAGAATCACTTTTCTAGCATTTTTCTTAATGAAAAATGGGATAAGGTTACATTCCATGTATGCATTCTTCTTGGAGTACCTCTGTGATGTTCATTTCACTGACCACATCCTATTTATCATATGTGCTAAGACATATAGTACATATGTTGTGGATATAGATAACAAGTTTATATACTGTAATAATGAATGTGTAATAAGTGAATTTTTCTCAAGTCCTTATAACGGCATGGGAAGTAGGAAGGGAGGAAACACATCTGTGTGGATCTTCACTGAATATAGTGGGAAGAACAGAGGTGATAAACAAAACCTAGAGGACAAAACCATTCACTAGGGTACAAGGGACACAATCAGGGGTGATGTCAGCAAGTCCTTGTGATCAAAAGCAATAATAGGGTGAGAAATAGTGTGGGAGGCCTCCAAAGCCCAAATTAAACTCTTCTATGTATTTTCCAGTCTTCTTAGTAACATACAACTATGCTTTGGAAACTTGGCTTTTTATGCTGTTGGCAACATCTTAATAATGAGTTTTAAATTATAAAAAGTATAAAGTATTCCATAGTCCCTCACTCTTATTTGTGAAAATACATGGATATGCCCTCCATTGGCACATAGATTAAGTATATTCCATTGTGGAGAGCCCTTGTTTTCCTAGGCTCACAATTAGCCAACATTTTTCAGTTTCCCTTAGAGAAAGTTGGGCCCATGCCATTGAATGCCAGTGGAATCTGGGCATAAGTGATATATACAACTTCCAGGCTTGGAGGATGGCAAGACTCCAAGGGAATACTAAAGCCACCAAATGATAAGAGACAAGGTTCCTGAAATACTGTGTGGAGCAAGGTCATCTCCACACTGTTGGTGTATTTTGACATGACCAAGAAATAAACACTCAGTGTCACCTCAGATTTGGAGAGTCTTTGTCACAGAAGTTCAACTGCCTAGATCTTTCAGAAAAAACAATGTGGAAATTTCTTCTAATTATTATAGTAGTTTGCTTGTGAGAGATAATGTTCTGAAGTTTTATAATAATTTGTCAGTTCAAATAAATTATTCTCCACTTTCTGTTAGATCACAATTACCTTGGAGACTATTTTAAAGAGATATAACAAGTCCTAGCCTTGACCTAGTGAATCAGAACCAGGTAAATCATAGGCAGTCACATTTGAAAAACTTCCCTGTGTTTCGCATATACCCTTGGCTAAGAAATACTACTCTAAGATAACCCAAATTTTACCTTTAGATCAAAAGTTAGATTTTCAAGTCTCATTATGTAAGGTCCATCTAATTTACTTGACTGAATTAGGTTTTTTAAAAGTCTAATTGGATGTTATTGTAAAAAATCAATGTAATAAAATTGACCTTTTTTGGGTGTACAGTTTTTATAATGTATAGTTTTAGGCAATACCACCAAAATCAAGATATAGAACAGTTCCATCACTCCAAAAACACTGCCTCCTACTATCACTCTGTGGTCACACTCTTCTCCTACTACAACCCACTGCAACCTAAGGTCAGCAAAAGGAAGAAAATAATATAGATTACAGAGGAAATAAAACAGATAAAAAGCAATAGAAAAGATCAATAAACCCCAAAGCTGTTTTTTCCTGAAAAGATAAAACCAACAAACCTCTAGGCAGGCTTACCAAAAAGCAAAGAAGGAGGATTCAAACAAACAAAATAATAACTGAAAGAGGAGAAATAACAACTAATACCACAGAAATAAAAAAAAAAATCATAAAAGAATACTATGAACTTATGCCAATAAATTAGACAATCTAGAAGAAATGAAAAAGTTTCTAGAAATATACAGCCTGCCAAAACTGAGTCAAGAAGAAACAGATAATTTGAACAGGTTGATCACTAGAAGTAAAATAGAAACTATAACAACAAAAAAAACTCTGAAAACAAGAGTCCAGGAACAGATGGATACTCTGTGAAATTCCACCAAACATACAAAGAACTTATACTTGCTTCTTAAACTATTCCAAAAGATTGAAGAAGGAAAAATTTCAAATTCATTCTATGAAGCCATCACCCTGATACCAAAACTAGACAAGGACACTACAAAAAAGAAAATTACAGACCAGTACCTTGATAAATACTGATGTAAAAATATTAAACAAAATATTAGCAAACCAAATCCAATAATATATAAAAAGTATCATACACTATGATCAAGTTGGATTCATTCCAGGGTCACAAGGACAATTCAAGACATGCAAACTAATCAATGTGATATAACACAGAAACAAGAGAAAAGGACCACATGATCATCTCAACAGATACAGAAAAAGCATTTGATAAAATTCAACAACCATTTGTGACAAAACTTGCACCAAAGTGGTAGAGGGAACATAGTTGAATATAATAAAAGGCATTTACAACAAACCCACAGCCAACATAATACTCAACAGTGAAAAGCTGAAAGCCTTCTTGCTAAATTCAGGAATAAGCAAGGATGCCCACTCTCACTACTATTGTTCAACACAGTAATGGAAGTCCTAGCCACAGTAATCAGACAAGAAAAAAAAAAGTATCCAAATTGGAAGGGAAAAGGTAAAACTATTACTATTTGCAGATGACATGGTATTCTATATAGAGAATCATAAAGACTCAATATAGAAACATTAGAACTAGGGAATTCCTTGGTGCAGTGGTTAGGACTTGGTGCTTTCTCTGCAGTGGCTCAGGTTCAATCTCTGGTCAAGGAACTAAGATCTTGCAAGCTGTGTGGCATAGCCAAAAAAACCAAAAACACAAACAAAAAACAAACCTAAAAATCTATTAGAACTAAGAAATGAATTCAGCAAGGTAGCAGAATCCAAGATTAATATCCAGAAATCAGTTATATTTCCTTACACTAACAATTAAATATCAGAAAAAGCAAGTAAAAAAATGTCAAAAAATATGTAGGAATAAATTTAATCAAGGAGGTGGAAGACCTATATGCTGAAAACTATAAAATATTGATAAAGGAAACTGAAGATGATTAAGAGAAATGGAAAGATATCCCATGCTTTTGGATTGAAATAATTAATATTGTTAAAATGGCAATACTACCCAAAGCAATCTACAGATTTAATGCAGATTCTATTTCACTGCTGTACCATAGAAATTAACCCTACATTGCAAATCAACTATACTTCAATTAAAAAAAAAAAAAGTACATCACATACTCTACTGGAATTCCATCACCTCCACTAGCTATACTGGAAGCAGTGCTTCCTAAGGCCCACTTGACTTCACATTCCAGAATGTCTGGCTCTGAGTGAGAGACTATACCATCATGGCTAGCCACATCATTAAGATCTTTTTAGTACAGTTCTTCTGTGTATTCTTTCCATCAAGAGATCAATAAAGATAGTGGAGGTGATGGAATTCCAGCAGAGCTATTTAAAATTAAAAGATGATGCTATTTTAATATGTGATGCACTCAATATGTCAGCAAATTTGGAAAACTCAGCAGTGGCCAGAAGACTGGAAAGTCAATCCTCATCCCAATTCCCAAGAAGTGCAGTACTAAAGAATGTTCAAACCACCGGACAATTGCACTCATCTCCCATGCTAGTAAGGTTATGCTCAAAATCCTCCAAGCGAGGCCTTAGCATTACATGAACTGAGAACTTCCAGATGATCAAGCTGGGTTTAGACACAGCAGAGGAACCAGAGATCGAACTGTCATTATTCGCTGGATCATAGAGAAATCAAGGGATTCCAAAAAAAACCTACCTATGTTTCATTGACTATTTTAAAGCCTTTGACTGTGTGGATCATAACAAACTGTGGAAAACACTCAGAGATATGGGAATACCAGACATATCTTACGTGTCTTCTGAGAAACCTGTATGCAGGTCAAGAAGCAACAGTTAGAACCCTGAATGGAACAACTGACTGGTTCAGGATTGAGAAAGGATAACAACAAGGCTATTTATAGTCATCCTGTTTATTTAACTTATACTCAGAGCACATCATGCGAAATGCCAGGCTGGATGAATTACAAGCTGGAATCAGGATTGCCAGGAGAAATAACAACCTCAGATATGTGGATGAAAGTGAAAGTGAAGTTGCTCAGTAGTGTCGACTCTTTGCGACCCCACAGACTGTAGCCTATCAGGTTCCTCCGTCCATGGGATTTTCCAGGCAAGAGTGCTGGAGTGGATTGCCATTGCCTTCTCCAGGGGATCTTCCCGACCCAGGGATCAAACCCGGGTCTCCCGCATTGCAGGCAGACGCTTTACCATCTGAGCCACCACCACGCTAATGGCAGAAAGCAAAGAGGAACTAAAGAGCCTCTTGATGACGGCTGAGGAGAGTGAAAAAGCCAGCTTAAAATTCAATATCAAAAAAAAAACCCTAAGATCATGGCATCTGTCTCATCACTTCATGGCAAAAGAAGGGGAAAAGGTGGAAGTAGTGACAGATTTCACTCTTCTCAGGTTCTAAAATCACTGTGGATGGTGACTGCAGCCATGAAGTTAGAAGACAATTGCTTCTTGACAGGAAAACTATGACAAACCTAGACAGTGTGTTAAAAAGCTGTGACAAACCTAGACAGTGTGTTAAAAAGCAAAGATGTCACTTTGCCGACAAAGGTCCATATAGCCAAGGCTATGGTCATCCCATTGGTCACATACAGTTGTGAGAGCTGGACCGGAAAGAAGGCAGGGCACCAAAGAAGTGATGCCTTCAAACTGTGGTGCTGGAGAAGACTCCTCAAAGTCCCTTAGACAGCAGGAGATCAAACAAGTCAATCTTAAGGGAAATCAACACTGAATACTCATTGGAAGGACTGATGCTAAAGCTGAAGGTCAAGTATTTTGGTCATCTGATAAGAACAGCTGACTCACTGGAAAAGTCTCTGATGCTGACAAAGATTGAGGGCACAAAAAGAAGAGGCAATCAGAGGATGAGATGGCTGGATGGCATCAGCAATGTAATGGATAGGAACTTGGGCAAACTTCGGGAGATGGTGAGAGACAGGGAGGCCTGGCGTGCTGCAATCCACGGGATTGCAAAGAGTTGGACATGACTGGGCAACTGAACAACAACAATGGATATATATATATGTATTACTCAGCCATAAAATATAATGAAAGATACCACTGCAGCAACATGGATGAACCTAAAAGAGTATCACACTAAAATGAAGTCAGACAGAGAAAGACAAATACTATATGGGGGGCTCAGAGGTAAAGAATCCGCCTTCTGATCCCTGCCACTGCAGGAGACACAGGTTTGATCCCTGGGTCAGGAAGATCCCCTGGAGAAGGAAACGGCAACCCACTCCAGTATTTTTGCTTGGAAAACCCCATGGACAGAGGAGCCTGGTGGGCTACAGTCCATGGGGTTACATAGTTGGACACAACTTAGCGACTAAACAACAATATATGGATCTAAAAAATAATACAAATGAACCTATATACAAAAGAGAAACAGACTCATGGACCTTGAAGACAAACTTATGGTTATTCCAAAGGGGAGAGAGAAGGAGGGAGGGATAAGTTAGGAGTATGGGATTACGAGATACAAACTACTGTACATAAAATAGATTAAGCAACAAAGATTTACTATACAGCACAGAGAACTATAGTCAACATACTGTAGTAACTTATATTGGAAAATAATCTTACACACACACACATAGCTGAATCACTTTGATGTAGACCTGAAACTAACATACTATTGTAAATCAATATTCAATTCAAATATGAAAGCTTCAATTCAATTTTAAAAGTTTTCACAAATTAGTTTACATTTTTATATAATTTTTGTTAATTCTTAATTACTATATACAGTAAGTTAAAGAATTATACCAATTAAGGAGTTAATGTAAATCTGATGCCAAGTTGGAAATTATAAGCTACCTAAAAATATGAACTCAAACATTCCTATGTACAGAATTTTAATGATTTTAATACATAAAATAGATTAAGCAACAAAGATTTACTATACAGCACAGAGAACTATAGTCAACATACTGTAGTAACTTATATTGGAAAATAATCTTACACACACACACATAGCTGAATCACTTTGATGTAGACCTGAAACTAACATACTATTGTAAATCAATATTCAATTCAAATATGAAAGCTTCAATTCAATTTTAAAAGTTTTCACAAATTAGTTTACATTTTTATATAATTTTTGTTAATTCTTAATTACTATATACAGTAAGTTAAAGAATTATACCAATTAAGGAGTTAATGTAAATCTGATGCCAAGTTGGAAATTATAAGCTACCTAAAAATATGAACTCAAACATTCCTATGTACAGAATTTTAATGATTTTAAGCAATTGATAGAAATTATAAAAGAAAACTTTTGTTATAACAAAAAAGCTCATAGGGGAAATTCTGTAATATTTTAGAAGTACTGCGCTAATATTTTGACAAATTCTAACAAATTACTTGTGAAGATTACTTCTGATAAACTTCAAAAGCTTTTCTAGAATATAAAATTTTTTTTCACCTTGGGATAGATATTTATCACTAAATCAGAAAAGTTTTCTTAAAATAAAAATAGTACCATTATTTAAATTTAGATATAGCTCTCTAATCCACAGCTAACCTTACCTTGAAGACATCTCATCTATCATAACATACATATTTATACATACCAGATGAAAATAAAAGCAAATGGAACTATTTGGGAATGCAGCTTGGCCTGGTCAGTTAAGACTTCCTGCTGTAGGTTTTGTAAATACTTTTAGGGTTAGGATACTATTTCCTGACGTTTCGGTGACTAGGATTGTGTATTAACACTACATCAAAGTAGTCATCTATCACAATTGTTGGAGGAATTGCTTATTATTAAGCTTGTTTGTTGTCTTTTAACTTTAATGTAGATTGTTCCAGGAGAAATATCTTACTTTATTATATTCAAGATAATAATATTCCATCATTCTCCCTCAACTCCCCACACTCCCAAGAAGGCTTAGTATGCATTTGTATGCAACAAAAAATTACCTTCTTAGCAGAATGATCACTTTTCTAAGTAACTGTTTAACTCTCATTTCCAGAGGCCAAACAAGGGAAGATTACAATTGAGATAAATACAGGACCTAATTAATTATTTCAACATATTTTTTCCTTGTAAACAAAATTCTCTTGCCAAAATAATGTACTTTGTTTAAAATTGAGGTCACAATTTACCCTTTGTGGCCAAAATTAGGCCTACAGCTAAGGTTTGGCTCTCCCTGTTTATATACACATGCATGCACTCATGGAGATGCACACAAATGAATTGCCTATATAAACCCCCGCATTTCCAGGGTGAGATATATGTAGAGAGTAAATGGAAACTTACAATATGCAAAAGAGATACCCAATGGGAATTTGCTGTAGGGCTCAAGGAACTCAAACAGGGGCTCTGTAACAACCTAGAGGAGTGGGATGGGGTAGGAGGTGGAAGGAGGTTCAAGAGAGGAGACATATGTAAACCTATGGCTGATTTATGTAGATGTTTGGCAGAAACCAACAAATTCTATAAAGCAATCATCCCTCAATTGAAAAATAAACTTAAAAAAACCCCCACATTTCCAGTGTTTTCTTTTGAAAACAGCTGAGAGTCTGGCAATACAGGGCCCAGTATTGAGAAATAGCAATTACCAGCTAGAACAGATTGGCAGCAGCTCCAATATGCTTATCTGTTTAGCCTCTGAAAATACTTCAGTTATGCGATCCCTGGTTTAAATGCATTTTTTTGTTCAATTTAATAAAATAGTCCTTCACTCTTGAGATGAAGACTTTCCAACTTTCTAATTTGAGGCCCTTTCCCAGAATAAAACTGATATTAGCTTTCACTGCTGCATAACAATTTACCATAAACTTAGTGGATTAAAACGACATATATTTATTATCTTGTAGTTTTCGTAGGTCAGGAGCCTGGGTACTACTTAGCTAGGTCCTCTGTTCAGGGCCTCACAAAGTTGTAATCAGGATCAGCCAGAGCTATGGTCAAATATAAGCATTAAATTCCTCTTCCAGGCTCCCTGGTTGCTGGAAGAATTCAGTGCCTTGCAGTTATAGAATACACAGGACCTTCAGATCCTAGAGATGTCTCACTCTGGCACATGACTCTCTCTATAACATGGTAGTTTGCTTCTTCAGGGCTTCCCTGGTGGCTCAGACAGTAAAGAATTAGCCTGCAATGAGGGAGACCTGGGTTCGATCCCTGGGTTGGGAGGATCCCCTGGAGAAGGGAACAGCTACTCACTGCGGTATTCTGGCCTAAAGAATTTCATGGACAGAGGAGCCTGGCAGGCTACAGCTCATGGAGTCACAAAGAGTCGAACACAACTGAGCAACTTTCACACAACACACACACACACACACACAAGGCTGCTTCTTCAAGGCCAACAGGAGATCATTTCTACTGCTTTGAATTGCTGTGACTTTGTCACACAGCAATATCCCTCTGATATCTAGAGCTTTTTTGAAAGGGCTAATTCGATTAGGTCAGGCCCACCTAGGATTATCTCTCTCTTGCTTAAAGTTAACTGATTACAAATTTCAATTATATCTGCAAAATATTTTTCACCTTCTCCACATAATATAACATAAGCAATGGAGTGCTATCTCATCATATTCACTGTTTCCCCTGTATACTCAACAGGAAAGGATTATTCAGGGCACATATACCAGCAGGTGGGAACCTCAGGGGCCATTTTAGGATATCTTGCCTATCACACTTGGTATGTCTTAGAATTATTTGTGAGTTTCACTTCCACTTGGTTTCTATAGTTTATATTTTTGGTGAAGTATTCTTACAATACTGTACTATAGTGGTGACAGCAAACATTTTTTATTAAATTTACTTTTGACAGAGGCGCCTAAGATGGCGGAGGAATAGGACGGAGAGACCACTTTCTCTCCCACAAATTCATCAAAAGAACGTCTCAATGCTGAGTAAAATCTACAGGGCAGCTTCTGAATGTGAGCAGAGGACATCAGGCATCCAGAAAAGCAGGACATTGCCTTCAAAAAACAGGTAGGAAAAACACAAAAGACGAAAAAAGAAACAAAGGAGGTAGGGAGGGAGCTCCGTCCCGGGAAGGAAGTCCTGTCCCGGGAAGAATTGTATGAAGGGTTAGGGAAAGAGATGTGTATAAGAGACAGGGGCGGGAGGGGGGAGGTGGGGGTCGGGATTGGGAGTTCATGTACACTCGTGGCTGATCCATGTCGATGTGTAGCAAAACGAATACAGTATTGTAAAGCAAAACAAACTAAAAAAATAAAAATTAATTAAAAAAATACCCTTGAGCAAGAGGAGTTATTTTGTTGTGTAATCAATAGCTCTGGGCTTAAAGAAAGTTAGTTTTAGAAGAAATATTTTGTTGCCATAGCAACTCAGAGTTTAAGAAAAAAATGTGTGACTAAGAGGCTGAAATGTAGAAAAAATGTTTGTCCTTTTCTCCTCTGGACCCCTTTCTTCTCCTTGAGGGTACCAGACTCCTTATCAATCTACATAAGAATTAATTCTCTCAATAAGCTGTAAAGTGGTGAAAGCTGTGAAATGCAGGAGAGTTCATGGAGAAGGAAGAATAAAGACTAGATTCACCTGGCTTCTAAACTGATCTTCTGGGAACAGAGATGAACAGGAATCATTTTCTTTGTGTTCATACCAGCGTTCTCAGAGGGAATTCATGTGCTCAGAGGTGGGAGTAACAGTGGAAACAGTGCCTAATGAGCAGTCTAGGGAGCTATAACTATTTCTACTACAGCCCCACAGTGTGTAAACCCCTGGTATTGGAAGGACTTGGTTGTTGCATTTGGAGTCCCTACTGTGGCTCAGAAACCAATGTTTTAGTCCTTCCTACTGGCCTGTTTGGGAACAGAGCTTCAACTTCCATCATCAATTACCCAGAGTAATTCAGACATCTGCACAGAGATTCTCCTGTTAGAGACATTACCCAGGTACATCTGAGAACTCAATAGGTATGTGAAGAAAGGTTCAGAGAGAAATGAACCTGAAAATG
This sequence comes from Aepyceros melampus, assembly GCA_006408695.1. NCBI lineage: Eukaryota > Metazoa > Chordata > Mammalia > Artiodactyla > Bovidae > Aepyceros > Aepyceros melampus. The sequence continues at coordinate 273,196 of SJXQ01001966.1, forward strand.
TTTACCTAAGTTCACCTGAGATCCAAACAACTCTAGCCCTGAGATGAGAGATTGTCATGTTTCTTTGTTAGGTAGACTAATTCATCTATAATTGATTAATATATACACACACACACACACACACACACACACACACACACATATATATGTATATATATACACCTAAGAAAGAAATGTCTTTTCAACTCAGAAATATGAGGGTCACTGTTATAACTAATAGCGGGGAAGGAAGTTCAGTTTAATAAGGACAAAGAAGGAAAGGAAGCTAAAATTGTTCCAGTAAAATTAGAACACAGATGAGGAGGTTTACAGTTAAGGGGAATTGAAAACTAGAGTATTAAGTTCGAAGACTTGCACTGAACTGAAGTCACTCTTTAAATATTTGATGGGATGAAATTGAACATGTTGGTATGTTTATTAAAAAGACTCAGACTAAGGGAGATGAATTAGTTCGCAACATCATCTCCCAAGGCAAAGAATTCACAGTAGTCTCAATTCAGTTCAGTTCAGTTTAGTTGCTCAGTTGTGTCCGACTCTTTGCTACCCCATAGACTGCAGCACTCCAGGCTTCCCTGTCCATCACCAACTCCCAGAGCTTGCTCAAACTCATGTCCATCGAGTCAGTGATGCCATCTACCATCTCATCTCTGTCGTCTCCTTCTCCTCCTGCCTTCAATCTTTCTCAGCATCATGGTCTTTTCCAATGAGTCAATTCTTCGTATCAGGTGGCCAAAGTATTGGAGCTTTAGCTCCAGTATCAGTCCTTCCAATGAATATTCAGGACTGAATTCCTTTAGGATTGACTGGTTGGCTCTCTTTGCAGTCCAAGGGACTCTGAAGAGTCTTTTCCAACATTGCGGTTCAAAAGCATCAATTCTTTGGCGCTCAGCTTTCTTTATAGTCCAACTCTCACATCCATACATGACTACTGGAAAAACCATAGCCTTGACTAGACGGACCTTAGTTGGCAAAGTAATGTCTCTGCTTTTTAATATGCTGTCTAGGTTAGTCATAGCTTTTCTTCCAAGGAGCAAGCGTGTTTTATTTTTATGACCTCAATCACCATCTGCAGTGATTTTGGAGTGCCCCAAAATTGGTTATTCATATGGGAAACAAATTGTACTTAATATGAAAAAAGTATTTTGCTAACAAGCTTTACAATTATTGCACTATCTAGAGGTCGGGAAGCAATGGTGACATTTGAAAGGTAGAAGAAAAAAAATCAGGCACATTTCATCAACAGTTAAATACCTTTCATTTATTGCCAGAAAGGAACTATTCTGAGATTTTTACATACATTGAATAAATATGTCAAGCACCTCCAGACAATGGATACTACTCTGCTCACTATTTATTTTTAAAAAATTTTAATAATTTAAAAAGTTTATTTGTTTAATTTTGGCTGCGCTGGTTCCTCACTGCTGCGCGGGCTTTCCTCTAGTTGTGGTGAGCAGGGGCTTCTCTCTAATTGTGAGTGAGAGGGCGTCTCACAGCAGTGAGTTCGCTTGTTGCAGAGCGCTGGCTCCAGGGCCCGCAGGCTTCAGTAGTTGCGGTGGATGGACTCAGGAGTTGTGGTTTCTGAGCTCTAGAGCGCAGGCTCAGTAGTTGTGACGCATAGGTTTAGTTGCTCCATGGCATGTGGAGTATCTTCCCAGACCGGGATTGAAACTGTCTCCCGCATTGGCAAGCAGATTCTTTACCACTGAGCCATGAGGGAAGCCCCCAGTATATATTTTTAATGGAACTTTATTTTATAATGTTAGCATACTGAATGTGTTTTACATAAGTGATCATTAATATATCATTTAGGTAAATATGTGAACTCAAAACCACCAAACTCTTTGGTCAAAGATTTAATATTCATAATCAAAATAACAGTGTTCAGGGTTGGGTTATACACAGGAGCATTTTTATGTTTAAGCTTCCTGAGAGAGCGTAAAAAATTTAACAGAAAGTCAAATTTTGTTCTGCTTACTATTTGAAAGAGAATTATTAGCCAATGGCAATACCATACAAAATGCACCTGCTCTCTTATGATCTCAGAAGCTAAGCAGGGTTAGGACTGGTTAGTACTTGAATGATGGAAAACCACCTGGGAATACTGGGTGCTGTAGGCTTAAAAATAAGAAAAGAAAATATTAACACTTACTTCAGTTGGCTTCTCATGGAAAAGCTATTAGCATGTGGTAGATCCAGGATTCCAAGCTCAGTTTTCTGATACTCCAAATTCGCATATAATACCATTAAAAAAATCTCTCACATTTTCTTCTTTCATCTTTAAAAATGTTCAATGGTTATTTTACCTTGTATATTTTCTGTTGTAAATTGATACTTTATTTCTTAAGTGAATTTATCTAACAGAATATTTAATCAGTAAAAGGTTGTAACATTATAAAATATTCCTTGTTTCTCTGGAGAATAAATTGTGAGTTTTTCCTATCCTTTTATTAGGTATTCTATGCATTTAGGGGATATGGTTTGGAATGCTACCAGAACCAGAAAAATGTCCCTCTCATCATAATCTCTCAGAAACTACCTGAGCATTCTAGATCATTTTATCTCTGATGTGTAGATCTCTTCTCTCACTTTCCATTTTTGAATTTTTTTATGTTTCCTTAAATGCTGGGCATCAAATGGGCATATAAATATAGATCTCCATGTTGACATGTCCTTGAGAGAATATCAGTTGGAACTGTGTGCTATTTCTACATTCTTTTTTAATTGAAGTGACCTTGGTTTATAACACTATGTAGTTTTCACATATGCAGCATCATATTTGAGTTCTACTACACTGTATTCACTACCAAAATATTAGTTTCCAACTATCACCACATAGTTGTCCTTCTTTATTCATTTTACTTCCCTCTCTTGTCTCCTCTGGGAACTATCCTGTTCTCTATATCCAAGTGTTTCTTTTTATGTGAATTGGTTTGTTCATTTATTTAATGTTTTTTTTTTTTCCTTTCTCATATACCACACATGACTGAAATCATACGGTGTCTGTCTTTTTGCCTCTGACTTATTTCCTTCCATCTTACCCTCGAGGTCTAGATGGACCTTTGTCAAAAAAAGTCAATAGTTCTTTCATTTTAGCCAAGCAATATTCCATTGTGGATACACACCACATCTTCTTTCTCCATTCATCTGTCAATACACACTCAGGTTGCTTCCGTATCTTGGCTATTGTAAATAATGCTGTAGTTAATATTGGCGTGCATGTATCTTTTCAAATTAGTGTTTGAGGGTTTTTTTTGGGGGGAGGGGCATACATATCCAGAAGTAAAATTGCTAAATGATGTGGTAGTTTTATTTTTTAAATTTGAGAAACCTCCATGCTATTTTTTAATAGTGGCACCACCAATTTACATTCTCACCAATAGTGTATAAGTTTTCCCTTTTCGCCCCATCCTCTTCAATACTTGTTATTTCTTGTTTTATTTTTTTTGGTAACAGCCATTCTAATGGACCTGAGGTGATAGTCTGTGTTTTCTTCCAGAACTTTTATGGTTTCTCAGGTCTAATATTCAAGAATTTAATCTATTCTGAGTTTATTTTTTATAACTTTTTTTGCAATTTTTAATAGGATGATATCTTAATTTATTTTTCTTTTAGGTCACAGTTAGTATATAGAAACAAAATTTTATATGTTGATTTTATACCCTCTAACTTCACCGTATTTATTATTTCTAATGGTTTCAGGGTTTCTACACATATAAAATTATGTTATCTGCAAATAGTGATAGTTTTACTTTTTCCTTCCTAATTCAACTATCTTTTATTTATTTTATTGATTGAGTGCTCTGATTAGGACTCCAAGACTATCCTGAATAACGATGGGGAGAGTGGGCATTTTTGTCACATTCCTAACCTTAGGGAACTAGCACTTAGTATCTTAGCATTGATTCTGATGTTATCAGGGGGTTTGTCATAGATGACTTTTATTATGCTGAGGTACATTCCTTCTATATTCACTTTACTGAGAGTTTTTATCATAAAAGAGCATTGAATTTTTGAACACTCTTTCAACATCATCATCTTTTCTGCATCTGTGAGTTGATGATATAATATTTGTTCTTCACTAGTTTCTCATGGTTTTTCATGTTGATTACCTTTCAGATGTTATACTATACTTGCATCCCAGGAACAAACCTCACTTGATATGGTGTTGGTCCTTTTAAGGTATTGTTGTATTCAATTACTAATATTTTGCTGAGACTTTTGGCTCTACATTTATCAGATACAGTGGACTATAATTTTCTTATTTTCCTGGTTGTTATGGTCTGGTTTTGCCTAAGGGTAAATTTGGCCTCATAAAATTAGTAAGGATGGTCTTCTCTCATTTATTTTTTTGGGAAGAATTTGGGGAGGATAAGTATTAAATCTTAATGTTTTGTAGAATTCACCCTTAAAATTGTCATCCTAAACCTTTCATTTTAAGGAGCTTTTTGATTACTGCTTTAATACCTGTACTAATAATTGGTCTATTCAAATTTTGTATACCTTCAGTCTATAGTTGTGTGAGTCTAAGATTTTATTTTTTCTAGTTTGCCCAATTTGTTGGCTTATTGTTGTTCATAACAGTCTCATAATCCTTTGTACTTCTATTGTGTTTATTGCTATTTCTGTTCTTTTGTTTCTGATTTTTTTGATGTGGACTGTTTTTAAAGTCTTTATTGAATTTGTTACAATATTGCTTTTGTTTTTATGTTTTGTTTTTTTGGCCAAAGGCATATGGGATCTTAGTTCCATGATGAAGCATTGAACCCACACCCTCTGCACAGGAAGGAAAGTCTCTACCACTGGACCACTAGGGAAGTCCCTATTTCTGATTTCACTGATCAGACTCTTTTTTTTTCCTTTTCTCTTAATGAATCTAGTAAAGTTTTGTCTATCTTTGTTTATCTTTTCAAAGAACCAGCTTGATCGAACCAAATCATTGATTTCCCCCCAACATCTTAACCATTTTCATTTCATGTATTGTTGTTCTGACTTTTATTATGTTCTTTCTTTCACTGACTTTTGGCTCTTTGTTCTTCTTTTTCTATTTCCTTTAGATGTAAAGTTAGATTGTTTAGATCTTCCTTGTTTCTTGAGGCAGAAAGGAATTACTGTAACATTCCCTCTTATTACTACGTTTCTTTTACCAAAAAGATTTAAGTATGTCATATTTTCATTTGTATGCACAAATATTATGACTCCTTTGATTTGTAATATTCTAATTGCTGTTAAGCAGCATGTTGTTTCATGTGCATATATTTTTCCAGCTCTTCCTTGTAGTTGATTTGTAGTTTCATACCATCATGATCAGGAAATGCTTGATATAATTTCAGTTGTCCAAATTTGTTAAGACTTGTACTGTTTCCCAACATATGGTCTATTCTTGAGAAGCTTCCATTTGCACCTGAGAAGAATGTGTATTTGCATGGAAAGCTCTGTATAAAATCTACCATGTCCTTCAGATCCAGTGTTTCCTATAAGGCTATTGTTTCCTGTTGACTTTAGGTGTTAGTGATCTATTCATTGTGGTCAGGGTATTAAAATCCTCTCTTATGATGGTGTTGCTGTCACTTTTCTCCATTTAGTTCTCAATAACTGCACTATACATGTCAGTTCCTCTATTTTAGATGCATATATATTAATAACTATTATCAACTTTGTAATTTTGTCTTCATCATATTTAGATCTTACTGAACCCTCAGTAATAAATAAGCCCTCATCCATTGTTTTTATACTTGTTTTTCTTTCTCACATGTCACTATGTCACACGATATATGATACTTATTTTCTTATATATTTTCACTGTCCTTATATTGTTGGCTTTTGTTTCTCAGCATCTTAAACCTAGAAAATGGCCAGTACTCACCATACATTCTTCAAATGCATGAAAATATTTCTCATTAAAATCGTTTAATGCATGATTCCTTAGGAGAAAGTCTGAAAAATTTCTCCACATTATAATCTAGGATCACCTGAGAACTTTAGATATTTTTTCCCACTCAAGTCTATATATTTCCTCTCTTTTTAACAGAATTCCTAGTCAGAGATGTCACAGAACATCCCTTAAATGTGAGGATTCAGACAATACATGTATGTATGTATACATATTACATTCATATACATATACTTACTTTATACATTGTAGCATTTCAAATGAATAATACCCATCTGTGCAAATTCATATATGTATTTTTTTATTTCTAGTCATCAACACCAGCACATGGTGCCAGGAAATGATACACAAAATTCAGGATTTCTTCTTCAGGGTTTATCAGTGGAACCAGAACTGCAGCCATTCATATTTGGAATGTTCCTCTCCATGTATCTGATCACTGTGTTTGGAAATCTGCTAATCATCCTGGCTGTCATTTCAGACTCCCATCTTCACACTCCCATGTACTTCTTCATCTCCAACTTGTCCTTTGTTGACATCTGTTTCACTACCACAACAATCCTAAAGATGTTAATAAATATACAGATCCAGAGCAAAGTTATATCCTATGGAGGGTGCATCACCCAGATGTATTTTTACATATTGTTTGCAGCATTGGACGATTTTCTTTTGACTGTAATGGCCTATGACCGCTTCTTGGCCATCTGCCACCCCCTGCACTACACAGTCATCATGAACTCCTGGCTCTGTGGACTGCTGGTGCTGGTGTGCTGGATCATTAGTGCCCTGCTTTCCTTGTTAGAAAGCTTACTGGTCTTACAGCTGTCCTTCTGTACAGACTTAGAAATCCCCCACTTTTTCTGTGAAATCAAACAGGTGTACAACTTGCCTGTTGTGACACTTTCCTTAATGATATAATTATGTATTTTACAGCAGTGCTGTTGGGTGGTGGCCCCCTGGCTGGTATTCTTTACTCTTACTCTAAGATAGTGTTCTCCATACATGGAATCTCATCACCTCAGGGGAAATATAAAGTATTTTCCACCTGTGTGTCTCACCTTTTAGTTGTCTTGTTATATTATTGTTCAAGCCTAGGAGTGTACCTTAGCTCTGCTGCTACCCACAGCTCACATTCAAGTGCAACAGCCTCGGTGATGTACACTGTGGTCACACCCATGCTGAACCCCTTCATCTACAGTCTGAGAAATAAGGACATAAAGAGGGCTCTGAAAGGATTCATTCAGATGGTAGTTGAGAAAAGGAAAATCATTCTGAGTCTGAAGACGTGTCCTTGAAGAAGGACTCAAAACCTTAGAACAAGAAATTCCTATTCTTTGATCAGATTCTGAATGTTGAATTTGCTCCTTCTGTTAATTTCTTAACATTTCCATTTCTTTGACTTCAACACATTAGACGATTTGTATACTCACCTGTTGAAGTTTTCCTCTCTAATGAATTTTTTTCTGTTCATTTTCTTTTGTCCATTTCCCTACTTTTCCATTTTCATTTGTGTATTTTCCTACTTTCACAAAGTTGTTCCCAGCTTTAGAGAAGAAAGACTCGGAAATTTTGATTAATTGGTGCAACATGGATTGCTTAAAAATAATTTTTCTCAAATGACATATATTATCCAAAAAACTGGAAAATGAGTAATAAACTTTTTAAAATTACATGTATATCAATAATTTCTTTAAGTGCCAATGGAGTAAATGATTCAGTAAAGAGACATAGGGTGGCTGGGAGGATAAGACAACAAAACCGATATAAATGCTGGGGCTTCTCAGGTGGTGCAGTGGTAAAGAATCCACCTGCCAATGCAGGAACTGCAAGAGACGTGGCTTAGATCCCTGGGTTGGGAAAATCAACTGGAAAAGGAAATGGCAACTCGCTCCACTATTCTGTCAGAAAAATTCCATGGACAAAAAAGGGCTAAAAAGTCCATAGGGTTGCGAAGAGTTAGACGTGAGTGAATGACTGAGCACACACATATATGCTTTATATAAGAGACTAACTTCAGAGCTAATTTTTCACAAAGAATAAATGTAAGGGACTGCAAGAAGATATTTTATGCATATGAACATTATAAGAAAGAGGGGTTGCAGTATCCATATCAGACAAAATAGACTTTAAAACAAATTTATCTTTATTACATGAGACAAAGAAGGGTGTTATATAATGTGAAAGGAATCCACACAAGAATATATACTAATATATATATATATTTGCTAGTATATATGTGCCTAAGCTAAGGGAAACTAAAGGATAAAGCAAATAATGACATAAAGGGAGATATTGACAATAATACAAGAACAACAGGAAATGTTAACATCCCATTTATATCAATGCACTGATCCTCTAGACAGAAAATCAACACTGGTCTTGAATGACATGTTGGAATAGTTGTACTTAATAAATACAAGACTTCCCTGGTGGCTCAGATGGTAAAGCGTCTGCTTACAATGCGGGAGACCCAGGTTCAATCCCTGGGTCAGGAAGATCTCTTGGAGAAGGAAATGACAACCCACTCCAGCATTCTTGCCTGGAGAATTCCAGGGACGGAGAAGCCTGGAAGGCTACAGTCCATGGAGTTGCAAAGAGTTGGACATGACTGAGCTACTTTACTTTCACTTTCTCTTAATAAATACATACAGGAGATTCCATTCAGAAAAACAACACGACACACATTTTTATAGTGCACATGTAGTATATACTCCAGGGTAGATCACATAATAGCCCAATAAACAAGTCTCAAATTTAAAAGTATGAAAATTGCTTTTGCATTTTTGGAACACGAAGGTATGAAACCAGAAATCAATTATAGGAAATAAAATAAGAAAAACATATATAATTAAAAAAAAAACACCATATTACTAAGTAACACCATAAAAACTCAAACTAATGGGTAAATGTAGAAATCAAAGAGAAATCAGGAAATAGTTAAAAGAATAAAATTGAGAGCACAACTTTCCAAAATCCATAGGATACAACAAAACTGTTGTGAGTGATTTTAATACCAACATAGGTCTCAGTCAGTTCAGTTCAGTTGCTCAGTTGTGTCCGCCTCTGCAACCTCTTGGACTGCAGCATGCCAGGCCTCCCTGTCTATCACCAATTCCCAGAGTTTACTCAAACTCATGTCCATTGAGTCGGTGTTGCCATCCAACCATTTCATCTTCTGTCATCCCCTTCTTCTCCCACCTTCAGTATTTCCCAGAATCAGGGTCTTTTCAAATGAGTTGGTTTTTTGCATCAGGTGGCCAAAGTATTGGAGTTTCAGCTTCAATATCAGTCCTTTCAATAAATATTCAGGACTGATTTCCTTTAGAATGGACTGGTTGGATCTCCTTGCTGTCCAAGGCACTCTCAAGAGTCTTCTCCAACACTGCAGTTCAAAAGCATCAATTCTTCAGCATTCAACTTTTTTTATAGTCCAACTCCCACTTCCATACATGACTACTGTAAAAACCATAGCCTTGACTAGACAGACCTTTGTTGGCAAAGCAATGTCTCTGCTTTTTAATATGCTGTCTAGATTGGTCATAACTTCCAAGGAGCAAGTGTCTTTTAATTTCATGGCTGCAGTCACCATCTGCAGTGATTTTGGAGCCCCCCCAAAATAAAATCTGTCACTGTTTCCCCAGTTATTTGCCATGAAGTGATGGGACCAGATGCCTTGATCTTAGTTTTCTGAATGTTGAGCTTTAAGCCAACTTTTTCACTCCCCTCTTTTACTTTCATCAAGAGGCTCTTTAGTTCTTTTTTGCTTTCTCCCATAAAGGTGGTGTTATCTGCATATCTGAGGTTATTGCTATTTCTCCCGGCAATCTTGATTCCAGCTTGTGCTTCATCCAGGCCAGCGTTTCTCATGATGTACTCTGCATAGAAATTAAATAAGTCAGAATGGCCATCATCAAAAAATCTACAGACAATAAATGCTGAAGAGGTGTGGAGGAAAAGGAACACTCTTGCACTATTGGTGGGAATGTAAATTGATACAGCCACTGTGGAAAATGGTATAGAGATTCCTTAAAAAGCTAGGAATAAGACCACCATATGATCCAGCAATCCCACTCCTCAGGCATATACACTGAGGAAACCAAAACTGAAAAAGACACATGTACCCTAATGTTCATTGCAGCACTATTTACAATAGCTAGAACATGGAAGCAACCTAGATGTCCATTGACAGATGAATGGATAAATAAGTTGTGGTACATATATGCAAAGGAATATTACTCAGCCATACAAAGGAACACATTTGAATCAGTTCTGATGTGGTGGATGAATCTAAAACCTATTATACAGAGTGAAAAAGAGGATAAATATTGTATTCTAACACATATATATGGAATCTAGAAGAATGGTATTGAAGAACTTATTTAGAGAGCAGCAGTGGAGAAACAGACATAGAGAATAGATTTATGGACATGGGGAGAAGGGAGGAGAGGGTGAGATGTATGGAAAGAGTAACATGGAAACTTACATTGCAATATGTAAAATAGATAGCCAACGGGAATTTGCTGTATGGATCAGGAAACTCCAACAGGGGCTCTGTATCAACCTAGAGGAGGGGGAGGGGGAGGGAGATGGAAGGGAGGTTCAAAAGGGAGGGGATATATGTATACCTATGGCTGATTCATGTTGAGGTTTGACAGAAAACAAAAATTCTGTAAAGCAATTATCCTTCAATAAAAAAAAATAAATTAAAAAGAATACATTTGAATCAGTTCTAATGAGGTGGATGACGCTGGAGCCGATTATACAGAGTGAAGTAAGCCAGAAAGAAAAACACCAATACAGTATACTCACACATATATATGGAATTTAGAATGATGGTAATGATAAACCTGTACGCAAGACAGCAAAAGAGACACAGATGTATAGAACGGCCTTTTGGACTCTGTAGGAGAGGGAGAGGGTGGGATGGGTTGGCAGAGTGGCAGTGTAACATGTGTGATATCATAAGTGAAAATGTGGGTCGGGATTGGGAGTTCATGTACACTCGTGGCTGATCCATGTCGATGTGTAGCAAAACGAATACAGTATTGTAAAGCAAAACAAACTAAAAAAATAAAAATTAATTAAAAAAAAAGAATGTTAAAATGTAAAAAAAAAAATTAAAAAGAAAAAAAAGAGTGAAAAAGTCAGCTTAAAGATCAATATTAAAAAAACTAAAATCATGGCATCTGGCTCCTCTGCCCATGGGATTCTCCAGAAAGGAGTACTGAAGTGGGTTGTCGTGCTCTCCTCCAGGGGATCTTCCTGACTCAAGATTGAACCTGGTCTCTTATATCTCCTGCACTGGCAGATGGGTTGTTTACCACTAGCCACCTGGGAAGCCCCCTCATCAGCAGTTCCTGAACTTTTCATCACCCTGAGCAGAAAGTTTGTACCCAATGAATTTCACTTCTCCCAGTCAGTCTGTGAACTGTTTTTATTTGTGAAGCACTTTTCCATTTAAATTTTCATTCAATTGATACTGAGGTTTAGCCCCAGAGGCAGGCAGTAGGAATCACAGTGACAAGACAGGCAGTGCTGCTACCCTCGTCTAGCATCGACAAGAGACACCTTACACGAGAATAAATGTTTAAATAAAGTGCTTTCAGAAGCAGTGAGAGCATCAGTAAAGAGATATGGGAAAAGCAGCTTTACCCAGAGGTCTGGGGTACCCCTCTGTGCAGGTGACACCTGCGTTGTGTTCCAGTTTGGCAAGACGGATTTGAGCATGAAAATTATTCTAGACAGAATGAACAGCAAGGGCAAAGATCCTGGCATGGGAATGAGCTTGATGTGTTCAATTAGCAGTGAAAAAGCTAGTGTGGCTGAATCAAGAGAGGGCAAGAGAGAGAGGAGATGAGATTCCAGACAATTAGCAGGTCTACATTAAGGAGAGTCTTGGGGGAAGTTGAGTTTTTAATTATGGTAAAATAATTACCATAATTATTTTGGTAATATATGAATGGAAATATTTTTATTTATTTATTTTTTTGGAGGCTAATTATTTTTAAGTGTACAGTTCAGTAGTGTTAAATATATTCACATTGTTGTCTAACCAATCTTGAGAATGTGCAAAACTGAAATTTTATGTCCATTAAACAACAGCTCTCTATTTTCATAAAATTCTCCAAATGCTGGAAGCCTCCATTCTGCTTTCTGTCTCTAAATACTTGACTATTCTGAGTAGGCCATATAAATGAAGTTATCTGTATTTGTTATTTTGTGACTAGCCTATTTCATTTAGTGTAATATCCTTAAGGTTCATCTTTATTGTGGCATGTATCTGAATTTCCTTTTTGAAAGCCTGGAAACATTCCACTGTGTGGATGTACCACATTTGGTTTACCCATTCATTAGAACTTTGATTTTTACACAGAGCAGGCAATATGCTAGCTGCTGGGGTATAACAGGACAAAAGTGAACTAGATTTCCTAACTTGATGGAGGTCAGTATGTGGAGAGAACAGGGACAAATAGTATATGGTTACAAAGAAGGTAACCAGGTCTGTAATGGGACAAACTTGTTTGTCTCCTGGACCCTTGAGTTCTGGTTATGGGAGAAATCAGGGCCTTATAAAGGATGATGATTTAGAAATTTTGCACCTTCCCAAAGAACAATGCATCATTCCTACAAGGAATCTCCACCCAGGGGACAGACTCTCTGTCCTCAAAACCCCATTCCACTGTTGTGTTGGGCCACCTGCTTCAGGATGGTTGGAAAAGGGAAGGACCAGTGAATTTCATGAGCAGTTGCTCACTGTCACACTTCATTTCCTGTGCAGTGTGTGTGGGACACCATGACGATTGATAATACACCTAGAAGCATAGCATGCAGGAAACGGAAATCTGTATCCAGGATGAATGTCAATCCCAGAGAAAACAAGACACTGCCCTTTCATTGGCCAAACTGAAAGGACTGATCATCCCAGGGATTGTTCTCATCCCAAGGAAAGGACTCTGTTTTGGATCTCATTCTGACTTAAAAAATACCTATCTTACCTTCATTTTTCACTTTACTCAATGTAATTTGTTGAAAAAAATCTGTCCTTTCCACATTGAATGATAGTACAGTTTTGCCTCACTACTTGAGTTTATTGCTAAGAATTTTTATTCTTTTTTGAACTCTTCTTCATGAGCATGTATAAGCACAATAACTTAGGTGTGTCGATTTTTTATTGTGCAACTTTGCTGAATTTCCCTAGCGAGTCCAAATGTGTGCATTGGTTCTTCTGTGTCTCTGTCTGTGTCTGTGTGTAATCGGAGGGTTTCTACACATTACACCATTTCATCTGTGAAGAAGGATGATTTTTTGCTTCTTTTTAATATAGATTTTTTCCCATATCTTTTTTCTTGCTTATTTTCTCTAGCAGGGTCCTCCTGTATTATGTTGAGTAGAAATGGCAAAAGCAGGCATCATTCTCTGAAAAAGCATCAGTGTTTTACTCTTAGCTATTACATTTATTTCTTTCCATACATTGGACCATCTTTCAGTTCAGTTCAGTCGCGCAGTCGTGTCCGACTCTTTGTGACCCCATGGACTGCAGCACACCAGGCTTCCCTGTTCATCACCGACTCCCGGAGTTTACTCAAACCCATGTCCATTGAGTCGGTGATGCCATCCAACCATCTCATGCTCTGTTGTCCCCTCTCCTCCAGGCTTCAATCTTTCCCAGCATCAGGATATTTTCCAATGAGTCAGCTCTTCACATCAGGTGGCCAAAGTATTGGAGTTTCAGCTTCAACATCAGTCTTTCCAATGAATATTCAGGACTGCTCTCCTTTAGGATGGACTGTTTGGATCTCCTTGCAATCCAAGGGGCTCTCAAGAGTCTTCTCCAATGCTACAGTTCAAAAGCATCAATTATTCGGCACTCAGCTTTCTTTATAGTCCAACTCTCACTTCCATACATGACTACTGGAAAAACCATAGCCTTGACTAGACTGACCTTTGTTGACAAAGTGATGTCTCTGCTTTTTAATATGCTGTCTAGGTTGGTCCTAACTTTTATTCCAAGGAGTAAGTGTCTTTTTATTTCATGGCTGCAGTCACCATCTGCAGTGATTTTGGAGCCCCCAAAATAAAGTCTGCTACTGTTTCCAGTTTCCCATCTATTTGTCATGAAGTGGTGGGACCGGATGCCATGATATTTGTTTTCTGAATGTTGAGCTTTAAGCCAACTTTTTCACTCTCCTCTTTCACTTTCATCAAAAGGCTCTTCAGTTCTTCTTCACTTTCTGCCATAAGGGTGGTGTCATCTGCATATCTGAGGTTATTGATATTTCTCCCAGCAATCTTGATTCCAGCTTGTGCTTCCTCTAGCCCAATGTATCTCATATTGTCTCTGCATATAAGTTAAATAAGCATGGTGACAATACACAGTCTTGATGTACTCCTTTTCTGATTTGGAACCAGTCGGTTATTTCATGTTTAGTTCTAACTGTTGCTTCTTGACTTGCATACAGATTTCTCAAGAGGCAGCTCAGGTGGTCTGGTATTTCCGTCTCTTTCAGAATTTCCCACAGTTTCTTGTGATCCACACAGTCAAAGGCTTTGGCATAATCAATAAAGCAGAAATAGATTTTTTTTTTTTTTTTTCCGGAGCTCTCTTGTGTTTTCGATGATTCAGTGGATGTTGGCAATTGATCTGGTTTCTCTGCCTTTTCTAAACCCAGCTTGAACACCTGGAAGTTCATGGTTCACATATTGTTGAAGCCTGGCTTGGAGAATTTTGAGCATTACTTTACTAGCGTGTGAGATGAGTGCAGTTGTGCAGTAGCTTGAGCATTCTTTGGCATTGCCCTTCTTAGGAATCAGAATGAAAACTGAACTTTTCCAGTCCTGTGGCCACGGCTGAGTTTTCCATATTTGCTGGCATATTGAGTGCAGCACTTTCATAGCATCATCTTTCAGGATTTGAAATATCTCAACTGGAATTCCATCACCTCCACTGGCTTTTTTCGTATTGATGCTTCCTAAGGCCCACTTGACTTCACATTCTAGGATGTCTGGTTCTAGGTGAGTGATCACACCATCATGATTATCTTGGTCATGAAGATCTTTTCTGTACAGTTCTGTGTATTCTTGCCACCTCTTCTTAATATCTTCTGCTTCTGTTAGATCCATAGCATTTCTGTCCTTTATCGAGCCCATCTTTGCATGAAATGTTCCCTTGGTATCTCTAATTTTCTTGAAGAGATCTCTAGTCTTTCCCATTCTATTGTTTTTCTCTATTTCTTTGCATTGATCTCTGAGGAAGGCTTTCTTATTTCTCCTTGCTATTCTTTGGAACTCTGCATTCAAATGGGTATATCTTTCCTTTTCTCCTTGCTTTTTAGTTCCCATCTTTTTGCAGCTATTTGTAGGCCTCCCCAGACAGCCATTTTGCTTTGTTGCATTTCTTTTTCTTGGGGATGGTCTTGATTGCTGTCTCTTGTACAATGTCATGAACCTACACCCAGAGTTCATCAGGCACTCTGTCTATCAGATCTAGTCCCTTAAATCTATTTCTCACTTCCACTGTATAGTCATAAGGGATTTGATTTAGGTCATACCTGAATGGTCTAGTGGTTTTCTCCACTTTCTTCAATTTCAGTCTGAATTTGGCAATAAGGAGTTCACGATCTGAGCCACAGTCAGCTCCAGGTCTTGTTTTTGCTGACTGCATAGAGCTTCTCCGTCTTTGGCTGCAAAGAACATAATCAATCTGATTTCAGTGTCGACTATCTGGTGATGTCCATGTGTAGAGAATGTAATCAATCTGACCATCTTTAGATTCCAGGAATAAATCTCATTTGGTTATTTTTCACAATCCATTTAATGTGCTGCTGCATTCAGCTAGCTAGTATGTGCTGAAGATATTTCTATTATTATTCACGAGTATATCCATCTATTGTTTTATTTTTTTTGTATTGTTTTCTTCTGGCTTTGGTAGAAGAGTAATACTGGCCTCATGGAATGAGTTAGAGAGAGTTCCTTCTCTTCAATTTTTGAGAAGCATTTGAGAATGATGATTATTAACTAATTATATTTAGTAGAATGCAACAGTGAAACTATGTGGCACAAGGCTGTTCTTTATTGGAATTTTTGGATTACCGATTCAATTATCTTACTAATTATAGGTCTATTCAGATTTTCTATTTCTTCTTGATTCAGTCTTGGATGGAACATTTTAGGAATTTGTCCCTTTTGTCTGGATTATCTAATCTGCTCATGTGCAATTGTATATAGTGTTCTCTTTGAATTCTTTGTTTCTATTATTTTAGCAGTAATGCTCACAACATTCATTTCTTATTTTGAGTAGTTGAATCTTCTGCCTTTTTTCTTAGTAATGTATTTAAAGTTTTGTCATTCTTGTGGATCTTTGCAAAGAACTGTTTGTTGATTTTTTATATTGATTTTCTCTCTTCTATTTTATTTCTCTTCTAGTCAAGGCTATGGTTTTTCCAGTAGTCATGTATGGTTGTGAGAGTTGGACTATGAAGAAAGCTGAGCACCGAAGAATTGATGCTTTTGAACTGTGGAGTTGGAGAAGACTCTTGAGAGTCCCTTGGACTGCAAGGAGATCCAACCAGTCCATCCTAAAGGAGATCAGTCTTGGGTTTCATTGGAAGGACTGATGCTGAAGCTGAAACTCCAATACTTTGGCCACCTCATGCGAAGAGGTGACTCATTGGAAAAGACCCTGATGCTGGGACGGATTAGGGGCAGGAGGAAAAGGGGATAACAGAGGATGAGATGGCTGGATGGCACACGATGGACATGAGTTTGGTAAACTCCGGGAGTTGGTGATGGACAGGGAGGCCTGGTGTGCTGCATTTCATGGGGTCGCAAAGAGTCGGACATGACTGAACGACTGAACTGAACTGAACTGAATCACTACAATAAATCAAGTTAGCAGTTATTACCATACATGGTTACATCTTTTTCACATGATGAGAATTTGCAAGATTCCCTCTCCTGGCTACATTAAAGTATAAGGTACAATTATATTAATTATAGTCCCATGTTGTACATTATATCCCCATGACTTATTCATTTTATAACTGAAATTTGTACTTTTTTGACAATATTCATCCATGTTTGCTCAATCTCTCAGGCAACAATCTGTTCCGTAACTCCATATGCTTGGGCTTTTTGGTTGTTTCTCATTTGACCAAATAGTGAGATCATATGGTATGTATCTTTTTCTCTCTGACGTATTTCACTTAGCTTAATGCCCTAAAATTCACCCATTTTGTTGTAAGCGGTAAGATATTCATTCTTTCTCATGGCTGAATGATATTCAGCTTCTTTTTCTTTTTACTTCCACATAAATTTTAGAATTATTTATTCTAGTTCTGTGAATGTCATGAACATTTTGATAAGGATTGAAAGAATTTATATTATTAAAGTGTCGAAAAACCTAAGAATATCCAGATATAATGCAATCCCTATCAAAGTATCCAGTATGTTTTTCACAGAAATAGGGAAAATAATCTTAAAAATCATGTGGAATCACAAAAGAATGAATTGATGAAGCAATCCTAAGAAGAAAGAATAAAGCTGGCGTTATCACCCTTTCTGACTAGACTACAACAAAGCTACAGAAATCTGATACATATCAGTGGAACAGAATAAAGAGTCCAGAAATAAATCAACACATCTATACTCAATTAAAGACAAAGGAGATAATAAAATACAATTTTTTCAACAAACGGTGCTGGGAAAACTAGACAGTGACATGTAAAAATATAAGATTAAAATATTTCCTCAAACCATACACAAAAACAAACTCATAATAGCTTAAAGTTCTAAAGGTAAGACCACACACACACACACACACACACACAATCCTAGAAGAGAACATAAGCATAATATTCTTTGACATTAGTTCAGTTCAGTTCAGTTGCTCAGTCATGTCCGACTCTTTGCAACCCCATGGACTGCAGCACACCAGGCCTCCCTGTCCATCATCAACTACCGGAGTTTACCCAAACTCATGTCCATTGAATAGGTGATGCCATCCAACCATCGCATCCTAGGTCGTTCCCTTCTCCTC
The DNA here is from genome assembly GCA_006408695.1 of Aepyceros melampus. Classification (NCBI taxonomy): domain Eukaryota; kingdom Metazoa; phylum Chordata; class Mammalia; order Artiodactyla; family Bovidae; genus Aepyceros; species Aepyceros melampus. The sequence goes on from SJXQ01001966.1 coordinate 291,120, forward strand.
CAGCCTTCAATCTTTCCCATCACCAACGTCTTTTCAAATGAGTCAATTCTTTGCATCAGGTGGCCAAAGTATTAGAGCTTCAACTTCAACATCAGTCCTTTTAGTGAACACTCAGGACTGATCTCCTTTAGGATGGACTGGTTGGATCTCCTTGCAGTCCAAGGGACTCTCAAGAGTCTTCTCCAGCACTACAGTTTAAAATCATCAGTTCTTTGGTGCTCAGCTTTCTTTATACTCCAACTCTCATATCCATACATGATTACTGGAAAAACTGTAGCTTTGACTAGGCAGACCTTTGTTGGCAAAGTAATGTCTCTATTTTCATTTGGGGATCTGCCTCCTAATGCTTAAAAATATGAAAAAACAAAAATTAACAACTAGGGCCTAAAAAACTTAAAAGCACTTTTATAGAAAAGGAAACCATTGACAAACTGAAAAGATAATCAAATGAATAGGTGAAAATCTTTGCAAATACTGTGACGAATAAGGAGTTAATATTCAAAATATATAAACACCCCATACATCTTCATATTAAAAAAAACCTGATTGAAAAATGGGCAGAGCACCTGAGTATTTTCCCAGAGAAGAGAGACAGATGACTGTCAGGCACAGGAAGAAATGCACATCATCATTAATTATTAGAGAAATGCAAATTAAAACAATAAAAAGTCAATCAAAATTTCTGAAAAAATAAAAATATAGATTATTTCAAAGAGTACTATAAAATGGAAAATTTCCTAGAGCTGAATAAATACACGTTTGCAAAAATCAGATCCTCAGAGAGACTTGCAATTCTTCAGTCCTACTGTGGAAATTGAAATATGTATGTCTTGAATTTTTTATTTCAAATTATCTATTTAAATCAAATATTTCACTTTATTAAGATATCTAGTTTCATTAACATTTATTGATTTCTCTGTGTAGATTTCCTACTTTCAGAAATTAACATCCACAGATGAAAAATAGCTGTATATTGCTAATTACATAAGGGAGATTAGAATAGGTTTTAAAGAATAATTTATCCTTAAATAGCATTCAGTTCAGTTCAGTTCAGTTGCTCAGTCGTGTCCGACTCTTTGTGTTTGTGACCCCATGAACTGCAGAACGCCAGGCCTCCCTGTCCATCACCAACTCCTGGAGTCCCCCCAAACCCATGTCCATTGAGTTGGTGATGCCATCTAACCATTTCAGCCTCTGTCATCCCCTTCTCATACTGCCCCCAATCCCTCCCAGCATCAGGGTCTTTTCCAATGAGTTAACTCTTCGCATGAGGTGGCCAAAGTATTGGAGTTTTAGCTTTAGCATCAGTCCTTCCAATGAACACCCAGGACTGATCTCCTTTATGATGGACTGGTTGGATCTCCTTGCAGTCCAAGGGACTCGCAAGAGTCTTCTCCAATACCATAGTTCACTCCATACATGACCACTGGAAAAACCACAGCCTTGACTAGATGGACCTTTGTTGACAAAGTAATGTCTCTGCTTTTGAATATACTATCTAGGTTGGTCATAACTTTTCTTCCAAGGAGTAAGCGTCTTTTAATTTCATGGCTGCAGTCACCATCTGCAGTGATTTTGGAGTCCAGGAAAATAAAGTCAGTGCCTGTTTCCACTGTTTCCCCATCTATTTCCCATGAAGTGATGGGACTGGATGCCATGATCTTTGCTTTCTGAATGTTGAGCTTGAAGCCAACTTTTTCACTCTCCTTTTTCACTTTCATCAAGAGGCTCTTTAGTTCTTATTCACTTTCTGCCATAAGGGTGGTGTCATCTGCATATCTGAGGTGATTGATATTTTTCCCAGCAGTCTTGATTCCAGCTTGTGCTTCATCCATCCTAACATTTCTCATGATGTAATACATGATGTAATACATCAGTGGAATTTCCCTATTTATAGATAAGGAATAAGAGGCCTAAAAGAGTCATTTCCTATCTGGAAGGAAATTTTCAAAAAATATTTGTAGCATCTTCCCACTAGCTATCTATTTTACACATGGTAGTGTAAACATGTCAGTGCTACATTCACAATTTGCCCCACTATCTCCTACCCCCACTGTGTCCACAAGTCCATTATCTATATCTTCATCTTCATTCCTTCCCTGCAGATAGGTTCATCAATATCATTTCTTAAGATCCCATGTATATGTGTTAATATAAGATATTTGTTTTTGTCTTTGCAAGTTACTTAATTCTATATAACAAGATCTAAGCTTATCCACCTCACTACAATTGACTCAAATTTGTTCCTTTTTTGGCTGAGTAGTATTCCATTGTACACATGTGCCAATTTTGTTATCCATTCCTCTGTTGATGAACATTTCAATGGGTTTGTGTTCAGTTGCTTAGTCATGTCTTGATTCTTTGTGACCCCAAAGACTGTAGCCATCAGACTCTTCAGAGGAGGTCAGACCATGGAACCTTTTAGGAAAGAATATAGAGTGTGTTGCCATTTCCTACTCCAGGGGATCTTCCCAACCAGGGAACTAAACCCATGTCCCTTATGTCTCCTGTATTGGCAGGTTGATTCTTTACCACTGTGCCACCTGGGAAACACGCTGATGGACATTTAAGTTACTGTTAAGTTCTGGCTATTGCAAACAGAGCTGCAATGAACATTGGGATGTAAATATCTTTTTGAAACATGGTTTTCTTCAGATATTTGCCCATGAATGGGATTTCTGGGTCATAAAATAGTTCTATTTTTAGCTTTTCAGGAAACCTTCACACAGTTCATAGTGGCTATACCAATTTGTATTCCCACCAATGGTATAGCAAAGTTCCATTTTCTCCACACCCTATCATTTATTGTTTGTAGATTTTTTTGATGATAGCCATTCTGACCAGTGTGAGGTGATATCTCATTGTAGCTTTGATTTGCATTTCTCTAATAATTAGTGATATTGAGCATTTTTTCATGTGCTTTTTGGCCATCTGTTTGTCTTCATTGCAGAAATGTCTATTTATGTCTTCTGAGAATTTTTTGATTGGGTTTTTAAAAATTGAGCTGCATATGCTCTTTGTATATTTTGGAGATTAATCCCTTATAAACGGCTTTATGTGTAAATATTTTCTCCCATTCTGAGCCTTGCTGTTTTATTTTCTTTATGGTCTCTTTTGATGTGCAAAAGTTTTAAAGTTTAATTAGATCTTATTTATTTTTGCTTTTATTTTCATTACTCTATAAGATGAATCTTAAAAGATCCTATTGTGATTTATGTCAGAGAGTGTTCTGCCTATGCTTCCCTCTAAGGTTTTTTTATATTATCTGGCCTTACATTTAAGTATTTAATCTATTTATAGTTTGTTTCTGTGTATGGTGTTAGGTGGTGGTGGTTTAGTCGCTAAGTCATGTCTGACTCCTGTGATCCCATGGACTGTAGCCTACTAGACTCCTCTATCTATGGGATTCTCCAGGCAAGAATACTGGAACTGATTGCTGTTTCCTTCTCCAGGGGACTTCTAGGACCAGGGATTGAACACAGGTCTCCTGCATTGCAGGCAGATTCTTTACCACTGAGCCATCTGGGAAGCCATATTTCCAGTATCTATCTTCAAAATAAGAATGCTTGGGGTGTCAAGGTAATGTTTCTAATTATGCATGTAGTAGATGTCCAGTTTTCCCAGCACCACTTTTTGAAGGGACCATCTTTTCTCCATTGTATATTCTTGCTTCCTTTTTCATAGTTTACCAGAAGCACCTGGTTCAGGATTTAAATCCCATTTCATTGATCTATATTTCTGTTTTGTGATACCACCATACTCTTTAGATTATTGTAGCTTTGTAGTATACTCTAAAATCAGAGAACCCAATTCCTCCAGCTACTTTTTTCCCCCCCTCTTTTCTTTTGAAGTAAAATGAGTGTATAGGAATGCAAGATATTTCTGTGTATTAACTTTGCATCACCACATTGATAAACTCTAGACTCTGGTAGTATAGTATTACGGCATCTGGAAATAGTGATGGTTTTACTTCTTTTCCCTAGCTCTTTTTTTCCTTATTGAGCCTGGTTGAAGGCTTGTCAATTTTGGTTATCCTTTATAAAAATCAAGCTCCTGATTTTATTGATCTTTTCAATTTTTGGTCTGTATTTCATTTAGTTTCTACCACTATTTCCTTCTACTGACTCTGAGCTTTCTTTGTTCTACTTTTCCTAATTCCTTTAGATGGTAACTTAGGTGATTTATATGAGAATATCCTTATTCCTTGAGGTACACTTGTGTTGGTATTAAAATCACTCTTTTAAGTTTTTGCTGTATCCCTTGTATTTTGGAAATTTGTGCTCTCATTTTCATTTTTTTTTTTTGAGAAATATTTCCTGATTTCCTCTTTGATTTCTTAATTTTCTCATTAGGTTTTTAATTATATGCTTTTCAGTCACCGTAGGTTTGTGTTTTTCTCGTTTTGTTTCTTATTATAGTTGATTTCTGCTTTCATACCACTGTGTTCCAAAAATGCATAATGCAGTTTCTATACTTTTAGTTTGAGAAGACTTGTTACTTGGGCTATCATGTGATCTACCCTGGAATATACTCCATAAGCACTATAAAAATTTTTTTTAATTAATATTCTTTATTTATTTATTAAGTACAACTATGGTGGCTCAGAGGTTAAAGCTTCTGCCTGGAATGTGGGAGACCCAGGTTCAATCCCTGGGTCTGGAAGATGCCCTGGAGAAGGAAATGGCAACCCACCCCAGTACTCTTGCCTGGAGAATCCCATGGAGGGAGGAGCCTGGTAGGCTACAGTCCATGGGATCGCAAAGAGTCGGACACGACTGAGCGACTTCACTTTCACTTTCTTTCATTCTAATGTCATTTAAGACCACTGTTTCCTTAGTGATTTGCTGTCTAGATGATTAGTCCATTGATGAAGATGAGTTGTTAACATTTCCTGTTCTTGTATTATTGCTAATGTTTCCCTTCATATAAGTGAATATTTGCTTTATCCTTTAGTTTCTCTTATCTTAGGTATACAAAGCAAAAGTCGCTCACTCTTTGCAACCCCATGGACTTTATAGTCCATGGAATTCTCCAAACCAGAATACTGGAATGGGTAGCCTTTCCCTTCTCCCAGGGATCTTCCCAACCCAAGGATCAAACCCAGGTCTCCTGCATTGCAGGCGGATTCTTTACCAGCTGAGCCACAAGGGAAGCCCTAGGTATCATTCCCTTACATTCATTCTTTGTGAAAATTTAGTCTGAAGTTAGTCTCTTGTATGCAGTATATAGATACGTGTGCTAAGTTGCTCAGTCATATCTGATTCTTTGTGACCCCATGGACTATAGCCTGCCAGGCTCCTCTGGCTATGGAATTTTTCAGGCAAGAATACTGGAGTGGGTTGCCACTTCCTCCTCTAGGTGATCTTCCCAACCCAGGGATTGAACTCACATCTTCCACATTTCCTGTATTGGCAGGCAGTTTCTTTACTAGTGCACCACCTGGGAAGCCCAGCATATAGATGGGCTTTGCTTTTTTATCCACTCAGCTACCTTATGTCTCTTATTGAATCATTTATTCCATTGGCACTTAAAGTAATTACTGATATGTATGTATTTACTGAAATTTTATTACTCATTTTCCAGTTTTTATAGTTCTTCTAAAATCATTCAGGATAATAAATGTCATTTGAGAAAAATTATCTTTAATTAACCCATGTTGTACCACAAAATTAATCAAAATTTCCAAGTCTTTCTTCTCCAAGGCTGGGAAAAACTTTGTGAAAGTAGGAAAATGCACAAATAAAAATGGAAAAGTAGAAAAATAGACAAAGGAAAATGAACAAAAGATCAGCAGATAGAGGGGGGACCTTAAAATAGTGAGTATACAAATTGTCTAAAGTGTTCAAATCAAAGAAATGGAAAATTTAAGAAATTAATACAAACAGCAAGTTCAACACCCAGAATCTGATCAAACAATAGGGATTCCTTGTTTTAAGGTTTTGAGTCATTCTTCAAGGATGATTCTTCAGATCCAGAACAAGTTTCCTTTTTATAACTGCCATCTGAAAGAATCTTTTCAGAGCTCTCTTTATGTCTTTATTCCTTAGACTGTAGATGAAGGGGTTCAGCATGGGTGTGACTACAGTGTACATCACTGAGGATGTTGCACTTGAGTATGAGCTGTGGGTACCAGTAGAACTAAGGTACACTCCTAGGCTTGAACAATAATATAAGAAGACAACTGAGAGGTGCGATACACAGGTGGAAAATGCTTTATATTTCCCCTGAGGTGATGAGATTCTATGTATGGAGAACACTATCTTAGAGTAAGAGTAAAGAATACCAGCCAGGGGGCCACCACCCAACAACACTGATGTAAAGTACATAAAAACATCATTAAGAAAAGTGTCACAACAGGCAAGTAGTACAACCTGTTTGATTTCACAGAAAAAGTGGGGGATTTCCAAATCTGTACAGAAGGACAGCTGTAAGACCAGTAAGCTTTCTAACAAGGAAAACAGGGCACTAATGATCCAGCACACCAGCACCAGCAGTCCACAGAGCCAGGAGTTCATGATGACTTGTAGTGCAGGGGGTGGCAGATGGCCAAGAAGCGGTCATAGGCCATTACAGTCAAAAGAAAATCATCCAATGCTGCGAACAGCATGTAAAAATACATCTGGGTGATGCACCCTCCATAGGATATAACTTTGCTCTGGATCTGTATATTTATTAACATCTTTAGGATTGTTGTGGTAGTGAAACAGATGTCAACAAAGGACAAGTTGGAAATGAAGAAGTACATGGGAGTGTGAAGATGGGAGTCTGAAATGACAGCCAGGATGATTAGCAGATTTCCAAACACAGTGATCAGATACATGGAGAGGAACATTCCAAATATGAATGGTTGCAGTTCTGGTTCCAGTGATAAACCCTGAAGAAGAAATCCTGAATTTTGTGTATCATTTCCTGGTACCATGTGCTGGTGTTGATGACTAGGAATAAAAAATACATATATAATTTTGCACAAATAAGTATTATTATTTAAAATGCTACAATGTATATTTTAAACCATATATATGTAAAGTAAACATATATAAAACATTTAAGAGATGTTTTGCAACATCTCTGACTAGATGTTAGAGAGAGAGGAAATATGCAGACTTGTCTGAGTAGGGAATATACAGATTGAGTAGGAAAAGATATCTGAAGTCCTCAGGTAGTCCTATATAGATGGTTACATGGAGAAAAATTTCAGACTTTCTCCCAAGGAATTAAACAGTTGTAATGAGAAATATTTTATGCATTTGAGGAACATATGGTGAGTACTGGCCATTTTCTAGGCATAAGATTGTGAGAAACAAAAGCCAAGTGACGTCATTATGACAGTGAAAAAATATAAGCAAATAAATATTGCATATCATGTGACATAGTGACATATGTGAAGATAGAAAAACCGGTATAAAAACAGTGGATGAGGGTGTTATTTATTACTGAGAATGCAGGAAGACCTAAAAATGATGAAGACAAAGTTATAAAGCTAATGATAGTTATTAATATATATGCATCTAAAACAGAAGAACTGACATGTATAAGGCGGTTTTGAGATCTAATTGGAGAAAGCTGACAGCAACACAAGAAGAGCAGTGGATTTTAACACCTTGCTTACATAGTGACTAGATCATTGAAACATAAAGTCAACAGCAAATAGTAGCCTTATATGAAACATTGGGTCAGAAGGACACATTCTTCTCAAGTGCAAGTGGACCTTTCTCAAGAGTAGACCGTGTGCTGGGAAACAATACAAGTCTTAATAAATTTAGAAGATTGACATTATATCAAGCACTTTCTGAACACAATGGTATGAAACTATAAATCAACTATAAGAAAAAGTTGGACAAATCATAAATATATGCATGTTAAACAATGTGCTACTTAACGATTGGAATATTACAAATCAAAGGAGTCATAAAATTTATGTATACAAATAAAAATGAATGTATGACATACTTACACCATTGTGATAAAACAAACTTAATTATAAGAGAGAATTGTATAGTAATCCTTACCTACCACAAGAAACAAGATCTAAACAAACAATCTAACCTTATATCTAAAAGACTATAGAAAAGGAGCAAAGAGCCAAAAGTCAGTAAAAGAAAGAACACAAGAAAAATCAAAGCAGAAATAAATTCTTCCAAAAAATTAAAAGAGAGAAGACCATCCTAATGAATTTGGTGAGGCCAGCCTTATCCTGATACCAAAACCAGGCCACCACAACAAGGAAAACAAGAAAATTATAGTCCACTATTTCTGATAAATGTAGAGCCAAAAGTCTCAACAAAATACTAGCAACTGAATACAAAAATACCTTAAAAGGACCACACACCATTATTAAGTGGGATTTGTTCCTGGGATGCAAGGATGGTCTAACATCTGAAAGTAGTTAACATGAAAATCCATGATAAACTAATGAAGAATCATACCTTATATAACAATATGGGTGTTATAATGTAAACACAGAAGATCTTGCAGAACACCAGCTGAGAATGGGCACGAGTACCTGACCACCAGAAAAGAATACACAGTACCACACAAAATTTGGTAGGATGAAGTAAACGGGAGAAAAGAGGAGAGTGAGCAGAACTGCATCTGCACCTGGGGGCTGGGGGAACTGAAGCAGCGGGTCAGATGCCCACATTGAGGCAATTGTTTGGGAAGGCGGAGAAACATTTGAGACCATTGGAGAGTGAAATAGCTGATCTGCGACAGTCTGAATGGAATGAGAATCACACAGACCACCCTTGTTGCAGCCGTATTTACCTCAGACAGGGACGCAAGTCCCTTAGAAAGCACAGCGGTTGGGAGCTGGAGTGTAGAGATCCGAGAGCAAGCCCAGGGCGAGGTCTGCTATTGACTGCAGGGTAGAGGGCCCAACGGGATGTGAGGAAGGAGATCACAGTGGGAAGTGCCTGTAGAGGAAAATCCAGCACCCATGAAGGCAAAGCGACACTGCTGAGTCATGTGTAGGGGGTGGGGCCATCACTGTAGCCTCTTTTTCCCCATAGGGCCCGGGACCAGCAGCTGAACAATAAAGACCCCGGAGAGGCTGGCCCGTTCAGAGCCTGATGCACTGAGCAAAAGACAAGGCCCCCAGGGGGAGGGGATTTTAAGTGCCTGATGGGCCAAACAGCAGAGAAGGACCCCAGCCAGAGAAGGACGCTTTAAGTCCCCTAATGGGCCGAGCAACAAAGGATCAACCAAAGAGACCCTCTGATTTCCAGCTGTCAGAGGCTAGAAAAATCCTCTGATAGGGTCATAGCTCCTGTGGCTGAAGCAATTGGTGTCCCTGCACACTTAGCGCTGCCAGGGTCCCCGTGATCCAAGCAGCTGCAACACCTCCACTCTTGAGGCAGAGCTGCCAGAGGCTAGGGGGTAAAAAAACAAAACACCCTAATAGTGCCATATCTCCTTGACAATGTGCCTTGACAAAGCCACCTGTGCCTTTGCTCACCTGGCATTGATAGGGTCTCCATGATCCAAACAACTGTACCACCTCTATGCTTCATCTCTACTGGGACAGAAATTTCAGGGGCTAGAAAAACCCTAAAAGCACTGTAATTCCTGCTGCCCTAGCTGCTGGCTCCTTGGGTACCAGGTGCTGCCAGGGCTCCTGCAATCCGAACAGCTGTGCCACCTCCACGCCTGGTCCTCACAGGGGCAGACCCAGGTCCAGCAGGGCAACCTCAGAAGCAAACCCTGTGGAAAACTCATGCAGAGGTGAAGATAAAATGACAACTGAAACCGAAGGGGAGTGTGGCTGAGCAAGATGACCCCAAATCTTCCCACCAGCTGTATAAGATTCAATCCACACAATCAACTAAGCAGACTCTGTGTCTATGGAATACATAAAAGGACAATGACAGTTTCCATAAAAGAAAATGCACTAGCTCTGGCAGCTGTGAACAATGGAAGCAAGAACACACAGGAGTAAAACCAGATTAGAGTCTGAGCTGCCCCCACACTGGTCCAGAGACCAGCCCAGTATTGGAGGGCAATTAAGGGTGATGAGGTGGACTGTGATTCTCAGCAAGGGAAAGGATGCTGACAACTGCTGCTAAGTCACTTCAGCCATGTCCGACTCTGTGCGACCCCATAGACGGCAGCCCACCAGGCTCCCCTGTCCCTGGGATTCTCCAGGCAAGAACACTGAGATTCAAAAAAAACATCTATTATTATGTTTTGACTTGTTCTGTAGTTGCTACTGGTGTTTTTTTTTTTTTCCATTTTTTTTCCTCACTGTTGCTGTAGTTATTTATTTTATTCGTACTATTAAAGCTATTTAAGCTTTTGAGAATTTTTTAAATCACACTTTTTATTTCTTTCATGTACTTCTGCCTCTATCTTGGCCTTTTGCAGTTCTATGGGGTTTTTATTTTTAAATTTTTAAATATTTAAAATTTATGATTATTATTCTATATTTATTCGTGTGCTTTTATTATTGTTCTTTCCCATTGTAGTTATTCCTTAATATATATACATTTTCTTTATCTACCTCTATTTAACTTTGCTTTTCTAGTCTTTCTTTTTTTCCTTCTCTTTCTTTTTCACACTAAGTTGGTTCATTTTTGTTTTCATTGCTTTATTCCCCAGCTGGCACCTACTTTGGTTTGTTTTCCAGTTTGTCCTTTAGTTAGTTCTGTTTTTAACTGGTTGATATCAATTTTGGTTTCCTTTGCTTGCCAAGTCAATCTGTTGTACTTATTATTTTTTGAACTGTTTGGTTTTGCTTATGTGTGTATATGTGTGTGTATATTCCATTATTTTTTGTTATTATTTGCCTGAGTTAGTATTTGCCATTTGTCTGGAGTTCTTTTGTTTCTTGTTTTTGTTTTGGTGTGTTTGTTTTAATTCCCTTTAATGCCATAACAAACCACCTGTTGAATCTCCATTCCATGGCCAGAAATCAGGCCCTGAGTTTTTGGAGTGAGAGGACTGACTCCAAGACCCTAGACTGCCAGAGAACTCCTAATCCCAGGGAGTATTAATTAGTGAGAATTCCCACAAAGGTCTCCACCTGTATACAAGAACCAGGATTATCCAAATGCAACCAGGACTGTCTTCAGGATGCCTCACCCAAACAACAAACAAAATAAAGACACAAACCCAATCATCAGCAGACAGGACGACCACCTCACACAGCCCTGCCCCTCAGATGGGGAAAAAAGAAACACAACACAACACAACAACAACTCACCTCCTCCTACCAGAACACAAGCACAAGTCACACCCAACACAAAGCCTACACAAACCAAGGGGCCAACCTTATCCACCAAGGGCAGAAATCAAAAGGAAGAAGGAATTCAGTCTCAAAGCCTGGGATAAGGAGACTTCAAACACAATTTTTTTGGAAAAAAAAAAAAGGTAGAGAAATATTGTGGAAATGAAGGTAAAAGCTAGAAACCCACAAGACCAAATAAACAAAGAGGAAATAGGGAAGCTACCTGAAAAATAATTCAGAGTAATGATAGTAAGGATGATCCAAAACCTCAAAAATAGAATGGAGAAAATGCAAGGATCAATTAGCACATTTAACAAAGACCTAGAAGAAATAAACAAACAGACAGAAAACACAGTTACTGAAGTTGAAAATACTCTGGAAAAGATCAATAGCAGAATATCTGAGACAGAAAACAGATAAGGGAGCTGGAAGATAGAATGGTGGAAATAACTGCCAAAAAGCAGAATAAAGGGGAAAAAATGAAGAGAACTGTGGATAGTCTTAGGGACCTCTGGGACAATATTAAATGCACCAGCATTTGAATTATAGGAGTTCAGAAGAAGAAGAGAAAAAGAAAGGGTCTGAGAAAATTTTTGAAGTGATTATAGTCAAAAATATCCCAAATATGGGAAAGGAAATAATCAATCAAGTCCAAGAAGCATAGGGAGTCCCATACAAGATAAACCCAAGGAGAAACATGCCAAGACACATACTAATCAAGCTAACAAAGACTAAACACAAAGAATGAATATTAAAAGCAGCAAGGGAAAAGCAACAAGTAACATACAAGGGAAACCTCATATTAACGGCTTATCTTTCAGCAGAAATTCTGCTGGTTGGCCAAAAGAGAATGAAAAAATATACTTAAAGTCCTGAAAGGGAAAAATCTACAACCAAGATTACTGTACCTGGCAAGGATCTCATTCATAATTGATGAAGAAATCAAAAACTTTACAAACAAGAAAAAGTTAAGAGAATTTAGTACCACCAAACCAGCTTTACAACAAATGTTAAAGGCACTTATATAGACAGGATTCACAAGACAAGGAAAGACCTACAAAGGTAAACCACAAACAATTAAGAAAACGACAATAAGAACATTACTTTAAATGTAAATGAATTAAATGGCCCAACCAAAAGACAAAGACTGGCTGAATGGATACAAACACAAGAACATATGACATATGCTGTCTACAAGAGACCTACTTCAGACCTAGAGACACATACAGACTGAATGTGAGAGGATGAAAGAAGATATTCCATGCAAATGGAAATCAAAAGAAAGCTGGGCAAATGGAAATCAAAAGAAAGCTGGAACAGCAATCTTCATATCAGACAAAACAGACCTTAAAGTAAACAATATTACAAGAGATAAGGAAGGACACTGCATAATGATTAACCTATCAGTCCAAGAGGAAGACATAGCAATTATAATATTTGTGCACCCAACATAGGAGCACCTCAATACATAAGACGACTAACACTAACAGACATAAAAGGAGAAATTGAAAGTAACACAATAATAGTAGCGGACTCTAACACTTCACTTACATCAATGAATAGATCATCAAAACAGAAAATAAGGAAACATAAGCCTTAAATGACACATTAGACCAGATGAATCTAATTGATATCTTCTGGACATATCACCCAAACTCAGAATAATACCCATTCTTTTCAAGTGCACATGGAACATTCTCCAGGATAGACCACATCTTGGGTCATAAATCAAACCTCAGTAAATTTAAGAAAACTTAAATTGTATCAGACATCTTTTTTGACCACAACACTATGAGACTAGATATCAATTATAGGGAGAAAAAACTGTAAAAAACACAAACACATGGAGATTAAACAATATGTTTCTAAATAATGAACAGGTTACTAAAAAAGGGAAATAAAAAAAAAATCCTAGAAACAAAATAACAATGAAAACACAATTCAAATCCTATGGGATGCAGCAAAGTCAGTTCTAAGAGGGAAGTTTATAGCAATACAATCCTGTCTCAAGAAACAAGAAAAACATTGAATGGATAACTTAACTTTACATCTAAAACAACTAGAAAAAGAGGAACGAAAAAATCCCAGAATTAACAGATGGAAAGAAATCATAAAGATTAGAGGAGAAATAAAAGAAAAATAAATGAAGGAAACAATAGTAACGATTAATAAAACTAAAAGCTGGTTCTGTGAGGAGATTGAGGAGATAAAGAAAAGTGGCAAACCTTTAGCCAGACTCATCAAGGAAAAAAGAGAAGAATCAAATCAATAAAATTAGAAATAAAAAAGGTGAGGTTACAACAGACAACACAGAAATACATAAAATCATAAAAGACTAATATGAACAACTGTATTGGCACCCTACTCCAGTACTCTTGTCTGGAAAATCCCATGGACGGAGGAGCCTGGTAAGCTGCAGTCCATGGGGTCACGAAGAGTCGGACATGACTGAGTGCTTCACTTTCGCTTTTCACTTTCATGCATTGGAGAAGGAAATGGCAACCCATTCCAGTGTTCTTGCCTGGAGAATCCCAGGGATGGGGGAGCCTGGTGGGCTGCCATCTATGGGGTCGCACAGAGTCGGATACAACTGAAGGGACTTAGCAGCAGCATATGCCAATAAAATGAACAACCTGGAAGAAATGGACAGATTTTTAGAAAAGTTTAATCTTCCAAGACTGAACCAGAAAGAAATAGAAATTATGAACAAGCCAATTACAAGCAGTGAAATGAAAACTGTGATAAAAAAAAAATCTAAAAAAAAAAAGCCCAGGGCTAGGATGGCTTCACAGATGAATTCTGTCAAACATTTAGAAAAGAGCTAATGCCTGTCCTTGTAGAATTTGCAGAGGAAGGAACACTTCCACACTCATTATATGAGGCCACCACACTGTAATACCAAAACTGACAAAGATAACACAGAAAAAGAGAATTATAGGCCAATATCACTGATGAACATAGATGCAAAAATCCTCAACAAATTTCTAGCAAACAGAATTCAACAAGACATTAAGATCATACACCATGATCAAGTCGGATTTATCCCAAGGATTCAATGATTTTTCAGTATATGCAAACCAATGTGATACACCATATGAAAAAATTGAAAGATAAAAAGCCATATGATAATCTCAATAGGTGTAGAAAAAACCTTCTGTAAAATTCAGCACTCAGTTCAGTTCAGTTCAGTCGCTCAGTCGTGTCTGACTCTTTATGACCCCATGAAACACAGCATGCCAGGCTTCCCTGTCCATCACCAACTCCCGGAGTCCACCCAAACCCATGTCCATTGAATCAGTGATGCCATCTAACGATCTCATCCTCTGTCATCCACTTCTCCTCCTGCCCTCAGTCTTTCCCAGCATCAGGGTCTTTTCTAATGAGTTTCCTCTTTGCATCAGGTGGCCAAAATATTGGAGTTTCAGCTTCAACATCAGTCCTTCCAATGAACATCCAGGACTGATCTCCTTTAGGATGCTGGCTGGATCTCCTTGCAGTTCAAGGGACTCTCAAGAGTCTTCTCCAACACCACAATTCAAAAGCATCAATTCTTCGGTGCTCAGCTTTGTTTATAGTACAACTCTCACATCCATACATGACTACTGGAAAAACCACAGCCTTGACTAGATGGACCTTTGTTGACAAAGTAATGTCTCTGCTTTTGAATAGGCTATCTAGGTTGATCATAACTTTCCTTCCAAAGAGCAAGCGTCTTTTAATTTCATAGCTGCAGTCACCATCTGCAGTGCTTTTGGAGCCCAGAAAAATAAAGTCAGCCACTGTTTCCCCACCTATTTGCCATGAAGTGATGGGACCAGATGCCATGATCTTCGTTTTCTGAATGTTGAGCTTTAAGCCAACTTTTTCACTCTCCTCTTTCACTTTCATCAAGAGACTTTTTAGTTCTTTTTCACTTTCTGCCATAAGGGTGGCGTCATCTGCATATCTGAGGTTATTGATATTTCTCCCAGCAAACTTGATTCCAGCTTGTGCTTCCTCCAGCCCAGAGCTTCTCATGATATACTCTGCATAGAAGTTAAATAAGCAGGGTGATAATATACAGCCTTGACATACTCCTTTTCCTATTTGGAACCATTTGTTGTTTCATGTCCATTTCTAACTGTTGCTTCCTGATCTGCATATAGGTTTCTCAAGAGGCAGGTCAGGTGGTCTAGTATTCCCATCTCTTTCTGAATTTTCCACAGTTTATTGTGATCCACACAGTCAAAGTCTTTGGCATAGTCAATAAAGCAGAAATAGATGTTTTTCTGGAACTCTCTTGCTTTTTCGATAATCCAGTGGATGTCGACAATTTGATCTCTGGTTCTTCTGCCTTTTGTAAATCCAGCTCGAATATCTGGAATTTCACAGTTCATGTATTGCTAAAGCCTGGCTTGGAGAATTTTGAGCATTACTTTACTAGCGTGTGAGATGAGTGCAATCGTGTGGTAGTTTATGACAAAAAAAAAACTCTTCAAAAATGGGCATAGAAGGAACCTCCTCAACATAATGAAAAGGCTGTATAGGACAAATGCACAGCATACATTATTCTCAATGGTGAAAAACTGAAAGAATTTCCTCTAAGATGAGGAACAAGACAAGAATTCCCACTCTCACCACTATTGTTCAACATAGCTTTGGAAATGTTAGCAAGGCAATCAGAGAAGAAAAAGGAAGAAAAGGAATTCAGAATGGAAAAGAAGTAAAACTCTCACTGTTTGCAGATGACATGATACTATACACAGAAAACCCTAAAGATACTATCAGAAAATTATTAGAGCTAATCAGTGAATTTGGCAAATTTGGAGAATACAAACCAACACACAGAAATCACTTGTATTCCTGTACACTAACAATGAAAAATGAGAAAGAGAAATTAAGGAATCAATCTCATTCATCATTGCAATAAAAAGAATAAAATATCTAAGAATAAACCTAAGGAGACAAAAGAGCTTTGTACAGAAAACTTTAACACACTGATGAAAGAAATCAAAGACATCAGCAAATGGAGAGAGATGCCATATTCCTGAGTTGGAAGAATCTATATTGTGAAATGACTACCAAATGCAATCTATAGATTCAGTGTGGTCCCTATCAAATTACCAATGGCATTTTCCACAGATTTAGAGCAAAAAGTCTCACAATACATATGAAAACACAAAAGACTCAGAATAGTCAAAGCAATCTTGAGAAAGAAGTGTGGAGCTTGAAGAATCAACCATCCAGATTTCAGACTATGCTACAAAGTTACAGTCATCAAGACAGTATGGTGCTGGCACAAAAACAAAGATATAGACCAATGGAACAAGATAGAAATTCCAGAGATAAACCCCCACACCTGTGGTACCTTATATTTGACAAAGGAGGAAGGAATATACAATGAGACAAAGATAATCTCTTCAATAAGTGCTGCTGGGATAACTGGACAGTTGCATGTAAAAGAATGAAATTAGAACACTTCTTAACACCACACACAAACATAAACTAAAAATGGATTAAAGACCTAAATGTATGACCAGAACTATAAAATTCTTAGAAGAAAACATAGGCAGAACACTCAATGACATAAATCAAAGCAAGATCCTCTATGACCCACCTCCTAAAGTAATGGAAATAAATATAAAAATAAACAAGTGGGACCTAATTAAACTTAAAAGCTTTGCTTTTAAGCAAAGAGAATTATAAATGAGGTGAAAAGACAACCCCCAGAGTTAGAGAAAATAACAGCAAATGAAACAATTGACAAAGGATTAATTTCCAAAATATACAAACAGCTCATAAAAATCAATACCAGAAAAACAATTCAATTAAAATTGGGAAAAGAACCTAAACAGACATTTCTCCAAAGAAGATATATAGATGGCTAATAAACATGTGAAAAGATGCTCAATATCAGGCTTATTATTAGATAAATGAAAATCAAAACAAGATATCACCTCACACCTGTTCAGAATGTCCATCCTCAAAAAATCTACAAACAATAAACGCTGGAGAGGGTGTGGAGAAAAGGGAACGATTTTGTACTGTTAGTGGGAATGTAAATTGATGCAGCCAATATGGAAGATTCCTTTAAAAGCTTGGAATATAACTACCCTTTGGCCCAGCAATCCCTGAGGCATATACCCTGAGGAAATCAAAATTGAAAAAAAAAAGCCTGTACCCCCATGTTCGCTGCAGCACTATTAACAATAGCTAGGACATAGAAGCAGCCTAGATGTCCGCTGACAGATGAATGGATAAAGAAGCTGTGGTACATGTACACAATGGAATATCACTCAGCCATAAAAGGAAATGTATTTGAGTCAGTTCTAATGAGGTGAATGAACCTAGAGCCTATTATACAGAATGAAGTAAGTCAGAAAGGGACAAACAAGTATATACTAATGTATATCTATGGAATCAGTAATGGTACTGATGAAATTATTTGTTGGGGGGGCAATAGAGACACAGGTATAAAGAATAGTTTTATGGGCATGGTGGGGAAGGAAAGATAGGGTTGGACATAACATGGAAACATACATTACCATACATAAAATAGATAACAATGAGAATTTGCTGTATGACACAGGGAACTCAAACTGGGGGCTCTGTAATAACCTAGATGGGTGGGATGGGTAGGGAGGAGGGAGGTTCAAAAGGAGAGAACATAAATATACCTATGGCTGGTTCATGTTGATGCTTGGTAGAAACCAACACAATGCTATAAAGCAATTATCCTTCCATTTAAAATAAATAAATGAGACAGGAAAAAAGAATGTGGCATGTATCTACAATGGAATATCGCATGGCTAAAATAAAAGAAGAAATCTTAACATTTTTGACAAATGTCCATCTGGACCTCAAGGTTATGATGGAAGGAAATAAGTCAGATGCAAAAAGACAAACACCCTATGATTTTAGTCATGTGTGGTATATAAGAAAGAAAAAAACATTAAATAAATAAACAAACCAAATTCACATAAAAAGAAACAGATATAGAAACATAGAATAGTTACAAGAGGAGAGAGGAGAGGGGATGTAAATTTGATAAACAGGGACAACTATGTGGTCATGGCTGGAAACTAACATTTTGGTAGTAAATACACTGTAGAACTCAAAATAAAATATTGTACATGAATACTTCATAATGTGATAAACCAACATAATTTCAACTAAAAAATTATGTAGAAATAGCAAGCAATACCAACTGATTGAAGATTGAAGGCAGGAGGAGAAGGGGACAACAGAGGATGAGATGGTTGGATGGCATCATTGACTTGATGGACGTGAATTTGAGCAAGCTTCGGGAGTTGGTGATGGACAGGGAAGCCTGGCGTGCTGCAGGCCATGGAGTCTCAAAAGAGTCAGGTATGACTGAGCGACTGAACTGAACTGAACTGACCAAATGATAATTCTCTCAAGGACATATAAACACGAAGATCCATACTTATATGCCCGTTTTATGTCTAGTATTTAAGGAAACATAAAAAAAATTTTTTTTTAATGGAGAGTAAGAGGAGGGATCTATACATCAGGGATAAAATAATCTAGAATACTACGGTAATTTTGTGAGATTATGATGAGATGACTCTTTTCTGGTTCTGGCAGCATTCCAAACCCAGTTTGGAACTATTACCAAACCATGTCCCCCTAGTGCCCAAAATACCTAATAAAAGAAGGGGGAAAAAACCTCACAGTTTATTATCTAGAGAAACAAATAATATTTTAGAATGTTATGACATTTTACTGATTAAACTTTCCACTAGATAAATGCTATTAGAAAATAAACTCTCAATTCATAACAGAAAATATATAAAATATAACAACCAGTGAACATTTTTAAAAGATGAAAATGTAAAAGGTGTTAAAATGGTATTATGTGCAAAATTTTGGGCATCAGAAAACTGAGTTTTGAATTTTGAATCTACCACATACTAGTTGCTTGTCCATAGGGACCCAACTGAACCATTGTAAGTGCTAATATTCTCTTTTATTTGTTCACTTTTAAGCCTATAGAAATCAGTATTTCCAAGTGGTCTCCCATCATCCAAGTACTAACCAGTCCTGACCCTGCTTAGCTTCTGAGATCAGAAGAGATCAAGTGCATTTTGGATGATATTGCTGTAGACTAATTTCCTTTGAATAGTAAGCAGAGTAGTATCCATTGTCTGGAGGTGCTTGACAGATTTATTCAATGTATGTAAGAATCTCAGAAAACTTCCTTTCTGATATTAAATGAAAGGTTATCACTGCTGCTGAGATGTGCCTGATTTTTTTCTTCTACCCTTCAAATATCACCATTGCTTCCCCACCTCTAAACAGTGAAATAATTGTAAAGCTTGTTAGCATAACACTTTTTCATATTAAGCACAATTTTTTTCCCATATGAATAATAAACATGTGAGACAACCATGAATTCTTTGTCTTGGGAACTGATGTTGCAAACTAATATCCATCTCTCTTAGTCTGAGTCTTTCTAATAAACACACAAGTATGACTTAAATTCATCCTATCTTAAACATTTAAAAAATGCCTTCAGTTCACTGCACAAGTCTCCAGACTTAATACTCTAGTTTACCACTCCTCTTAACTGTAAATTTCCTGAGATTGTTTTAATTTTACTGGAACCAGTTTATGCTTCCATTCCTTCTTCATTCTCATTAACTAAACTTCATTCCCCACTGATTAGTTGTAATAGTGATCCTTGCGCTGTGCTGTACTGTGCTTAGTTGCTCAGTCATGTTTGACTCTTTGTGACCCTGTGGAATGCAGCCCACCAGGCTCCTCTGTCTAGGGGGATTCTCCAGGCAAGAACAGTGGAGTGGGTTGCCATGCCCTCCTCCAGGGGATCTT
Source organism: Aepyceros melampus (assembly GCA_006408695.1). Lineage (NCBI taxonomy): Eukaryota > Metazoa > Chordata > Mammalia > Artiodactyla > Bovidae > Aepyceros > Aepyceros melampus. Next base: position 311,173 of record SJXQ01001966.1, read on the forward strand.
CCCAACCCAGGTATCAAACCCAGGTCTCCCGCATTGCAGGTGACTCTTTACCATCTGAGCCGCCAGGGAAACCCTGTGATCCTTGTATTCATAGAAATTGCAGCCCACTCCAGTATTCTTGCCTGAGAATCCCGTGGATGGAGGAGCCTGGTGAACTACAATCCACGGGGTCACAAAGAGTTGGACATGACTGAGTGACTTCACTTTCACTAGTGATCCTTGTATTTCTGAGTTCAAAAGACACTTCTCTTTTTGGCATATTAAATACATTAATTGTAGATTAATTAGCCTACCCAGAAAAAAACAGTCTCTCATCTCAGGGCTAGGGTTGTTTGGCTCTCAGGTGACCTCAGGTTAAAATTTTCAGGTTTGTTTCTCTCTGCACCTTTCTTCACATATCTACTGAGTTCTCAGATATACCTGGATACTGTCTCTAACAGGAGGATCTCTGTGTGGACTTCTGAAATTCTCTCTGGGTGTTTGATGATAGAGACTGAAGTTCTATTCCCAAACAGGCTGGTAGGAAGGAGTAAAATATTGGTTTGTGAGCCACAATAAGGACTCCAAATGCAGCAACCGTCTTTCCAGTACCGGGAGCAGGGATTCACACACTGTGGGGCTGTAGTGGAAGTAGTTATAGCTCCCTAGGCTGCTCATTAGGCACTGTTGCCATTGTTATTCCCATCTCTGAGCACACAAGTTCCCTGTGGGAACACTGGTCTAAACACAAAGAAAATGATTCCTGTTGATTTTCTGTTCCCAGGAGAGCAGATTAGAGTCAGGTGAATCCAGTCTTTATTCTGCCTTCTCCATGCTTTATCTTGCCTTCCACAGGTCTCACCTCCTTACATCTTATCCAAATCTTGAGTTAATGGTTCTTCCAAACCTGACACTGATTACCCATATTTACTAGGTCCCATGGACTTCTAAAATACTGACTTTTGACAGGAATATCTCCCAATATCTCTAGAAAATTAATATTCCTCTCCTCAACAAGAAACCCATGCATACATAAATTAACCAAATGCAAAACAGCCAGTTGGTTTAAACAATGCAGCAAAAAACTCTTATCTTTGTAATAAATGGAAAAATTGGGAATAAAAACACTATGATCTCACTATATAAAAGGATAGTACTCCTATATACAATTTACAGTGGAGAAAGTATGTATCAGACAAATCCATAAATACATTCAGCTTCACAGATAACAAAATAATTGGAAAGTAGACATTGTTACCTTGAATCTTTTCATATACTACATAATTTCCTTTCATGTGAACACCCACACTAGATATGTGTCTTGAGAGGTGTGTCTCAGGAAATGCTGTTGCAAGAGTATATTTTCAAGCATTCCTTGCTCTGGGTTTTCCTTAATGTGTAAGTATGCACCAGGAAGCAACGGTTAGAACTGGACATGGAACAGCAGACTGGTTCCAAATAGGAAAAGGAGTACATCAAGGCTGTATATTGTCACCCTGCTTATTTAACTTGTATGCAGAGTACATCATGAGAAATGCTGGACTGGAAGAAACACAAGCTGGAATCAAGATTGCCGGGAGAAATATCAACAACCTCAGATATGCAGATGACACCACCCTTATGGCAGAACGTGAAGAGGAGCTAAAAAGCCTCTTGATGAAAGTGAAAGTGGAGAGTAAAAAAAGTTGGCTTAAAGCTCAACATTCAGAAAATGAAGATCATGGCATCTGGCCCCATCACTTCATGGGAAATGGATGGGGAAACAGTGGAAACAGTGTCAGACTTTATTTTTTGGGCTCCAAAATTACTGGAGATGGTGATGCAGCCATGAAATTAAAAGATGCTTACTCCTTGGAAGAAAAGTTATGACCAACCTAGATAGCCTATTCAAAAGCAGAGACATTATTTTGCCAACTAAGGTCCATCTAGTCAAGGCTATGGTTTTTCCTGTAGTCATATATGGATGTGAGAGTTGGACTGTGAAGAAGGCTGAGTGCCAAAGAATTGATGCTTTTGAACTGTGGTGTTGGAGAAGACTCTTGAGAGTCCCTTGGACTGCAAGGAGATCCAACCAGTCCATTCTGAAGGAGATCGGCCCTGGGATTTCTCTGGAAGAAATGATGCTAAAGCTGAAACTCCAGTACTTTGGCCACCTCATGTGAAGAGTTGACTCACTGGAAAAGACTCTGATGCTGGGAGGGACTAGAGGCAAGAGGAGAAGGGGACGGCAGAGGAAGAGATGGCTGGATGGCATTACTGACTTGATGGACGTGAATCTGGGTGAACTCTGGTAGTTGGTGATGGACAGGGAGGCCTGGCGTGCTGCGATTCATGGGGTTGCAAAGAGTCGGACATGGCTGAGCGGCTGAACTGAACTGATATTAATTAGGGATATTAGCTTGTCATTTTTTTTTCCTGTAGTGTCTTTATCTGGCTTTGGTATAAGGGTAACACTTGCCTTGTAAAATAAATTTGGGACTGTTTCTTCCACTTAAATCATTTAGTAGAATTTGAGAATTGGTGTTAATTGTTCTTTAAATTTTTGGTAGAATTCACCAGTGAAGTCATTGGGTCCTTAATTTTGTTGTTGTTGTTGAGAAGTTTAGGTCATTGATTCATTTTCCTTACTCTTTATTTGTTGGTTCAGATATTTCATTTCTTCAAAATTTAGTCTGCATGCAAAGCACTTCTACAGCAAGCCTGTCAAAGATACTGTGTGGGCTCTCTGGTCGTGTCCAAAGGTGAAGGTGCTTCTGGAGTCCCTGAGAGGGCAGGCTTGGAGCTTGAATAAGTGGTTGGCCTGGTTCTTGGTTCCCTGGGGTCTGGTACAGTGTCTGAACCAAAGGAGCAGGGTCTGGATCTTGGAATCACTGAGGTAGTCTTGGCCCCTGACTCTGTGATGGTGAACATACTATGTAGTTCTGTGTGGCTGGGCATGGATTCTTAGTACAGGTTGTGTCATCCAGGTGCCAGGGACTCATGTGAAGGGTTTGACATCTCAGTAGGTAGAGGCTGGCCTTGTCCTAGTGAAGGCAAGCTCTCTAGTTCAAGGGAGTTTGCCTAAGGCTGGGGAGCTATATCAGAAAAGGGATAGGCACCCCACTCCAGTACTCTTGCCTGGAAAATCCCATGGTTTGAGGAGCCTGGTAGGCTGCAGTCCATGGGGTTGCTAAGAGTTGGACACGGCTGAGTGACTTCACTTTCACTTTTCACTTTCCTGCATTGGAGAAGGAAATGGCAACTCACTCCAGGATTCTTGCCTGGAGAATCCCAGGGATGGTGAAGCCTGGTGGGCTGCTGCCTATGGGATCACACAGAATCAGACACGACTGAAGCGACTTAGCAGCAGCAGCAGCAGCAGCAGGGAGCTATATGCTGTGTTGGTGCCATGCCAAGTCTGAAAGTTAGATCTCAGGGGCAAGGCTACTTGGTTGGGCCACAAGCCTGTCTCTTCAGAAGCCTGCATAGACTGTGTCTGCAGGAGCCTGTGTGGATGGATACAGAGTGCTCCAGCTGGATGTTGGGGTGAGCCAGAAGCTTGTGGGTGCAGTGACTTGTCTGAGATCTAGACTTATGGGAGTTAGCCTTGCACTAGTATGTGCCTGGAACTGGAGTTTGAGGTGAATTCAGGTGCTCACTTCACTCTTCTTTTCCCTTTGGAGGTTTCTCTCTCCATACTGAGATGCCTAGACTTGAGGTATGTGTGACAGCAGTAATGTGACATTGTCCTTCCTACCTTAACCAATGCATCTTTAAAAAATTATTTTGCTTCATCAAAGAGCTGTAATGTCTCACTTGGAATCCCTTGCTCCTGTGAAGATATTTTGGTGGATGGACAGTTCTTCTTATTTGATGTTTCTTAGAGGGACAGACATGGAAATTTCTATACTGCCATCTTATTAATCCCTCTACTTCCTCTATTGCTTGTGCATTTTTAATATATTCAATTTATTACCTGTTATAGTCCCAATAAAATAGTTAAAGAAAGAAAATCTCTAATGATGCATGACTCAGGGTCAGACCTAGAGTACAGGTAGCTGAGTCACCCTGAATAAATGTGGGTGATATGTCTTCTAACTGGGAAGAGAGGAAAGCATTATAATGACTATAGGTGCAGTGGAATAAATTAAGGCAATTTACATTTGATAAACTCATTTTCTCCTGTAAACTACATTAACCTAGATATAGAAAAGACCCTGATGATGGGAAAGATTGAAGGCAGGAGAAGGCGATGACAGAGGATGAGGTGGTTGGATGGTATCACTGACTCAATGGACATGAGTTTGAGCAAGCTCCAGGAGTTTGTGGGCTTCCCTGATAGCTCAGTTGGTAAAGAATCTGCCTGCAATGCAGGAGACCCCGGTTAGATTCTTGGGTTGGGAAGATCCCCTGGAGAAAGGATAGGCTACCCACATGAATATTCTTGGGCTTCCCCGGTGGCTCAGCTGGTAAAGAATCCGCCTGCAATGAGGGAGACCAAAGTTTGATCCCTGGGTTGGGAAGATCCCCCGGAGAAGGGAAAGGCTACCCACTCCAATATTCTGGTCTGGAGAATTCCATGGACTGTATAGTCTCCATGGGGTTGCAAAGAGTCAGACATGACTGAATGACTTTCACTTTCACTTGACTTTTACTTCGCGGAGTTTGTAATGACAGGGAAGCCTAGTACTCTGCAGTCCATGGGGTCGAAAGAGTCAGACATGACTGAATGACTGAACTGAACTGAGAAATGAATGAACTGTCTACAGTTTAGTTTAAAATACAAAAGCACTACAGCTGGCTACTGGATCATGGATGAGCCTTAGAAACACATAGAGAGACTGACAGCTAATTACAGACTCATGAGAAACCTGGTAGAACTTGAAACAACTCCAAAACATACCACCCATTTGATAATAAATGCATTATATTTTACCATTTTATTGTGGGATAACTGGTTATGCAGCCTGCTAGCAAATGTAATAGTCAAAGTGAGTGATACTGAGGGCAAAGCTAATAATCTACTGCTTCTTATTTTTCACCATTTTTTTCCCCCACACATGTTCTGAGATTTGAAGAAAGCATTTCTGATTACTCTCTTATCCAAGTTGTCTTTTCCACACAACTGTATTAAAAAGTGACTTCATTGATGTTCCTGTCCTAATATTCAGGAAAGTTTGCAAGGACATATGTGTTTGTGTACAAAAATTGCTGAACCTGAATCTTCGGTCTAAGCAGGAAGTCATGGTCTTATGAATCAGTTTTGATCTTGCAAATTGAAGAAATTCATTTGTATATGGGAGATATATAGTGGATGATATTGTCCATTCACTGCTCCTTTTGTTTATGACAACATTTAGAATTGATGAGATGTTTCATTAAGACCAATGGAAAAAGTCATAGTTATAGGCTCACTGTGAGTTTTCAAGTAGGAAGAGTAAGATAATTCAATAATAAAACATAAAGCAGATTAATCAATCCTTCATTTCAGTGAGTAGGTCCCCTTCTACATTGACACTATTCCAGACTGCAATGAGTAGATGCACAGCTTGAAAACAAATGTCATAAATAATAATACAAAGTATAGTTTTAAAGTTACTTTATTATATTCAAGGTCATTTCTGACTTGAAGGTGATATTAAGTAAATTTGTGTTTAAGTTGATTTGTGTTGCAATTTGTGTTTCTGTGTAGACTACACTAGCAGACGTGTATGCAATAATCAGCTTTGCCAGTGACTATGGTAGGTAATGTGGACATAGAGGCTGATAAGAAAACAAAATCAATTAGGAAAATAAACCCAATGACCTGTTGTGAAACACATTTGTATTTTAAAATCTACAATATCAGGAATACCAGTTAAAGATCTGATATACAAGAAATGTTGGACACAGAAGTGAAAAGCTATGATCTCAGATTTTTCTCTCCTATATCTTACAAAGATGGCTTAGCTTCCATGTTTGTCATGTTTTCCTTTGGAGTGATATCTGATGATTCTTTTTTTAGTAAAACTGTGGAAAATTCTGAAAAAGATGGGAATACCAGACCACCTGACCTGCCTCTTGAGAAATCTGTATGCAGGTCAGGAAGCAACAGTTAGAACTGGACATTGAACAACACACTGGTTCCAAATAGGAAAAGGAGTCTGTCAAGGCTGTATATTGTCACCCTGCTTATTTAACTTCTATGCAGAGTACATCATGAGAAACGCTGGGCTGGAAGAAGCACAAGCTGGAACCAAGATTGCAGGGAGAAATATCAATAACCTCAGATATGCAGATGACACCACTCTTATGGCAGAAAGTGAAGAGGAACTAAAAAGCCTCTTGATGAAAGTGAAAGAGGAGAGTGAAAAAGTTGGCTTAAAGCTCAACATCCAGAAAACGAAGATTATGGCATCCAGTGCCATAACTTCATGGGAAATAGATGGGAAAACATTGGAAACAGTGTCAGACTTTATCTTCTTGGGCTCCAAAATTACTGCAGATGGTGACTGCAGCCATGAAATTAAAGACGCTTACTCCTTGGAAGAAAAGTTATGATCAACCTAGATAGCATATTCAAAAGCAGAGACATTACTTTGCCGACAGAGGTCCGTCTAGTCAAGACTATGGTTTTTCTAGTGGTCATGTATGGATGTGAGAGTTAGACTGTGAAGAAGGCTGAGCGCTGAAGAATTGATGCTTTTGAATTGTGGTGTTGGAGAAGACTCTTGAGAGTCCCTTGGACTGCAAGGAGATCCAACCAGTCCATTCTGAAGGAGATCGGCCCTGGGATTTCTTTGGCAGGAATGATGCTACAGTTGAAACTCCAGTACTTTCACCACCTCATGTGAAGAGTTGACTCTTTGGAAAAGACTTTGATGCTGGGAGGGATTGGGGGCAGTAGGAGAAGGGGACGGCAGAGGATGAGATGGCTGGATGGATCACTGACTTGATGGACGTGAGTCTGAGAAACTCCGGGAGTTGGTGATGGACAGGGAGGCCTGGCATGCTGCGATTCATGGGGTCACAAAGAGTCGGATGTGACTGAGCGATTGAACTGCGCTGAACTGAAAGACATATTGCTGCTACTGCTGCTAAGTCGCTTCTGTCGTGTCCAACTCCGTGTGACCCCATAGACGGCAGCCCACCAGGCTCCCCCGCCCCTGGGATTCTCAAAGCAATAACACTGGAGTGGGTTGCCATTTCCTTCTCCAGAAAGACATATTACATGGGGTGATATTAGTCATTTCAGAAGAAACTGTTCTTAGTAAATCCAAGTAGTTGCATGAGTAAATGGAAATTGGAAATGTCCAATTTTTAATATCAAAGTTTGGGAATATTTTAGAAAAAAAGAGAGGAAAGCTGTTGGATATCTGAGAGAGAAGATAGCTTAATAAAAAATGAGTAAATTACATGGAATAGGTAAAAAAATGAAAATTCTAGAAAATTAATAAAAACAAATTCTACTTTCACAATCTGATTAAAAAATCACAACTACTGACTGAAGCTTTGATCCCTTAAGTCATGGGCACCTCTCCAGACCCAGAATAATCGGCCTTTTAAGACTTTTCATCACAAAGAATCTCTTCATAGCCCCCTTTATGTCTTTGTTCCTCAGACTATAGATGAAGGGGTTCAGCATGGGTGTGACTACAGTGTACATCACTGAGGCTGTTGCACTTGACTGTGAGCCATGGGTAGCAGCAGAGCTAAGGTACACGCCTAGGCTTGTACAAAAAAATAAGGAGACAATTAAGAGGTGAGATGCACATGTAGTAAATGCTTTATACTTCCCTTGAGATGATGACATTCCATGTATAGAGGAAACTATCTTAGAGTAAGAGTAAAGGATACCAGCCAGGGAACCACCACCCCATAGGACACTTGCAAAATACATCATCATGTTATTAAGAAATGTGTCAGAACAGGCAAATTGGATCATTTGACTGAGGTCACAAAAAAAGTGGGGGATTTTCACATCTGTGCAAAAGAAAGCTGCAACAACATTAAACTTTGTAACAAGGAATTCAATATACACACTATCCAGGACACCAGAACCAGCAGTACACAGAGCTGGGGGTTCATAATGACTATGTAATACAGGGGGTGGCAGATGGCCACAAACCGGTCATAGGCCATTACAGTCAAGAGAAAGATGTCCAATACTCCAGAGAGTATGAAAAAATAAATTTGTGTGATGCAACCTTCATAGGTTATAACTTTGCTCTGAGTTTCGATGTTCCACAGCATCTTTGGGATGGTGGTGGAGGTGAAGCAGATGTCTACAAAGGACAGATTGGAGAGGAAGAAGTACATGGGGGTGTGGAGGTGGGAGTCTGAGCTGACAAGCAGGATGATGAGCAGGTTTCCAAACACAGTGATCAGGTACATGGAAAGGAAAAGCCCAAATAGGAAGGGCTGAAGTTCTGGTTCCTCTGAAAATCCCAGAAGGAGAAATTCTGAAATTTGTGTCTCATTACTTGGTTCCATGTGGTTGAAGTGACTTCCAGGAAAGAAGGAAACAATATTACTAATATTCACATAAACTTTTATTACATAAGTTACTTGTATCTATACAAAAAAGATCTTAATGAACCAGATAACCACGATGGTGTGATCACTCACCTAGAGTCAGACATTCTGGAATGCAAAGTCAAGGGGGCCTTTGGAAGCATCACTGCAAACAAAGCTAGTGGAGGTGATGGAATTCCAGTTGAGTTATTTCGAATTCTAAAAGATGATGCTGTGAAAGTGCTGCACTCAATATGCCAGCAAACTTGGAAAACTCAGCAGTGGCCACAGGACTGGAAAAGGTCAGTTCTCATTCCAATCCCAAAGAAAGGCAAAGCCAAAGAATGTTCAAACTACCACACAATTGCACTCATTTTACACATTAGCAAAGTAATGCTAAAAATTCTCCAAGTCAGGCTTCAACAGTATGTGAACCATGAAATTCCAGATGTTCAAGCTGGATTTAGAAAAGGCAGAGGAACAAGAGATCAAGTTGCCAACACCGTTGGATCATAGAAAAAGCAAGAGAATTACAGAAAAACATCTGTTTCTGCTTTATTGACTATACCAAAGCCTTTGACTGTGGATCACAGCAAACTGTGAAAAATTCAGAAAGAGGTGGGAATACCATTCCACCTGAGCTGCCTCCTGAGAAATCTGTATGCAGGTCAAGAAGCAACAGTTAGAACTGGACATGGAACAACAGACTGGTTCTGTTGGGAAAGGAGTATTGGGAAAGGAGTATGTCAAGGCTGTATATTGTCACTCTGCTTATTTAAATTGTAGGCAGAGTACATCAAGTGAAATGCAAGGCTGGATGAAACACAAGCTGGAGTCAAGATTGCTGGGGGAAATATCAAGCATCAGATATGCAGATGACACCACCCTCATGGCAGAAAAAGGAACTAAAGCCTCTTGATGAAAGTGAAAGAGGAGAGTGGAAAAAGTTGGCTTAAAATCCAATATTCAAAACTAAGATCATAGCATCTGGTCCCATCACTTCATGGCAAATAGATGGGGAAACAATGGAAACAGTGACAAACTTTATTTTTGGGGGCTCCAAAATCACTGCAGATGCTAACTCCAGCCATGAAATTAAAAGACACTTGCTCCTTGAAAGAAAAGTTATGACAAACCTAGACATATTAAAAAGCAGAGATATTACTTTGCAACAAAGGTCCATCTAGTCAAAGCTATGATTCTTTCAGTAGTCATGTATGGATCTGAGAATTGGACTATAAAGAAAGCTGAGCACCAAAGAATTGATGCTTTTGAACTGTGGTGTTGGAGAAGACTCTTGAGAGTCCTTTGGACTGCAAGGAGAACCAATCCATCCTAAAGGAAATCAGTCCTGAATATTCATTGGAAGGACTGATGCTGAGGCTGAAACTCCGATACTTTGGCCATGTGATGCAAAGAACGGACTCATTAGAAAAGATCCTGATGCTGGGAAAGATTGAAGGCCAGAGGAGAAGGGGCTGATGGAGGGTGAGATGGCATCACCAACTCAATGGACATGAGTTTAGTAAGCTCCAAGAGTTGATGATGGCAGTCTATGGGGTCATTAACAGCCAGACACAACTGAGCAACTGAACTGACTGACAGTATTCCATACATTTGTTTTGTAGTCAAGAAAATTGTTTTAATATTTTGCGTATGGATCTGCTTTTTTTTTTATTGCATTTTCTCTGCCACCTTGGACATTGACTTTTTGTTCCTCCGTTTCACCCTTAAAAAGTCATGTATTTTTTAGTTTTAATAAAAAAAAATTCTTCATGAATTTCAGGGATGTGAATTGAGGTCTGACCATGTTTAACTTATTTCTAGGCAATAGCTTAGTGTGCTGAAAGGCAAAAATCCCTACATTTCAATGATGGGAAAAAATGGACAAAAATTGTTTAAACAAATGATAAAGTTGTGTCTAACTCTTTGAGACCGCATTGACTGTAGCCCACCAGGCTCCTCTTTCTTTGGAATTCTCCAGACAAGAATACTGGAGTGGGTTGCCATAACCTTCTTCAAGGGATTTTCCCAACTCAGGAATCGAATGCAGGTCTCCTGCATTGCAGGCAGATTCTTTACCACTTGAGCGACCTGGGAAGCCTGAGCCACCTGGTTCAGTTCAGTTCAGTTCTGTCACTCAGTCGTGTCCGACTCTTTGCGACCCCATGAATCGCAGCACGCCAGGCCTCCCTGTCCATCACCAACTCCCAGAGTTCACTCAGATTCATATCCATTGAGTCAGTGATGCCATCCAGCCATCTCATCTTTTGGAGTCTTGCACCAATGCTGGGCTTCCCCATGGCGTTCTTTTCTCCCTTTTTTCTCTCCTTTTTTGGCTGAATTCCCATCTGGAGCAGAGAGGCTCACCACGTCTACTTACTTGCCCTGGCTGCTAAGATCCACGCGAAAGGGAGCCTAAGGCAGGGCACCCTTAGAGATTCAAGTGGATGCTGGTGGCCTAACATAGATGGTGCAAACCTCTTGTCTTGAGGTTTTATTGGTTTTCCCCGTAAACCAAGTTATTCAGCCTTCTTTTCTCCATTAATTTTCCTACTATACTATTATTTCAATCTTATATTAATAAAGAAATAAGTTTTCCTCGCCAGCGCCATCTCCCTTTCGAATTCCCTGGATCCACCGGGGCTGGACCCCGGCAAGACCTTAGTCGGCAAAGTAGTGTCTCTGCTTTTCAATATGCTATCTAGGTTGGTCGTAACTTTTCTTCCAAGGAGTAAGTGTCTTTTAATTTCATGGCTGCAATCACCATCTGCAGTGATTTTAGAGCCCACAAAAATAAAGTCTGACACTGTTTCCCCTGTTTCCCCATCTATTTCCCATGAAGTGATGGGACTGGATGCCATGATCTTTGTTTTCTGAATGTTGAACTTTAAGCCAACTTTTTCACTCTCCTCTTTTACTTTCATCAAGAGGCTTTTTAGTTACTCTTCACTTTCTGCCATAAGGGTGGTGTCATCTGCATATCTGAGATTACTGATATTTCTCCCAGCAATCTTGATTCCAGCTTGTGTTTCTTCCACTCCAGCGTTTCTCATGATGTACTCTGCATAGAAGTTAAATAAGCAGGGTGACAATATACAGCCTTGATGTACTCCTTTTCCTATTTGGAACCAGTCTGTTGTTCCATGTCCAGTTCTAACTGTTGCTTCCTGACCTGCATACAGATTTCTCAAGAGGCAGGTCAGGTGGTCTGGTATTCCCTTCTTTTTCAGAATTTTCCACAGTTTATTGTGATCCATACAGAGCAAATAAGAAAAGTATATACCATTTCAAATAAGATAGGTGTTATGAAGAACGGGAAAGCAGGTGAACATGAGTGAGTGAACAGTACAGTTAATTTTTATGGGTATTTATGCAAGACCTGAAAACAAGATGATTTGAAAAGTGACCTCAAGTAAGGGAGGGAGGGAGGTGAAAATTTATGTATGTATGTGTGTGTGTGTGTGTGCACACGCATGTGCACTTGACAGAAGGAATGCCTAGGACTCAAATAAATAAAATCAGAAACAAGAGATGTTATTACTGATACCAGAGAAATACAAAGGATACAAAAGACCTTTATGGACAGTTATATGTGAACAAATTGGACAATCTAGAAAAAAGCAGATAAATTTTTTAGAAAAATGTAATTTACCAAAACTAAATCATTATGAAAGGAAAAATCTGAAGAGATCAGTTACTAGTAAGAAGACTGAATCAGTGAGAAATAGATCAATTACTAGTAAGGAGACTGAATCGGTGAGAAATAATCTCCCAACAAAATATTTTTTCCTGAAAAAATGGCTTTACAGGTGAATTCTATCACATATTAAAAAAATTAATATGGATCTTCACAAAGTATTCAAAAATAGGTGAAGAAAAAACTCTTCCAAACTTACTTTATGAGGCCAGCTTTTCCTAATACCAAAACCAGACGAGAGCTCCACAAGAAAATTATAGACCAATATCCCTAATCAAGATAGATGCAAAAATCCTCAATAAAATATTATCAAACCTAATTCAAGAACACTTAAAAAGGACTATATATCATAATCAAATGAGACTTATTTCAGGGATGCAAGCATTCGATATCTGTGACTCAAAGAATGTGATAAACTACATTAATAAAGTAAAGATTAAAATCATATGCTCATATCAATCGATGCAGAAAGAGCATTTGACAAAATTCAGCATCCCTTTATTATAAAAACTCTTAACAAATTGGGTAAAGAAATAACAAACTTCAACATAATACAGGCCATATATTATAATACCACAGCTAATGCCATATTCAATGAAGAAACATAGAAAGCTTTTCTTTTATGATGATCAAGAACAAGAAAAGCAAGAGTGTCTACTCTCACCACTTGAAAAATTCATGGTAAGAACTCTTTATTTTTTCTGGTTTCATTGAAAAATAATTGACACACATCACTGAATAAGTTTAAGGTGCACAACATGAAGATTTAGTTTACATGTATTGTGAACTGGGTCTTCCCTTGTGGTTCAGTGGTAAAAAAAATTCACCTGCCAATAACCTCTCACATCTGGAAGTTTGTGTCTTTTGACAACCTTTCATTTTCCCCAGCCAAACTCGCTACTTCTGAAAAGAAAAAGTCTATTTTATTTTTCTATGTTTTCTTTTTTTAATTTTTTACATTTCCATGTACGAGTGACATCATATAGTATTTGTCTTCTTTGAATTCTTTCACTTAGCATAATTCTTTCACTTAGCATAACAACTTTATGGTCCATTCATGCTGCCATAAATCATCAGATTTATTAGTTTCTTATGACTGAGTGGCATTCCGTTGTATACATGCATCTCAAACTCTTTATCCATTCATCCATCCATAGACACTCAGGTTGTTTTCCATGTCTTGGCTATTGTGAATAATGTTGCTATGAACATAAGGGTGCAGATATATTTTAAGAGATTGTTTTTGTTTCCTTAGACATTTCCCCAGAGTTAGAGCTGCTGGATCATATATTATTTCTATTTTTAATATTTTGATGGTCCTCCATACTGTTTCCCATAGTATTGTGCTTGTTAGAATTTACAGTCTCACTAAAGGTGCACAAGTTTTCCCTTTAATCCATGCAAAAGCTAACATTTTTAAACTATACTTTCTTGAAGATGACCATTCAAAAAGATGTGAGGTGCTGTCTCTGAGTTTTAATTTCCCTAATGACTAGTGATGTTTAACATTTTTTCATGTACTTGTTGGAGTTTCATATATCTTCCTTGAAAAAATGTCTAATCAAGTCCTTTGCCCATTTTTGTTGTGTTAAAACACAGAATTTTTTGTTTTTTTTTGACATCATTTAAAAGGCAAAAAACAAAGAGTACTTTTGTTTACAGTTTCTTAAGAACAGATTTAAAAATCCAACAAAATTTTCTATTTCAACAGAGAAAATCAAATTCTAATATTGCATCAGTTTACTTTTGATTACATTAAACCTTATGATTATCAACATTCCAAATTCATGTCAATGTATAGCAAAACCAATACAATATTGTAAAGTAATTAGCCCCCAATTAAAATAAATAAATTTATATTAAAAAAATAAAAAGAATGTAGGCAGTACATTCTAAAAAAATAAATAAAATAAAATAAATAAAACTAATACACTTTAATCTTAGCCAACTTGAAAAAGCATACATTTTCCCCCAAGATTTCTTTTCCAAATTCCTCTACAATTTTGTCCTTGTTTTCCTTTTCCCCATTCCCAAATAACCAATTTTAATTTATGACAAAATTTTGTCCTATTTTCCCATCAAAAATATATCTCCATTCCTCATAACTCTTTAAAATTAAATTTATTTATTCATTTTAAAATGAAACAAAGGTGAATATTTTTAATGATAAAAGGTACAATTCACAAATTGTTTATGATGGACATCATAAACCATTAGACATCTAACAACAAAGAGACAAAGATAAATAAAGCAAAAATTAGAAGAAATGCAAGGGAAAAGAAAAAATATATCATCATAGTGAGACATACTCACATTTCTCTGAGAATGTTTTATCAAGTACAGAAAAAATAAGAACAGGAGCATCTTGAATGATGTCATTAGTAATTTAAATATAATGTATTTCTATTTCTATTTACCTTATACCCTACACAAATATTTTTAAAATTTTGTGTCTCATACATTGTTATTAGATGTCCATAGGACATTTAGAAAAACTGGCAAAAAGACAAATGTTACTTAATTTCAAAAAGTAGAGGGGGTTTTTTGGTGTGTGTGTGACTTGGTTATACATATACATATATATTATATTTGAAATTATTTTCCATTATAGCTTATTACAAGATATGGACTATAGTTCCCTGTGCTATACAGTAAACATTTATTTCATATTGTATATATTTTTAAATTAGAAATCTAGAATTCTATTCATACGAAGTAAAACAAGTGGAATCAAAATATCATAAATATTTTAGTTAGGCAAAACTTCATATGTTTTTTAAAAAATGTATATTATATGTATTATATATATTTATACAAAAGTTTTTCTACTATGCTTGATAAAGTCTTGAGAAAGAACCTAAAAAAATAAAAATGAAGAGATGGAGAAATTGGTCCAGCTGTTTTTAAACATGATTGCTCATTAGAAATATATCTGTGATATGGAGGAAAAAAACAATGCTTGGGAATTTGTATTTTTCAAAAACCTCCAAGATAATTCTGATATACATCTGGAGTGTAAAAAGTGATTACAGGTTTTTCTGTTAAATGGTAGCTTTGGTGATAAAGAATTCTGTTATTTTTCTGTTGACCAATCATGATGCAATGATATTAAGTGAATAATAGTTACATAATCATAATAAAGAAAGAAGTTCATCAGTTTTCACAATCAATAGCCTCACAAAAATAAAAGATAATTATAATTACAAGCCATAATAAGAACATGATTAACCTAACAATATAAAACAATATAAAATAATTACATACAATTTGGAGTGTCAAGTAGAGTGATGAGGTAAGTGGAAGTGCATATATGCAGATGTTTTCATCTGCTCAGCCAGCTGGTTGGTGCGTTTGACTCATTTACATTTAAGGTAATTATCAATATGTATGATCCTATTACCATTTTCTTAATTGTTTTGGGTTTATTTTCTGTAGGTAGGTCTTTTCCTACTCCTCAGAGAAGTTCTTTTAGTATTTGTTGTAAAGTTGGTTTGCTGGCATGGAATTCTCTTAGCTTTTGCTCTTCTGCAAACTTTTTGATTTTTCCATGAAATCTGAAGGAGAGTCTTGCTGAGTAGAGTATTCTTAGTTGTAGGTTCTTCCCTTTCATCACTTTAAATACATCATGCCATTCCCTTCTGGCTTATAGAGTTTCTGTTGAGAAATTAGCTGATAGCCTGATGGGAGTTCCCTCATATGTTATTTGTCATTTTTCCTTTGTGCCTTTAATATTTTATCTCTGTCTTTACTTTTTTTCAGTTTGATTATAATGTGTCTCAGTGTTTTCCTGCTTGGGTTTATCCTTCTTAGGACTCTCTGCGCTTCCTGGACTTGGTTGACTCTTTCATTTCCCATGTTCAGGAAGTTTTGAGCTACTATCTCTTCAGATATTTTCTCAGGTCCTTTCTTTCTCTCATCTCTTCTGGGAAGCCAATAATGTGAATGTTGGTACATTTATGTTGTCCCAGAGATCTCTTCAGTTCAGTTCAGTTCCGTCGCTCAGTCGTGTCCGACTCTTTGCGACCCCATGAATCGCAGCACGCCAGGCTTCCCTGTCCATCACCATCTCCCGGAGTTCACTCAGACTCACGTCCATAGAGTCAGTGATGCCATCCAGCCATCTCATCCTCAGTCGTCCCCTTCTCCTCCTGCCCCCAATTCCTCCCAGCATCAAGGTCTTTTCCAATGAGTCAACTCTTCACATGAGGTGGCCAAAGTACTGGAGTTTCAGCTGTAGCATCATTCCTTCCAAAGAAATCCCAGGGCTGATCTCCTTCAGAATGGACTGGTTGGATCTCCTTGCAGTCCAAGGGACTCTCAAGAGTCTTCTCCAACACCACAGTTCAAAAGCATCAATTCTTCAGGGCTCAGCCTTCTTCACAGTCCAACTCTCTCTTAGGCTGTCTTTATTTCTTTTCATTCTTTGTTCTATATTCTGTTCTGAAGCAGTGGTTTCCACCATTCTGTACTCCATGTCCTTGAGCCATTCTTCTGCCTCAGCTATTCTGCCATGGATTCCTTCTAGTGTATGATTCATCTCTGTTTGTTTGTTCTTTAGTTCTTCTAGGTCTTTGGTAAACATTTCTTGCATCTTCTCAATCATTGCTTCCATTCTTTTTCTGATATCTTGAATCATCTTCATTATCATTATTCTGAATTCTTTTACTGGAAGGTTGCCTATCTCCACTTCATTTAGTTGTTTTTCTGGGGTTTTATCTTTTCCCTTCATCTGGGACATAACTTTCTGCAATGTGGTTTTTGTTTTAGTTTCTGTGGGACTGTGCTTCTCTTGCTTCTTCTGTCTGCCCTCTGATGGAGGAGGTTAAGAAGCTTGTGTATAGTTTCCTGATGGGAGGGACTGGTGATGGGAAAAACTGGGTCTTGCTCTGGTGGTCAGGGCCTTGTTCAGTAAAACTTTCATCCAGTCATCTGCTGCTGGGTGGGGTTGTACACCCTCCCTGGTACTTTTTTGACCTGAGTTACCCAGTCCTCAGGTCTATGGGATCTATGGTTTACCCCAAGGGGGACCTTCCCAGACTTCCGCTGCCCCATCCCTGTGGTGAGCCCCTGCTGAATCACACCTCCACAGGAGACCCTCCAACCCCAGCAGGTGGTTTAGGTTCAGTCTCCTGTGGAGTCACTGCTCCTTCCCTCTGAGTCTTGCTGCATGCAAGGTTTTATTTGTGCCCTCCAAGACTGGAGTCTCTGTTTCCCCCGCTCCTGTGGAAGTCGTGTAATCCAATCCCACTGGCCTTCAAGGTCAGATTCCTTGGGAGGTTCCAGTCCCTTTGTTGGCTCTCCAGGCTGGAAGCTTGCTATGGGGTTCAGAGCCTTCCCAACAGTGGGAGAACTTCTTTGGTACTATTGTTCTGCAGTATACGTGGTGGATATGGAATTTGATTTCATCATGATTGTGCCCCTCCTACCATCTCACTGTGGTTTCTTCTTTGTCTTTGGATGTGGGGTATCTTTTTTGGCAGGTCCCAGCATCCTCCTGTAGATGGTTGTTCAACAGCTAGGTGTGATTTTGGTGCTCTTGAAGCAGGAGATGAGCACATGTCCTTCTACTCCACCATCTTGAACTGGAAGCCCGAGTTGTTATTTTTTATCTATTGGATTATATGAGTTCTTTGCACATTTTTATACTAACCCCTTATATTTAAGTTCTACAATTTTTCAATTCTATATATTGTCTTTTCTCTTGCCATTTTTATTCAAAATAGTATTTAAAGTTCCAACCAAAAGAAATAGTGCAAGGAATAGATAAAATGCCTTTAAATTGGAAAGAAGACATAAAATTGTAACCATTTATAGAAGAAACAACTTTATGTTTATAAAATTCTAGGTGCCACCAAAAACTGTTAAACATAAATGAATTCAACCAAATGCAGAACGGAAGATCAGTTGCAAACCTGCTGCATTTCTATACATTGACCACAAACTATCAAAATAGAAATTAAGAAATAATCCCTTTTACAATTGTATCAAAAAAATAAAACACTAAGGACAAATTTAACTGGGGAGCCATAAGACCTGTACTCTGAAAAATATAAGTCATTGATGAAAGAAATTGAAAAAGACACAAATAAATGGAAAGACATACCCCACTTATAATTGAAATAATGAATATTATTAAACTGTTTGTTACCCAAAAACACCTTCTTATTTAATACAATTCTAACCAATGGGTGAATGAATAAAGAAGCTTTGCCTTTTTAATTTGGCTATAAAAAGTAATGAATTATTGCTTTTTGTGATAGCATGGATGGATCTTGACTGTTTTATGTTAACTGAAAATGTCAGACAGAGAAAGACAGACACTGCATAATATCACTTACATGTGGAATCTAAAATAACAAAAAAAATCCCAGACCAAACAAACAAACAGAAAACATTATGATAGAAACAGAAAAATATTGGTGGTCTCCAGAGAAGATTGAGGAGCCAAATGGGTAAGGGAGGTAAAAGGTGCAAACTTCCAGCTATATAAAATAGTTCATTGGGATGTAGTGAACAGGAAGGTTATCATAGTGGTGTATCTCAAATTCATATTTACTTTTTGGAACTCTCTGGATGTTTTGGGGCTATTTCTAATCTGTAGTTGGATGAATCCACAGATGTAGAACCCAAAGATACAGAGAGCCAAATGTACTAACATTGGAATACAGAATACGTCAGAGGAATGTTTTCCACATTCTAACATTGAGTCCCAATAGCGTTTCGGATTCTGGTTTCTAAGAATTCAATAGAATGGAGTCAAAAACTCAGTGAACATCATACATAGTAAGTGAAAGTGTTAGTTAGTCAGTTGTATCTGACTTTTTGTGACCCCATGAACTGCAGCCCACTAGGCTCCTATGTCCACGGAATTCTCCAGGCAAGAATACAGGAGTGGGTTGCCATTTCCTTCTCCAGGGGATCTTCCCTTCCCTGGGATTCAACCTGGTTTCCTGCACTGCAGGCAGACTCTTTACCAACTGAGCTCTCAGGGAAGACATAGTAAAGCTCCATGCAAAATTGTCCATGGCACTTTGTCCTGTTGTGCGTGAGTGTACATGTGTGTGCTTATGTTTTGGTCTTCAGTGTTTTTGTGAATGTGCATCCTGGATCATGGGCTTTCAGGCTAGTGCTCATTTGGGAAGCCCAGTGGTAAAGAACCCACCTTCCAATACAGGAGATATAAGAGACACTGGTTTGATCCCTGGGTTGGGAAGATTCCCTGGAGAAGGGCATGGCAACCCACCCCAGTATTCTTTCCTGGAGAATCCCATGGATAGAGGAGCCTGGCGGGCTATGGTCCATAGGTCGCAAAGAGTTGGACACGACTGAAGTGACTTAGCACACACACATTCGGGATCACAAAATAAAGGCATGGATTTGACACATAGTTGAAAACATCTAGAACCCACTGCAGTAAAGGCAAGAATAGCTTAAAAGGGAAGTCCCACTAATGAGAAGGAAGCAGCATGAATGAAAAGACCGACAGAGGAGCCTGGTTGCAGAGAGAACAGGTAGCAGTGTGGGTGCTGAAATCATCTCACTCTCAAGAAACAACAGTCTGAACTTTTATTGCTCCAGTTGCCTCACCAAGGGATCTGCCTCATTCTCCTGATCTAACTGTAATTCCTATATCTATCCATGCTTGCTGCTGCTGCTGCTAAGTCACTTCAGTTGTATCCGAATCTGTGCGACCCCACAGACGGCAGCCCACCAGGCTCCCCTGTCCCTGGAATTCTCCAGGCAAGAACACTGGAGTGGGTTGCCATTTCCTTCTCCAATGCATGCTTATTTGACCACAAATTTTTAAAAGTATTGTGCAATAGCAGATGTGCTGGCCCTTCTTTCATTTTCCCTTGTGACATTATTTTCTGTGTTTTTACTGAACTTTGGCTTTGATGTCTTGTTATTTCTGATGGGTAAACTCTAGATCAGAGAAGGCAATGGCACCCCACTCCAGTACTCTTGCCTGGAAACTCCCATGGATGGAGGAGCCTGCTGGGCTGCAGTCCATGGGGTCGCTAAGGGTCGGGCACGACTGAGCGACTTCACTTTCACTTTTCACTCTCATGCATTGGAGAAGGAAATGGCAACCCACTCCAGTGTTCTTGCCTGGAGAATCCCAGGGTCGGAGGAGCCTGATAGGCTGCCGTCTATGGGGTCACACAGAGTCGGACACGACTGAAGTGACTTAGTAGTAGTAGTAAACTCTAGATCTGGTTCTGTTCCTTGTCCAACATGCAGAGGCTTCTCTACATCATGCACCTCCTACACAGACCATGAAAATTTATCTTTTTAAACAGGATTTATCTCTGAGGAAAGTATATCACATTCATTCATTTAGATTATAGTAATAGGCCTTTTCCATTATGATTTAAGATCCAAAGGAACAAGGACTTCATATTTTGTTCCATTTTGTGTTTACAAAGTGAGTGCATTTATACAGAAAAAATATTAAAGAAATAAAAATTCATAAAATAAAAAAAACAATTGCAAGGAAAATACAACCAGGAAAAGACTAGTGGTTTCACACAATTGTATTAAATGATATTTAATAAAAATCTTAAGAATGACTTATGGAATAAGATGTATAAAATAAAATTTTAATCATATCACATGGGCCTCTAATTAAAGATTATAATGGCAAAGACCTGTAAATAAGAAAAATATAAATAAAGGTACAATTTTTGCAAAGCAGAAGAAACAGTATTAAAGTTATAATTCCTATCAGTAAAACGATAAGCAATTCCAATATGCTTATGAAAAAAAAAGCAGTAGTTATCTGAATGCAAAAGAACATCTTCCATAAGAGGGGAGAAGATGATTGCTATTGTGGAAACATCTAATCACAAAAGTCAAAAAGCTACTAATATGGAAAAACTGATGTGAAATAAGAATATAACATGTATAGAGGTTGTTATTACAACAGAGGATATAGAAAAAATTTCCCTGTATGAAATGTAATATGGGAGAATATGACATGATTGAATAATAGAACTGATTAAAATATATATATATATTTTTTTTCACACATTACCCCCAATACATACATGTGTGTGTGTGTGTGTGGTGTGTGTGTAAGAATTTATGCCAAACAGCAAAGTTAGTGGAAAAAATTTTTTTCTTTGGATGTGGAATAAAAAACAATATTTAAAAATTCAGACTTTTGTATATAAACTGGGCAAATGACTTTCACATTCCATTTGCAATAAAGAATGTAAATGTGTAGTAACAACCCCTTCTCCAAAATGCAGACTTGCTAGTAATGAAATTACTGCAAAGGAAAAGTATTTAATATTCCTCTTCAGACTTATTAAATATGTCTTTTCATATGAATACACAGCATGAGAGAAGATACTCTGAAATAGATTCTCATAAACTGCTGTTGCATTAATAGCTACCTCTTTTGGTCTGGATCTTTTAAGTGAATACAGAACATGCTTAAATATACCCCAACTTAGAAACTAAAAAATAATAGTCATAATTTGCTGCATAGTCTTCTACATATGTTACACTTTCCTCCTTCTCTGAACAGTAGAACTCATATATGTTTTAATTTTACTGGAACTATTTTATCTCACTTATTTACAAGGTCATTGAATCGGACCTCCATTCCCATCACTTGTCAGCTTGCACTGTAGAGTCAGACATATCCTTATTAACATATTAAATAAATCAATTACATATGATTAGTTAATCATGAGTACAAAAACAGTAATCACTCATCTCTGGACTAGGCTGATTAGGCTCTCATTTGACTTTAGATAAATGTTTTCAAGTTTCCTTTTCTCTGAATCTTTTATGGAGCACTTCCTGTGTTCTCAGACTTACCTAGATGGGGTTTCTGAGAGGCAGGTTGCTTGTGAAAGCTGAACTAATTCTTGGATTGTTGATGATGAAGACTGAAGCTCTGTCACCAGACAAGACTGCAGAGTATTAAAGCACTGAATCCTGATCCAGATTTAGGAAACAAATATCATGTCTTCTCCAGCTTAGGGATGCAAACACTAAGGGAAGGCAACAAAAGAGACATTAATAACTCTCTATGCCAGCTCATTAAGCACATTTTCTTCCAGTTACTACAACTTCTAGTACCTGTTTTCCCTCTGGGCCTCTGGAAAAGACCAAAGGGCCACTTTTTCCAAATGATTCTCTGATCTCAAGAGGTCAGGTTAGAGGTCAAGTGAACCCAGTTTTTATTACTACTTGTCTTTGTTTTTCAGATCTAACCATGAACACCTTATCTCAACCCTTAAGTAATGTTTTCTCCAAAGAATGAGACTAAGGAACCTATCAGGACTAAGTCTCTTAGATGCTTTAAAGACTAATTTGTGGTTGGTACACAGCCTTTTTAGCTTTAGAAAATTATTCTTCCCTTTTCAACAAGAGGGAGAAATGTGTTCATCTGATATTTAATCTTGGCATCACATTCAATGGCTTCCTAACACATTTGTTCAAAAAAGTAGGAATTTCATACCAAATCATAAGTTAAAAGCCATAATTTAGTCACTCACTATAAGATGTTTCTTAATTATAAAAATATATGCACGCTGGAGCCGATTATACAGAGTGAAGTAAGCCAGAAAGAAAAACATCAATACAGTATACTTACACATATATATGGAATTTAGAATGATGGTAATGATAAACCTGTACGCAAGACAGCAAAAGAGACACAGTTGTATAGAATGGCCTTTTGGACTCTGTGGGAGAGGGAGAGGGTGGGATGGGTTGGCAGAGTGGCAATGTAACATGTGTGATGTCATAGGCGAAGCGAATTGCCAGTCCAGGTTTGGTGCAGGATGCAGGATGCTGGGGACTGATGCACGGGGATGATCCAGAGAGAGGGTGTGGGGCGGGAGGGTGGAGGTGGGGGTCGGGATTGGGAGTTCATGTACACTCATGGCTAATTCATGTCAATGTGTAACAAAACGAATACAGTATTGTAAAGCAAAACTAAAAAATAAAAATTAATTAAAAAAATATATATATATGCAGACCTTTTCATGCTATTTAACTTAAGCTTTGGGTCTTACAGACATTGCCTGACATAACTTTTAGAAAAGTTTATGCTATGAAGTAGTATTATAACATTGTGAACACTGTCCCACACGCAATAATGTGTTTGAGATAATTTAATGATCCACCTAAAGATTCAAACTGAGTAAGGAAAGGGCCTTAATTGGGATTCTGTCTGGATACGTCCATTTTTCAAGCTGTAGGCCATGTGTGTGTGCTGTGTCCAACTCTTTGCGACCCTATGGACTTTAGCCCCCAGGCTCTTCTGTCCCTGGGATTCTCCAGGCAAGAATACTGGAGTGAGCTGCCATGCCTTCCTCCAGGGGATCTTCCTGACCCAGGGATTGAACCCACATCTATTTTGTCTCCTGCATTGGCAGGTGGGTTCTTTACCACTAGCACCACCTGGGAAGCCCAAGGTGCAGGCCAATGTTCTCAACCAGAGATTATATTGCCCCTGAATATTCATCAGTGTTTGAAGGAATGCTGCTGAACACCAACAATACCTAATACAAATAACCATCTAGCCCCAATTGTCAACATGAGAAGGTGAGAAAACCAGAATTTGTTCAATTTCAACATGTATAGGTAACACCCATGGTTGTAGTTGTAATGCAGGTTCTGAATCATCAGGACATGGAGGGCCCAGTTATTCTGAAAATCAAAAGAATCTTCTGGGTGATGTTGATGCTACAGGTCTTAATCTGTGGACCCCTTTTTGAGTAGCAAGGCTGTGGACGTGTGCAAGTCAGGTGTAGGCAGTTTTAGATCTTCTGAGTGAAAATTCAGGTTTGCATATCATTTTTAATTCATTCATTTCTGAGAATTTTATAACTTCATTATTTGACCAGCCAAGGACACCACAAAAAAGGAAATGATCAATTGCACCAATGAAAATAATGGCAAAAATCCTCAACAAAATACTAGTGAAACAAATTCAACATGTTAAAAGAATTATACATCATGGCCGACTGAGATTTACCTCAGAGACACAAGGATGGTTAAATACCCACAGAATGAAAAATGTGATATTTCTAGTTAACAAAGGGATGAATAAAAGTCATAGGATCATCTGAATAGATGCAGAAAAACTTTTGAAAAACTAAACATTTATAAGAAAACACTCAACAAAGTAGGTATAAAACACCTCACATAATGAAAGCTATATATGATAAAACCATAGCCAACATTATACTCAATGTTGAAAACTGAAACTATGTACCCCTGGACAGGGATGTGAGTCCATCACAAAGAATGGTGGCTGGTAGCTGGAGCTTGGTGATTGGAGTGCAAACATAGGGCTAGAACCACTGTTGACTGTGAGGAGACAGCCCAAGGGAACGGGAGGGAGGAAGTCCAGGGCAGTGAGTGCTTTGGAGGAAAGCCAAGCAGCCTTGGGGGCAGGCGTGCTACCGCTGTGTCATGCACAGAGTGTGGAGCTTTTTTTTTTTTTTTAATTTGTTTTGCTTTTTTTGCTTTATTCCTTGGGTGGAATTCTACTTTGGTCTCGTTTTCCGTTCTGCATTTTAATTTTCTTTTAATTGGTTGATTAATTTCTTAGTTTCCTTTTCCTGCCAGGTCACTCTTTGGACTTTGTTTCCTTTGGTCTCTTTCGGTTTTGTTTGTGGTGTTTGTGTATGTTCCTTTGTTTTTGTTTCTATTTCTCTGATTTTGCTTTTACCATTTGTCTAGGTTCATTTCTTGTTTCTTTTTTTTTTTTGTCACAGTTTGTTTCTTTTGCGGGGTTTGGGGAGGTGTTTTTTTGTTTTAATCCCCTTTATTGCCATAACAAACAGCTTGTGGGATCTTGGTTCCCTGACCAGAAGTCGGACATGAGCCTCTAGGGTGGGAGTGCTGAGTCAAGGATGTTAGTTAGTCAGTTAGTTAGTTCAGTCGCTCAGTCGTGTCCGACTCTTTGCGACCTCATGAATCGCAGCACGCCGGGCCTCTCTGTCCATCACCAACTCCCGGAGTTCACCGAGATTCACGTCCATTGAGTCCGTGATGCCATCCAGCCATCTCATCCTCGGTCGTCCCCTTCTCCTCCTGCCCCCATCCTTCCCAGCATCAGGGTCTTTTCCAATGAGTCAACTCTTCCCATAAGGTGGCCAAAGTACTGGAGCTTCAGTTTTAGCATCATTCCTTCCAAAGAAATCCCAAGGTTGATCTCCCTCAGAATGGACTGGTTGGATCTCTTTGCAGTCCAAGGGACTCTCAAGAGTCTTCTCCAACACCACAGTTCAAAAGCATCAATTCTTCATGAGTCAACTCTTTGCATAAGGTGGCCAAAGTACTGGAGCTTCAGTTTTAGCATCATTCCTTCCAAAGAAATCCCAGGGTTGATCTCCCTCAGAATGGACTGGTTGGATCTCCTTGCAGTCCAAGGGACTCTCAAGAGTCTTCTCCAACACCACAGTTCAAAAGCATCAATTCTTCTGCGCTCAGCCTTCTTCACAGTCCAACTCTCACATCCATTCATGACCACAGGAAAAACCATAGCCTTGACTAGATGGACCTTAGTCGGCAAAGTAATGTCTCTGCTTTTGAATATATTATCTAGGTTGGTCATAACTTTTCTTCCAGGGAGTAAGCGCCTTTTAATTTTAACTGGAGTGGTTAGCCTATCCCTTCTCCAGTGGATCTTCCAGACCCAGGAATTGAACCAGTGTCTCCTGCATTGCATACAGATTCTTTACCAACTGAGATATCAGGGAAGCCCAGAGGGAAACAAAGGCAGAATACTGTTTGAAATACATCACAGCAATATTTTTTGGATCCATCTCTCCATCATAATCATTTTTATGTGTACAGTTCTATACACTTGGCATTAAGTATATTCACACTGTTGGACAATAATTGCCATCATCTATCTCCAGATCTTTTTCACCTTTCCCAACTTGAAACTCTGGACCTGGTAAACACTAATCACATGTCCTCCCTTATTCTATCCCCTGGAAACCACCATTCTATTTTGTCTCTATGAATTTGACTACTCTCTGTACTTCTTATATGTGGACTCATAGAATATATATCCATTTGAAATATCTCACTTTTGAGATATTTCTGAATCTCTGCTGTCCTCTTTTCTTCTCAAATTTGCTCCATTCTCACCCTCTATGTCTCAAAGAATGTGTGCTGTTGTGCTCAGCATCTCAGTCGTGTCCGACTCTTTGCAGACTGGTCTATAATCAGCCCAGCCCCCCTGTTGATGGGATTTACCAGGCAAGAATACTGGAGTGGGTTACCACTTCCTTCTCCAAGGGATCTTCCTGACCCAGGGATCAAACCCTTGTCTCCTGCATTGTAGGTGGATTCTTTATCACTGCACCACCTGGGAAACCCATCTTAATGAATTCAATTGTATTTTTTCAGTTGTTCAGGCCCCAGTCCTGGAGTCATTCTTGTCTTTTCTCTTTCTCTCACACATGTATCCTTCCTGGAAGCAGATCCTTTTAGTTCTGCCTTCAAAATACAACTCAACTGACTGCTTCCCAGTGCTTACACTGCTATCCTCCCCTTGGTCCTAGGTACCTATATCTACCAGGCTTGCCTGCAAGTAAGTCCAAACAGGCTACCTTACACCCTACAACCCATGCTCAACCCAGAGCCAGAATGATCTTTAAAATCTTGTCAGATCATGTTACATGTCTGTTCAAATCCCTGCAACGACTCCCCATCTCATTCAGAGTAAATGAAAGTATAAGTCATTCAGCGGCAGAGAAAGGCTCATAGGATCAGCCCTGATACCTGTCCTCCTGTTCTACTGTGCTCCCCCTCAGTCACTCTGCTCCAGCTAACCCCCACCCCCACCCCCATGCAGTCTCCTACCTCAGGGTCTTTGTATTAACCTTAACCTCTGCCTGGGGCACTCTTTCCCCAGATACCACTGGCCTAAGTCATTTACCATCTTCACCTATATCCCTGCACCAACACTGTACTATTGAGTCTTTTTTTTTCAGTTATTTTTAAAAATTTATTCATTTATTTTAATTGGATGATAATTACTTTGCAATATTGTGATGGTTTTTGCCAAACATCAACATGAGTTGGCCATAAGTATACATGCATTTCTCACCCATCCTAAACCCCACTCCCACTTCCCTCCTCAGACCACTGGCTTTGAGTGCCCTGCTTCATGCATCAAACTCACACTGGTCATCTATTTAACATGTGTGGTGCTGTGCTTAGTCACTCAGGTGTGTCCAACTCTTTACTACCCCATGCATTGTAGCCCACTAGGATCCTCTGTCCATGGAGATTCTCCAGGCAAGAATATTGGAGCAGGTTGCCCTGCTCTCCTTCAAGGGATCTTCCCAACTGAGGGACCAAACCCAGGTCTCTCACATTGCAGGCATATTCTCTACCATATAAGCCACCAGCAAGTGAAAGTGAAGTCGCTCAGTCGTGTCCAACTCTTCGTGACCCCATGGACTGCAGCCTACCAGGCTCCTCCACCCATGGGATTTTCCAGGCAAGAGTACTGGAGTGGGGTGCCATAGCCACCAGGGAACCCCCTATTTTACAATGGTAATGTACATGTTGGATGATTTAAGAATTGCACATTGCTTCTTGATTGTTCCTCTTTTGTCTCTGCATCCCCTCCCTTTCCTAATTAACAACAGTTTGATCCTGCCCTTGGAATTCAGAGAAGATCTTGGAGGCTGAATGCAGCCTATTTCCTGTAATCAAAAAATTGTTGTTGTTGTTTTTGTTGCTTCATCCTAAGTCATGTCTCACTCTTTGCGACCCTATGGACTGTAGCCTGCCAGGCTCCTCTGTCCAAGGGATTCCCCAGGCAAGAATACTGGAGTAAGTTGCCATTTCCTTCTCTAAGGGATCTTCCAGACCCAGGGATTGAACCCATGTCTCCTGCCAATGCAGGCTGATTCTTTACTGTCTGAACCAGAGGGAAGTCACTTCTTTTGAAAAGTGGGGTGAATAAGAGAAAATATCTCAAAAAGTGTTTCCAAGAAGATATAAAGTCACACATGTGAGGAAACAAGCACAATCCTGATATGAGAAACTCTTTGTTATGTCTATTGTATATTTCTATCCCAATTCTTTTGGAGATAACAAGCCCACAACCAAATGAATGTGAAGAACATCAATGTTTGAGAGGCTAATTTCGGGACTACCAGGTCAGCACTTGATAAAGTACTCTAAATCTGAAGGTAGAAATTGTTAGAATGGCTACAAGAAAGCATGTAAAACCATGAAATTTTATGGACAGCCTATAAAGAAAAATGTCAAAAAAGTTTACTGACAACAGTAGAGAAACTAATACAAAAACATAAGTGGGGACTTCTCTGGCAGCCCAGTGGTAAGACTTCCCCTTCCAGTGCAGGGGGTGCTTCTTTGTTACCTGGTTGGGGAGCTAAGATCCCACATGCCTCATGGCCAAAAACCCGAAACATAAAAGCAGAAGCAATGTTGTAACAAATTCAACAAAGACTAAAAAATGGCCTTAAATTAAAAAAACAAAAACAAACAAAAAAAAACACCTTACAAGACAATCCCAAAAAAGTGAATTCACAGGTGCTTTAGGAATAGAAGAAATGAGCATGTCTCTTAAGGGAGAAAAGACCAGGAGATTTAAATCTACATTTGTCTTTGGGGTTCACAATATCCACTTAGTTCTGAGGTGAGTGACTCATCACAGACAAGGGGTGCCTAGACTCGGGAACCTTGCCAGGGCCCCCTTCACATCCTTGTTCCTCAGGCTATAGATGAAGGGGTTCATCATGGGAGTGATCACAGTGTACATCACTGAGGCAATGGAGCTTCTCTGGGAAGACTGGGTCACAGAAG
Source organism: Aepyceros melampus (assembly GCA_006408695.1). NCBI lineage: Eukaryota > Metazoa > Chordata > Mammalia > Artiodactyla > Bovidae > Aepyceros > Aepyceros melampus. The sequence goes on from SJXQ01001966.1 coordinate 340,148, forward strand.
AAGTAAGGTAAACCCCGAGGCCTGTCCCATAGCACAAGGAGACCACAGTGCAGTGAGAACCACAGGTGGAAAATGCTTTGTACTTGCCTTCAGTGGCTGCTGCTGCTGCTGCTAAGTCGCTTCAGTCGTGTCCAACTCTGTAAGGCCCCATAGACAGCAGCCCACCAGGTTCCCCGTTCCTGGGATTCTCCAGGCAAGAACAGAGGAGTGGGTTGCCATTTCCTTGGCCATCTTTATTAACAGACAGACAATCTGAGAGTAAGAAAAGAGTATCCCAGTCAGAGGAAACATACACAGCAGGGCAGTGGCCACATACAAAAAGATGTTATTGAGAGGGTATCTGAGCAGGCTGCCTTGAGTGTCTGAATCAGTTCACAGGAGAAATGTGGAATTTCAGTTCCAATACAGAAAGTCAGCCACATCATCAGTAGTATATGAAACAGGGAGCTGAATAAAATGATAAACACATGAGAACCAGAAGACCATAGAAGTGGGGGTTCATGATGACCGTATAGTGCAGGGGGTGGCAGATGGTCACCAACCAGTCATAGGCCATCACGGTCAGGAGGAAATGGTCCATTCCAGCAAAAACCATAAAGAAAGACACCTGAGTGAAGCAGCCTATGTAGGAGACGTCTTTTCTCTGTGTCTGAACATTCACTAGCATCCTCGGGACAGTGGTGTACACAAAACAGATGTCAACAAAGGACAGGTAGGAGAGGAAGAAGTACATGGGAGTGTGAAGTAATTAATTGAAGGTTAATTACTTTACAGTACTGTGGTGGGTTTTGCCATACTTGACATAAACCAGCCATGGGTGTACATATGCCCCCCATCCTGAACCCTCCTCCCACCTCTCTTCCCATCCTATCCCTCTGGGTTGTCTCAGTGCACCGGCATAAAAGGGGATTATTAATGATATTTATTCCATAGGACTGTTGACAGGGATAAATGATTTTAAAGAAGAGTTCCTGACACACTATGGAAACCTAAAGAAATCATGGCTCAATAAACTTTAGAAGTTGGGAAATATAGTCTGCAGAGATGAAGGCAGTAAGGCAAGTACTTAGAATGAGACATCAGATCACTTGGCATGAGAGAATATGGGAAGGAGAGAAAAAAGGAAAGAGATAGAGACGATGATATTGGTTCTGAGGCTTTCTGGGTAGGAGACCAGCCCTTCAACACTTCTGGTTAACTTCTTGCCCTGAATTCTGTTTAAATATGCATGGATTTTCTGATAATCTTCCCTTTTCTATGGAAGTTGGTTTAACTGTGTTTATAAAACTTGCATTGAAGAGAACATTCACATGTATTTCTATGGGAAATGCATCCTTTTCCTATCGACGTAGCATCCTCATTGGTAGTTATTTTAAAATATCCCTCCAGGGAGACAAGGTTGACACTGCAGTTAAGACGACTGTTTTATGAGGCAGACAGACACAGATTTGAGTTTTTAGAATTTCCCTGTAGCTCATATAGTAAAGAATCTCCTTGCAATGCATGAGAGCCAGGTTCAATCCCTGGGTCAGGAAGATCCCCTGGAGAAGGAAAAGGCAACTCACTCCAGTATTCTTGCCTGGAGAATCCCATGGACAGAGGAGCCTGGTAGACTACGTCCATGGGCTCTCAAGGAGTCAGACACAACTGAGCGACTGAACACATCTATCTCTTCTTAGCTGTGTGACTGAAGGGCTATATGATCCATCTGAGCTCTTAGTTAAGAGGGTTATAATGATGCAATGCCATAATGAATGTAAAAAGACTGTGGTAGGTGTCCAATAAAAGATATTACTATTATGATTTATGTACTTCTCTACAACCCACTCCAGTCTCTTGGCTGGAAAATCCCATAGACAGAGGAGCCTGGTAGACTGCAGTCCATGGGGTCGCAAAGAGTTGGACACAACTGAGCGACTTCACTGTCACTTGACTTCACTTTCTAATGACATAATTTTTAATTTAGCAGCCCATCTCTTATCTCCAGATTCAGTATTCCTCCCTGATATCCCTCTTACTTTGAGGAAAACAAAAGGACTAGAGAAAAACACAATTGATCTGATAATTACAGATCAGAAAGGATACATTACCTCCTTTGTTTTTCCACTTGGGGTTTCTGTTAATGAAGATACTGCTGATATATTTCAAACCCAACTAACATTTCAAACCCAACTAACATTTCAAACCCAACTAACATTGTTAATGGACAAGCTCTTGGCATGACTTCTCACAGTGGTCCAGAAGCTTTGAACCTCCCTCAGGTTTCTCCATCTCATGAACAGAAATAAAGTGAGATCTTTGTCAACAAAAAGAGATTCACAGATCTAGAGAATGAACTTGTGGTTGCTGGGGTGGAAGGCCGAGGGGGAAGAATAGTTAGGGAATTTGGGATGGACATGTACACACTGCTATATTTAAAATGGATAATCAGCAAGGACCTACTGTAGAGCACATGGAACTCTGCTCAATGTTATGTGGCAGCCGAGAGGGGAGGGAGTTTGGGAGAGAATGGATACATGTATATGTATGGCTGAGGCCCTTTCCAAAGAAAGGCAATGCCAAAGAATGTTCAAACTACCACAGAATTGTATTCCTCTCACATGCTACCAAAGTAATGCTCAAAATTCTCCAAGTCAGGCTTCAACATGAATTTCCAGATGTTCAAGCTGGATTTAGAAAAGGCAGAGGAACTAGATATCAAGTTGTCAACATCCGTTGGATTATAGAAAAAGCAAGAGAATTCTAGAAAATCCACTGCTGCTTCATTGATTATGCTAAAGCCTTTGACTGTGTGGATCACAGTAAACTGTGGAAAATTCTGAAAGTGATGGGAATACCAGACACCTGACCTGCCTCCTGAGGAATCTGTATGCAGATCAAGAAGCAACATTTAGAACCGGACATGGAACAACAGACTGGTTCCAAATTGGAAAAGGAGTACGTCAAAGCTGTGTATTGTCACCTTCCTTATTTAACTTATATGCAGAGTATATCATGCAAAATGCCAAGCTGGATGAAGCACAAGCTGGAATCGAGATTGCAGGGAGAAATACCAAATAGGCAAATGACTCCACCTTCATGGCAGAAAACAAAGAAGAACTGAAGAGTCTCTTGATGAAAGTAAAAGAGGAGAATGAAAACATTGGCGTAAAACTCAACATTCAAAAACTAAGATTGTGGCATCTGGTCCCATCAGTTCATGGCAAATAGATGGGGAAACAGTGATAGACTTTACTTTGGGGGGGCTCCAAAATCACTGGAGATGGTAATGGCAGCCATGAAATTAAGATGCTTGCTCCTTGGAAGTAAAGCTATGACCAACCTAGACAGCATAGTAAAAGGCAGAGACATTACTTTGCCAACAAAAGTCCATCTAGTCAAAGCTATGGTTTTTCCAGTAGTCATGTATGGATGTGAGAGTTGGACTATAAAGAAAGCTGAGCATTGAAGAACTGATGCTTTTAAACTGTGGCATTGGAGAAGACTCTCAAGAATCCCTTGGACTGCAAGGAAATCAAACCAGTCAATCCTAAAGGAAATCAGTCCTGACTATTCATTGGAAGGACTGATGCTGAAGCTGAAACTCCAGTGCTTTGGCCACTTGATGTGAAGAACTGACTCATTGGAAAAGACCCTGATGCTGGGAAAGATTGAAGGTAGGAGGAGGAGGGGATGACAGAGGATGAGATGATTGGATGGCATCACTGACCCAATGGACATGAGTTTGAGCAAGCTCTGGGAGTTGGTGATGGACAGGGAAGCCTGGTGTGCCACAGTCCATGGGGTCACAAACAGTCAGATACAACTAAGCAACTTAACTGAACTAAACTGAGTCCCTTCACTGTTCATCTGAAATTTTACAACATTGTTAATTGGCTATGCATGTTAAGTTGCTTCAGTCATGTCTGACTCTTTGCAACCTTCTAGACTGTAGCCCACCAGTATCCTCTGTCCATAGGATTTCCCAGGGAAGGGTACTGGCATAGGATGCCATTTCCTACTTCAAGGGGTCTTCCTGACCCAGGGATCAAACCTGCATCCCTTTTGTCTCCTGCATTGGCAGGTGGGTTCTTTACCACTAGTGCCACCTGGGAAGCCCAATAGCTCAATATGAAATTAAAAGTTTTTTATGAAAGAAAAAAATCAGGAAAAAAAAGAGATTTTGTCAAGACCCTGTGGTATAAAGATAAATAAGAATTAATCTCAAAAATATACAAGCAGCTCCTGCAGCTCAATTCCAGAAAAATAAGTGACACCCTCCCCCCCAAAAAAGGGCCAAAGAACTAAACAGACATTTCTCCAAAGAAGACATACAAATGGCTAACAAACATATGAAAAGATGCTCGACATCACTCATTATCAGAGAAATGCAAATCAAAACCACAATGAGGTACCATCTCATGCCAGTCAGAATGGGTGCTATCAAAAAGTCTACAAACAGTAAATGCTGGAGAGCGTGCAGAGAAAAAGGAACCCTCTTTACACTGTTGGTGGGAATGCAAACTAGTACAGCCACTATGGAGACCAGTGTGGAGATTCCTCAAAAAGGTGGAAATGGAACTGTCATACGACACAGCAATCCCACTGCTGGGCATACACACCAAGGAAACCAGAATTGCCCTTTATCCTGGAGCCGGTGGCAGGGCTTGGCATCTCGCTCCTCTCCTTCCCCTGTTCACCCAGCCTTCCTAGGGGGACCTGCGCAGGAGTCTGAAAAATTCTTTTGCAGAATTCTAGGATGGAGACTGAAGGGTATCCAGAGATGCAAACAGATGGAGAAGTCCAGAATGATGAAATAAGGTCACCACCAAATGAGAGGATGGCTGAGGAGCCAGAAGGCATCCTGATAGCGCCGCCCTAGGTCCAGGTTCCACCAGAGAGCCTGAAGAAGACTCTGAAGATGACCTGGAAGACTGTGTCCCTAAGGGGTCCTCTCAACCCTGCAGCCTCCAGGCAGAGGTTCCGGGAGTTCCATTATGAAGATACAGCTGGGCCCAGGGATGTCCTGAGACATCTCCAGGAGCTTGCTGGACAGTGGCTGCGGCCTGATATTCACACAAAGGAGCAGCTTGTGGAAATGCTGGTGCAGGAGCAATTCCAGGCTGTCCTCCCCGAGGAGCTCAGAGCTTGGGCACTGAGGTGTCAGCCTGGGGTCAGAATTACTGGCTAAAATCTCACTGCTTCTTTTTCAACCTACATATGAGAAGTGACCAAAGGCTCTCTTTGTTGCAAATCCAACTACAGTCATGATAAATCTGAACCTTGATTTTCTTTGAGCTTGCTTTTGCTAGCTGTAATAAGAATCAATGAAAATCTTTTTTTTTTTTTCCTGATGGTGGTGGTGAAGTGGTGAAGTCGCTCAGTCGTGTCTGACTCTTTGCGACCCCATGGAATGTAATGTACTAGGCTTCTCTGTCCATGGGATTCTCCAGGCAAGAATACTAGAGTGGATTGCCATTTCCTTCTCCAGGGGATCTTCCCGACCCAGGGATCGAACCCAGGTCTCCCGCATTGGAGGCAGACGCTTTAACCTCTGAGCCACCAGGGAAGCAGCTCTATTTCCTGGCACTGTGAACTCCAAAATGAGTTTCCCTTCCCTCTTGTAAGGACAATCAGTCTGCTGCTGGTTTTTTCTCTGATGAATGCCTCCCTTTTTGCACTTTGTGACATGCTTTAATATATATTTTTATGTATCCAAAGAGATGATTGCTTCAACTTTAATATTCTTGATTCTCGCTGTGGTGGCTTGAATGGAAGCTTCTGTAACCCCATTGGTAACTCATTTGGAGTGTCCTTGAAATATTAAAGTTTGATTCTTAATTAAAAAAAAAGGAAACCGGAATTGAAAGAGACATGTGTACCCCAATGTTCATTGCAGCACTGTTTACAATAGCGAGGATATGGAAGCAACCTAGATGTCCATCAGCAGAGAAATTAATAAGAAAGCTGTGGTACATATACACAATGGAATATTACTCAGCTATTAAAAAGAATTGGGAACTCATGTACACCCATGGCAGATTCATGTCAATGTATGGCAAAACCAATACTGTATTGTAAAGTAAAATAAAGTAAAAAGAAAAAAAGAAGAAAAGGGAATTTCTGTGCTACAGATTACACACATATGCACATTTATTCTCAATAAAATAATTTATGAAGAAAAAAATACATTTGAATCAGTTCTAATGAGGTGGATGAAACTGGAGCTTATTATACAGAGCGAAGTAAGTCAGAAAGAAAAACACCAATACAGTATGAGTTCAGTTCAGTTCAGTTGCTCAGTCGTGTCTGACTCTTTGCAACCCCATGAATCACAGCACACCGGGCCTC